>CM061533.1:138555679-139019728 GCA_030545055.2 Neoaliturus tenellus
AATGTGTAAAGTTTATTATTACGGTAGGTATATTTTCAAATTGTTTTTTTTTTTTTTTTTAAATATCCTGCAACTTTTAATGGAATAATAATGACTACAGATCGCCTCCTGATCGAAATTCGATCAAATTTCAGTTGATGTGGACCCAAGAAGCTTAAAAACATTTTAGAACTAAAACATCTGTTCTTCGTAATTTTCTAGCAGTTGTTTTTACAACAGCTGTCTAATGATTCATTCAATTCTCCTTTTCTCCATAAGATTAACATTGGAACTTTGAATGCCTGTAGTTCGTAGCCCTGGAGTCCGATGTGAATTAGAATGTGATTCTGCTCATCTGTGCGCGGATTTATCCTACGATGCACTCGAGCTGAGAAAAAAAGGAGGAAACGAAACATGCTTGCGTATTAATATGTAGATATTAATATTGGCCTTTCTTGGAATCGATTGGAATTGGTCATATGGCTGAAAAATCCGGTTTTCATCCTAGAACTCTTTAAAGTTCATATGTTATATCTATTGATATTTTTATATGTAGTATCTTTGGCCTAGCAAGTGAGCGAAGCGAACGAGCTCGTCTTCAAAAGGAACAATGAGTGAGCGGAGCGAATGAGCTTCATCTGAGAAAGGAAAGTGACGCTTAATAATTTACCAAGCATAAGCTCGGCCCCCCCTGGTACTGATTGTTTAAATTAGTACGAATGTCGGAAAACAAAAAGATAGCACCATAATCCATCCTTGTGTGTGATGCTGCGCTCTCGCCTGGGTATCGAGGGGCTCAGTGCACGATACACGCATGAAATGTAATTTGCTGAATGTTTATTAACAACGATTCAACTTTTTAATAAATAACACATGAAGTGAAACCTAGACAAAAACTCTAAGTAAAGCATTCCTATATTTAAATTGGAACATATGTATAATTTTGTAACGTTTATCTTTCTTCAAATCAGTTTCCGATTCCATTTTCCGAGTGCTGATAAGGGTTAATGCTGGATTTCAGGAGATTTTCAGGCCAGAGGACACCCTTATAGTCAATGACTTTACCAGAGGTGTCTTCAGTTTCCCTAACAATCCTGGGAGAACGAAATTCCCTTTAATCTTAATTTCATTTTATCTTCGTTGAAAGTTTTTTGTCAGCACTTTATATAATGAGTTTATAATGAATAACATTATAGGCCTAAATTAATAAACTCTAAATGTATAAATTGTAGTTTTGCTTAATTTTAACGATATACTTGTAATTTGTTGTAATTAACATCTTAATAAACATTTTAATAAAACATTGTAATTTTAAATATAGTATTAAAAATTTTAAATGGTATTTACTGAGTTGGTAAATATGTATAGACTAAGTCTAAATCCAGTTGAAGAGAGTTCCACAATAGCCACCATATTTTTACAATAAGGGAGAAGTAAATCTTCTCCCTTCCTCTTCACCGCCCCCCCCCCCCCCCCCACACGCTTACACTTTATTGGTTATGATTACGGTGCTCCTCAATCGCCTTGTCCCTTTGTAAAACGTACATTCTAGAGGGTGTTAGTGCGGATAAAAGTGATTGCTATAGTAGTAAGGTTCACGAAAATAGTCCGACGAGAGTTAATGCGTTATTGCCAAATCTATCCAGAAGAAGCATATTTTTATACGATATTACTCAAATAACCACAAATGACAACTATGCATGGTATGGGAGGTGAGGGTTGACACAGCTGTTCAAATTTCCATCGGACTCTTTTCGTGAACCTTACTATGTATAGTAATTTTTCATGTGCCTCCTTAATTTAACTTTACACCATGCCATCATATTTAAATTTTAATACAAGTTGAAATTAACAGTTATAAAATAGTATAAAAACAGAGTTTTATTCCAATTAAAATTGTTCAACTAATAAATTGAAAGTTACACCTTACGGGATACAATTAATTGTTTTAAATTATTGTAATTTATTTGTAATTATGTTAAATTAATTGCCCCCAGGAGTCAAAGAAAATCTAAAATAAGTATACTTAGATAATTACACAGCAACACACGGATCATTAACTATAGAGGACTCTCATCACAATACTCAAAATCCATACATCAAAATCCATGGCCAACTACTAGCTGGCCGGAGTGCCCCCCACAATACAGTAAAACGATGGGCCAAGTAATCTGAAAATACGGTAGGCGATTTCAATAATTTTAATCAATTAATTTCCTTAATGTAATACAACCTATGTATAACATTTTCATGAACGCTTAAATTCATGAGCCTGGCCAGATATACCGTTTGATGTAATGGCCAAACAGAGAGTTGGCCAAAAAAGAGAGTTGTAGGTTATCGAAATTTGCGAATCCACCAGAAAAATCTTTCACCCTCCGATCCATCAGTCACGCGTTAGTTAATAGTGGAAAAAGTTGAGGCAAGTGAAGTAACACATTATTTTATTATTCTTGTAGACTTCGATGAAAACATCGATTTAACGGTAAGCAAAGGTTACGGCAATTAATAACTAAATTTTGTTAAGAATGGTGTTAAACTATAACGTTTGCATGGAGGGAAGAGCTTGGTTTTCTTTTGTGGGAGGGGGGATTCGCACCATGGATTTTAGGGGGAGGAGGGGTTAGGTACACCCCTGTAACAAATGTTGTGAGGTACTGTGTTTTGGTTTATTACAATTAAAACAAACAATTAAATAATAAAAAATGTGTTTGTGTAATTTTATTGAATTTCAAGAACAAAATACGTTCTAAAGGCATGTTTGGAAAAGTTAGTTCTCGTATGATTGAGGTGGCGGCGCGTCGGCATATATACCGGGCCGCGATTACTGCTGGCGGGAGGACCGATGCTACTGGGTGTCGAAAGAGATTCACTTCTCTACCCTGAGATGAATGTAGTAACCCATCCAGGCCCATTAAATGGAATCCAGATGGACACTTACACCTCAGTTGCGGAACTTTGTTCTCCTTTTGATTTATTCAAAAGCTGCCCTGCCAAATTCATCGTTTGGCAATTAATTGTGAACATTATATTTAGTTTTTTGTTGATATTTGATTTTTTATAATTTGTTCAAGTAGAAGAGTTCTAACAAAATTAAGACTTGAAGATAGAAATAATTAGATCTCTGCTTGGTTTGTGAAATATACAAGGTAATAAAGTATAGGTGAGTCGTCTTCGCCTTGCGGTTGGTAGCCCATTGTTGCGCAGGTGGCAATGTTAACCATACGCGGCTTTTATGTAAAACATGGTATTTTATTCTCCTGTTTCGGACGCCGTTTTTCAACCGATTTTCTTTAAACTTGGTAAGTGTTTAGTTAAATAGTTATGTTAAGTCCCTCATGGATAAAATCTTTGAAAATTTAACAAATATTACTATTTGTGACGTCGCAAAGTAAACCGATTTTCCTTAGTAATATTTTTACTTTATTCAGTAAATAATAATAATAATAATGTTTATTCAGTAAAGATATCGCTATAGGCCATTACAACATTTAAAGTATTTTATACTTGTAAACCTAGAAATTGTTCCCACATCTTGTCACGTTTTCGCTAATCTTATAAAGTAAAGCACGTAACCTTAAGCTAACTATCACTCTTCTGTAGGCTACTTGGTGTATAGGCCTACATTTTCTTTTGTAGCTTTTGCTTTCGCCAAGAGTTGTTTTGAAACTGATTGATCGCACTGATTGATAAAAAACTCTTGGTCGCATTGTATCCTGTTGCGAGAGAGCCCACTGCACCTCGTGGCATTTTTATGAAGGCTGACCAGATGAAAGGCAGCCTTCAGTCACGACCTCACTCTACTGTAATATCTCTTTGGCCTTTCACAGAAATTTCAGAATGTGCCTAATAAAAACTCAATGTTACACTGAGTAATTTCTAGTCTCACTGCAGTGACACACGTCATGCCGTATACCACCGAGTTCGTGTGAGTGTGTCAGTGTGTGTGTGTGCGAGTGTGTGTGTACGGCAACAACTGTCAGTTTATAATCGATACTGCCGCGCATGCCCGGACCAGTCCCGCGGCCACGGCGCGCCGCGTACCCTTCAGTTGACCCGACACCGTAGGCGCGGCACGTTCCGTTGGCTGCGGCCGCGAACAAAACTCTATAGCCTTCATCAATAACTTTATGGTAAAACCTTTTAATTTCAAAATTAATTAAAAAACCATTAGATCACAGGTAAAGTTTGAAAAGCACTGTCTACTCTACGCTTTATCACTTCTATTACATTAATGGAAATCTGCCAGCATTCGACTTGACTTAATTAATAAGAACAGATTTTCCTTCGTGATATAAAACACCGTTTATTTGTAGTTTACAAGCAGGATGCTATGTTATGCGTGGAAAATTCTGTGGTATATGATTTCATAATAGACCTCCATTTCAGATGCATACCTCCATTTTCTGCTGGCTGATCTATACAGAGTGTTCCCTTCAACCTTTACAAACTTTTCCGGGTTGTTCAGCAAGCCAAAATAAACGAAAAAGTTCATATAAACATGGCCTAAAATCCTTCGTTAAGCCGCTAGCTCCCATTTCTTTTTTTACATTTAATAATTTTTATTTCCATAACGGGTAGTTCTATTGAGCATATCACCAAAACTCATTTTTAGGGAAAAATTATTTTTCTTCGATGATTTTTCTTAAAATGGCGGCCATTTTAAATTTTTAAACTCAAATACCTCAAAAACCGTAAATTTGATGAAAACTTTACAAGAGACAAAAACGTTGACAAATTAAATAATCTAAACAATGATACCAACTTTGGTAAAGACATGACAACAAATAACAGAGTTATTGCGATTTTTCTATTAAAATAACCTAAATTAATCATAATGCAAAATCAATGTTTTTTTGCAGAACAATCGTAACTCTAACCTATTATTTGTTCTCAGATCTTTACAATCTTGATAACATTGCTTAAATTTAATTGGTTAACATTTTTGTCTCTTGTAAAATTTTGATAAAATTTAGGCTAGCGTTTTTGAGATATTTAAGTTTTTAAATGGCCGCTATTTAAAAAATACACATCAGAAAAAAAATATTTTTTCCCTGAAATTGAGCATTAGTGTGATTGAGATACATGCCAAGTATTAACTCAATATACAACTACCCGTTGCGCGGAAATAAAAATTATTAAGTGTAAAAATCAAAATGGTGGCTAGCGGCTTAGCGACATATTTTAGGACATATTTTTATATAAACGTTTTGGTTTATTATGTCTTGCTGAATAACCTGGAAAAGTTTGGAAAGGTTGGTGCTTTACACCCTGTATATTCAGCACATTTGAACGAGGGGTCTATCAAGTTGACGCTTTGACACATTTTGACAGGCTTTTCACATTATATTTATTTAAAAAAACAAATAAACAATATTTCAATTCTTGCTACAAAGTAGCCTACGTGTGGAAAAATATTTTTCAATTCTTTAACTTTTTTGACCACTTCTCAAAACAGTCTAGCAACCACTTGTTCACAAACACTGTGAACGCATGTAGGGCCTACTCTTTCACATCTATATTAGTCAACAGCCTTTGAAACTTCATCGCACGGTCTCAAACAGAACAGTGAACATGTATTTTAAACTTCTCCTCGCAGTCACAAACATGAATTCGTACAAACCCATATTCTCATTTACAAACTGATAACATGGACTCTTTCCATCCCTCCTTGTTACAAACAGTGAACTTGAGTTCTGCCAGACCTCTCCTCGCAATCTCAAACAGAAACAGCGAACGTCATGAATTCTTCCTCTCCTCACTGTCACAAACGGTGGACATGAGAATTTTGTATATTATAGGGCCACCGCCCTGCACTGGCCTATCACGCTCATCGCTCGGCCAGAGCAGCAGTTCCAAGAGCCGCGGCCGCTAGTTGCCCGCCGCGCCGGCGAGGGCGCCTCATTCACGCGAAACAAACCAGTTCCCAGCATCTGATGATTAGCATTGCTCTAATGAGAGCTCTCGGAAACAAGCGTTTTTGCTTCTCGGAACTCTACATGGAGCGTGGCCGTGGTCGTCGCTAACACGAGCGTCTCCTGTCCTCGGAACTCTACATAGAGCGTGGCCGTGGTCGTCGCTAACACGAGCGTCTCCTGTCCTCGGAACTCTACATAGAGCGTGGCCGTGGTCGTCGCTAACACGAGCGTCTCCTGTCCTCGGAACTCTACATAGAGCGTGGCCGTGGTCGTCGCTAACACGAGCGTCTCCTGTCCTCGGAACTCTACATAGAGCGTGGCCGTGGTCGTCACTAACACGAGCGTGTCCCGTCCTCGGAACTCTACATGGAGCGTGGCCGTGGTCGTCGCTAACAAGAGCGTCTCCTGTCCTCGGAACTCTACATAGAGCGTGGCCGTGGTCGTCACTAACAAGAGCGTCTCCTGTCCTCGGAACTCTACATAGAGCGTGGCCGTGGTCGTCGCTAACAAGAGCGTCTCCTGTCCTCGGAACTCTACATAGAGCGTGGCCGTGGTCGTCACTAACACGAGCGTGTCCCGTCCTCGGAACTCTACATGGAGCGTGGCCGTGGTCGTCGCTAACAAGAGCGTCTCCTGTCCTCGGAACTCTACATAGAGCGTGGCCGTGGTCGTCACTAACAAGAGCGTCTCCTGTCCTCGGAACTCTACATGGAGCGTGGCCGTGGTCGTCACTAACACGAGCGTGTCCCGTCCTCGGAACTCTACATGGAGCGTGGCCGTGGTCGTCGCTAACACGAGCGTCTCCCGTCCTCGGAACTCTACATGGAGCGTGGCCGTGGTCGTCCCTAACACGAGCGTCTCCCGTCCTCGGAACTCTACATAGAGCGTGGCCGTGGTCGTCGCTAACAAGAGCGTCTCCTGTCCTCGGAACTCTACATAGAGCGTGGCCGTGGTCGTCGCTAACACGAGCGTCTCCCGTCCTCGGAACTCTACATAGAGCGTGGCCGTGGTCGTTGCTAACACGAGCGTCTCCTGTCCTCGGAACTCTACATAGAGCGTGGCCGTGGTCGTCACTAACACGAGCGTGTCCCGTCCTCGGAACTCTACATGGAGCGTGGCCGTGGTCGTCGCTAACAAGAGCGTCTCCTGTCCTCGGAACTCTACATAGAGCGTGGCCGTGGTCGTCACTAACAAGAGCGTCTCCTGTCCTCGGAACTCTACATAGAGCGTGGCCGTGGTCGTCGCTAACAAGAGCGTCTCCTGTCCTCGGAACTCTACATAGAGCGTGGCCGTGGTCGTCGCTAACACGAGCGTCTCCTGTCCTCGGAACTCTACATGGAGCGTGGCCGTGGTCGTCGCTAACACGAGCGTCTCCCGTCCTCGGAACTCTACATGGAGCGTGGCCGTGGTCGTCGCTAACACGAGCGTCTCCCGTCCTCGGAACTCTACATAGAGCGTGGCCGTGGTCGTTGCTAACACGAGCGTCTCCCGTCCTCGGAACTCTACATAGAGCGTGGCCGTGGTCGTTGTTAACACGAGCGTCTCCCGTCCTCGGAACTCTACATAGAGCGTGGCCGTGGTCGTTGCTAACACGAGCGTCTCCCGTCCTCGGAACTCTACAAAGAGCGTGGCCGTGGTCGTTGCTAACACGAGCGTCTCCCGTCCTCGGAACTCTACATAGAGCGTGGCCGTGGTCGTTGTTAACACGAGCGTCTCCCGTCCTCGGAACTATACATGGAGCGTGGCCGTGGTCGTCGCTAACACGAGCGTCTCCCGTCCTCGGAACTCTACATAGAGCGTGGCCGTGGTCGTTGCTAACACGAGCGTCTCCCGTCCTCGGAACTCTACATAGAGCGTGGCCGTGGTTGTCACTAACACGAGCGTGTCCCGTCCTCGGAACTCTACATGGAGCGTGGCCGTGGTCGTCGCTAACACGAGCGTCTCCTGTCCTCGGAACTCTACATAGAGCGTGGCCGTGGTCGTCGCTAACACGAGCGTCTCCTGTCCTCGGAACTCTACATAGAGCGTGGCCGTGGTCGTTGCTAACACGAGCGTCTCCCGTCCTCGGAACTCTACATAGAGCGTGGCCGTGGTCGTCACTAACACGAGCGTGTCCCGTCCTCGGAACTCTACATGGAGCGTGGCCGTGGTCGTCGCTAACACGAGCGTCTCCCGTCCTCGGAACTCTACATGGAGCGTGGCCGTGGTCGTCACTAACACGAGCGTGTCCCGTCCTCGGAACTCTACATGGAGCGTGGCCGTGGTCGTCGCTAACACGAGCGTGTCCCGTCCTCGGAACTCTACATAGAGCGTGGCCGTGGTCGTCGCTAACACGAGCGTGTCCCGTCCTCGGAACTCTACATAGAGCGTGGCCGTGGTCGTCGCTAACACGAGCGTGTCCCGTCCTCGGAACTCTACATAGAGCGTGGCCGTGGTCGTTGCTAACACGAGCGTGTCCCGTCCTCGGAACTCTACATGGAGCGTGGCCGTGGTCGTCGCTAACACGAGCGTCTCCTGTCCTCGGAACTCTACATAGAGCGTGGCCGTGGTCGTCGCTAACACGAGCGTGTCCCGTCCTCGGAACTCTACATAGAGCGTGGCCGTGGTCGTCGCTAACACGAGCGTGTCCCGTCCTCGGAACTCTACATAGAGCGTGGCCGTGGTCGTCGCTAACACGAGCGTGTCCTGTCCTCGGAACTCTACATAGAGCGTGGCCGTGGTCGTTGCTAACACGAGCGTGTCCCGTCCTCGGAACTCTACATGGAGCGTGGCCGTGGTCGTCGCTAACACGAACGTGTCCCGTCCTCGGAACTCTACATAGAGCGTGGCCGTGGTCGTCGCTAACACGAGCGTCTCCTGTCCTCGGAACTCTACATAGAGCGTGGCCGTGGTCGTCGCTAACACGAGCGTGTCCCGTCCTCGGAACTCTACATAGAGCGTGGCCGTGGTCGTCGCTAACACGAGCGTGTCCCGTCCTCGGAACTCTACATAGAGCGTGGCCGTGGTCGTCGCTAACACGAGCGTGTCCCGTCCTCGGAACTCTACATAGAGCGTGGCCGTGGTCGTCGCTAACATGAGCGTCTCCCGTCCTCGGAACTCTACATAGAGCGTGGCCGTGGTCGTCGCTAACACGAGCGTGTCCCGTCCTCGGAACTCTACATAGAGCGTGGCCGTGGTCGTCGCTAACACGAGCGTGTCCCGTCCTCGGAACTCTACATAGAGCGTGGCCGTGGTCGTCGCTAACACGAGCGTGTCCCGTCCTCGGAACTCTACATAGAGCGTGGCCGTGGTCGTCGCTAACATGAGCGTCTCCCGTCCTCGGAACTCTACATAGAGCGTGGCCGTGGTCGTCGCTAACACGAGCGTCTCCTGTCCTCGGAACTCTACATAGAGCGTGGCCGTGGTCGTCGCTAACACGAGCGTGTCCCGTCCTCGGAACTCTACATAGAGCGTGGCCGTGGTCGTCGCTAACATGAGCGTCTCCCGTCCTCGGAACTCTACATAGAGCGTGGCCGTGGTCGTCGCTAACACGAGCGTGTCCCGTCCTCGGAACTCTACATAGAGCGTGGTCGTGGTCGTCGCTAACACGAGCGTGTCCCGTCCTCGGAACTCTACATGGAGCGTGGGCGTGGTTGTCGCTAACACGAGCGTCTCCCGTCCTGTTGGCTTTTATGAGGCAGAACTTAGTTTTATATGGGCCAAGGAACGATTGATCTTGTGGTGATCTTTGGTATGGTAGATAGAAGCAGTTGGTCTGAAAGCTTCCTACAGCTGTATGCTTACGTAGCATAGGAAATAACTTTGAAATTGTAGATTCTAACTATATTTGGTAGTAGGATGCGATTGATCTTAATTACCCTATAATATAGGCTACTGTAGGCTAATATAGGTTACTATTATACACTGCACTATTTTCTGGGATTCGAAATGACGATCGTTTTTTGGTAAGGGGCCGTCCATAAATTCATCTCGATTTGAAAATATGGGGGGGCCAGTTTGAAAATGACGGTAGGGTGATGTGCAAGGGGGGGGGGGTCGAATTTGATATAACGTCATTTAAAAAATGATGTTTTATATCAAATATTGACAGTAAAACAATGATAAATTCGTACTATTAAATAATTACATTAGACTCTTATATTAGACTATACATGACGCATATCCAACGAGGGGGGTATTGAAATATGTCGTATTTTTCAACAACTTCCGATCCTATAAATAATGTAGTGCCATACAGTTGTTTGTAATTAAAAATATTTGGTGTAAATAGTTCTTTCAACAAACTACCCCCAAAATGGGATTCAAAAGTTAATTGATAATTTTAATAAATCAATAAAGAATAAACTTAAGTAGCTTTGACGAAAAAGGCATTATTTTTAATTAAAATGGAGGTTTGTTAAAAATGACATTAGGCCTAATTTATTTTGATCGCTTAATAAATTAAACATTTTAATGCTTAACAGTTACGTCCATGTATTAATGGACGGCCCCTAGGTAGAAGTAAACTTATCTCGTCAGAGATCTCCATCACCTATAATTCAGGACTAACTTCGCTCTCTCGGAAGTAACTTCGGGGATGACTATGATACATGGAATGAATAGCGATATTTCGTAGTAGGCCTAGGCCTAGTTGGCGGAAAATCTCATAGAAGCCATAGAAGTAACATGCTCGGACAAGAAACGATGCTGATAGTTTGTTACTTGGAAGAAGATACCAAAAGTATTTTTGGAGATTAAAATGGAATTAAATCGATAGTCTAATTCATAGTAAGAGTAAGTAGCGATGGGCCAGGGCCTCATAGTCTACATAATTCTTTATTTTGAGTGTATTTTTTTATTTAATTTTGATTATTTTGAGTGTATCTACGCCAGTGGCATTTTTTAACGTTTTGACGGGGAACGGTCCAAACCCCAGTCTTGTTATTATCTAACATCGACCAGTTGTTAGAAAGCATCATTAATTAATAGCCCAGTGACAAATGGCAACAGGGAATCGAACCTTTAAAAAGATATTTACTTTTCTCAGGATCGAACCGGCAATTCAAAGGCGAACCGGATTCAAAGGCGAGCACTATAACCACTCAGCCAGCACCCAGCCAGTTAAGCAACGTATGAGAAAATATGATTGGTAGGTTTCACAATGATGGGTTTCTCATGTGGCCTATTTTTCATATATGGCGAGTTTTCACAGTGTGTTGGGTTTATGCCCTACACCAGCAACATATATACTGTACCCAGTTATAATTATTAGGCCTAACACTGTTGTAGTTTTTTTTATTTTCTGCCGAAAGACCACCTAAACTTTAAATGTACGTAAATATGAAAAGAACCAATCTTCACTCCCTAGCCTACACTCTTTCTATTCGAGTCCTTAATTTTCACCCCTTTATTTGATTAAGTCAAATGCCATTACAAAAGTTAGGTATAAGCTTATGTAAGTAAGTATAATGTTTCATCTAAACATGTTCAACGTATACACTGTATATATAATCTTTTTAATAATACATGTAATTTTACATAACATATTTAGCTGTAGGCTATCAAAATAAACGGAAAATCAATGGCTGTTCTCATGTTATTGTAAGTCATAAATCCCCTACCCATTCGCAGGAGATTCGTCATGCATCTACCGTTGACTACCAGGCTCAACATTCAATGGCTGAAAGATTCAAAGAATCGCTGTAAGACTAACCAAAATAAACAGCGAATGGATAAAAGGAAATGTAATACTTGGATGAGGGGATAGGGTGCATTGAGGGTAAACTGGGATGGGGAGTCAGGAGAGATAGGCTGTTTGGGGAGAGAGTTTGGTGGGGGGGGGGGGGTTGAGAGAGAGAGCCCAGCCGCTGGCGCTCGCAATCTCTAAAGGTGCTGCTATACATCGACGTCACGTCACGTCACGTCACGTCTTCATTCGCATCCATTCGCACCGATGGATCCGGCGATTCCGGAGGGGGGTGCTATACATCGACGTCAAGCATTCGCATTCGCACTGGACGTCGCGTCCATTCCGCCAATTCTCACGGATTCCGCGCGCTCGCGCGGATTCTTCATTCCCAAACATCATTTCTTCTTAAGGCTGCGGTCTACCCCAACCAAAACAAAAACAACAACAATGCCGAATACGCCGGCCTCGCGGCCGTAGCGCTAGGCGAGTTTGATGGCTGCAGAGGTTTACGGGGATCGTGTTTCAGAATTAACCAATTAAGATAGAGATTGATTGTTAACTTTTTCTAAAAGTACAAAAAAGGATCTCGTTGGCTATCTTTTTAGAATTTTCAAATAAAATTTCTAATTTCAGTTATAATTGTGTAAAATTATCTGTTTTTGAGTTTTATAGATGCAGAGGTTTACGGGGATCGTGTTTTAAAAATAACCAATTAAGATAGAGATTGGCTCTTAACTTTTCCTAAAAGTAGAAAAAAGGATCTAGTCGGCTATCTTTTTAGAATTTTAAAATAAAATTTCTAATTTCAGCTATACCGGTCTAAAATCATCTGTTTTTCTCGATTTTTAACTGAAGTTTTCTATTGGTTTTAATGAACTAATTACAAAATTGTAACAGACGAAAACTAGTACCGTTATTCTTCTTTAATATGACACCTTATTTATAGCTCTAGGCTTCATTTGGCAGAAGATAACACGATTCTAAAAAACCCTTGCATTTGGGTGCGCGCCAGGGGTAGACCGCAGCCTTAATTGCTCATGTACAGTTTGTGGAAAGAATCGTAAATTTCTTTCTTTTCTTCCACTAAACTAATTAGTAACTCATCATCCATGGTAAATAACAATTGCCAAAAACCCTACGCGGACCACTCACTCTCATCAACTGATAATCGGGCTGTATGATGCTGAAGGTCTAATCACAATTTATAGGCAAAGTAAACATTGCAATATTAAATATAATATATTTAAAATGTATATAAAAATTACAATAAACTTCTCAATAAATAATAAATTTCTTCATACAACAAACTAAACTTTTATGGTAAAATCATAAAAACTTCACACTCTTGCGTCCTTGTATCAAAGTTATCCGTTAAAGTTATCCGTTATCAAAGTTAAAATTGTGTTTCCGGTATCCACTTGAGAGGTCCAACTTAAGACATTTTTTAAGAGCAAAACGAATGACGTGGAAGGAGACGTGGAATGACTGGGAGGAGACATGGAAGGAAGGAAGAGTTAAAATGAAAAACGTATAGAGCAGTAGACCATTAATAAATTAAACATAAATTAAAAATAACAAATATAGTAATGAAGAAAGAAGAAATAAGTAGGAAGAAAAAAGAAATAAGAAAAATTTCAAATAAGTTTAAAATGAAGAAAAAGTTGAGAGAAAATGAGTAGATGAAATTGTAATTAAATGGAAATTTGTAGAATTGTGAATAAGTGCATAAACTTGAAATTTGTTTTGTAAATTCCCATACAATGTGAAACTTTGTCGGAGGAATAAATTTATTATTATTATTATAAGAACTAGGCCTAGACGGAAGTAAACAAAACAAACATTCGGACAAAATCCACCCTTGCTCTTATTGGTTCCGAAGTTTCCCGATTGCGTACGAAGATACCCGAGGCGAAAGCCGAACGGCCGAATGGACGTTGGTAGCGGCTATACAGCGACGTCGCGTCACGTCACGTCACGTCTTCATTCGCACCCATTCGCACCGATTCGCACCCGAATGCTCCTCAGAGCATTCGAGTGCGAATGCGGACGGGACGCGACGTGACGTGACGTGACGTGACGTTGATGTATAGCCGGTTCCATTTGAATACACAGGGAGCATACCATGCGAACGTGGACGTGACGTGACGTGACGTGACGTGACGTGACGTCGATGTATAGCAGCACCTTAATTAGGTGTGCACTTGGATTCACATAATCTGAGAGGAAAGTTGAGACATAACGCTTTACGAGGGAAACGCTCAAATTGACAGTTGCTTTAGTGCAAGTCTTGCTTCGCTAAATATTTTATTGGATGAGATTTTCCTTATAAGATCGCGTCTCACTGAAAATAACTGTTTTCTTTTTTTATATATAAACGTGGTTTGAACTATAGTCCGTTTTTTTTTTAAACCTGATCCTTCTAGTTTGTATTCATTGCTTCTAGGGAGATATGGTGGTTGGGGTTTGTTTATCCTTGCTAATATCCCATTGGCTGGAGCCCTTTGGTTTTGTTTGTTGGTTTTTTGTTGTTTTTGTTTTATTTCACTGTTGCATACCAGCTGGCAATTTTACATCACAACATATTGTGTATCAGTTTTACAATATTATTGGTGCAGTTGTTTTTTAATCAGTTTATTTTAGAACTGTTACTTTTTAACAAGGAATAGGTTTGGCTTAAAAATATAACCATGTTTCTAAAATATAAATGTGTTTCTAAAATAATAGAAATACCTAAAAATAATAGAATTAAAAAAATCTATTATTTTTTTATACATTTGCTTATTTTAATTAACATAGATGTTCGTGCTTTACTTGGTTAAACTTTTTTAAATAAACGAAAAGGGCGAAAATTAGGCCTACTTACCTCAATTTCGTTCGGCACTAAGTTGTGACCCCACAACGTGTGATTTTTTACAAAACACTTAACTACTTAAAAATTTAATTTCAACGTGCGTTCCATTTAACATTAGTACTGATAAACTAGTATAAAAATCTTAATATGATTAATAAATAATAATTCTAGGGAGAAAAATTTCAATTCAACAATGTTGTGATCCTATATATTTTTAATATTTTATTAATTATAATCAATTATTAAATTGTATTCTTCCAATCATGAACTGTTATGTAATTTAGAATTAAGTGTACAGGAGGTCATGTGAGCTGAGTCCAAAGGCTATCACCACCGCCGCCGACAGTCGCCACGGCACGTATCTTTGTTGACAGAACAGGAGGGCAGCCAGATACCGGAGACATTGATATACCCCCCAGCGGAGCGGCCTCGGCATCAGTCTCAGAAGACTGCTAAAGAAGACTGCTAGGGAGGAAGATTTCAGTCATTTATGTTGTAGATTTTCTGTTTGTTAAAGTTCAGTTTTTAAATGTGATCATTAAATAAGTGCTACTTTTTACTCGGACTTGTGTTTTACGCTTAACGTCCCGACCCCACGACCAACACCGCTCCCAACCACTCGCCACACCTGCGGTACTCCTTGGGGTACTACATATTTCTGGTGTCAGGTGTGGGGTACTGTGACGAGTCCGAAGACATCTTGCGGCGAAGATAACGACCAGAGAGCGAGCCAGAGAAGTACACTACATCAGGGTGCAGAGCTACGAAGACACCGTCACCAGGGAGCTGCAGCCTTCTACGAGGGATTCTACGCTAAGGAACTACACTGCCTCAGTTATGCTGGAGGACTCATTGTAAAGAATCAATAAAACGAACAGTGAGTGAAAAATAAATTTAGTTTAGCAAATAATTTAATTAAAGTATATAATTTTGTAGATAATGAGTAAATTTTAAACAATTAAGATGCCTGATACAGTAACCGTCCCACAGACCACTGATATTGACAAATTAAAAGCAACACAAATACTAAAAATAATACCTGAGTACCATGGTAGGCCCAATGAAAATATACATGAATTTATTGACGCAGTAGATGAGGGGATGAACCTTGTAAAGGAAAATGAGGTGAGGATATTGTTGTCATTCTTGCGCACAAAATTAAAGGGTTCTGCTTTTAAGGCTATTCAGTATCTAAGTCTAGATTCGTGGGATCAACTAAAGGAACACTTTCAGCGTAGATTTGGCGTAGGCGATACGATAAGGTTTATCGAAAAAGAGTTTACTATGCTCTCACAAAATTCTAAGGAATCAGTGGCAGAATTCGGGGAAAGAACTTGTACTTTGGCGGCAAAAATAACTGAATATAATGTCAGGGAAAAATCATACGATGCAGACACCTTTCAAAAAATTATGGAAGATAGAATACTCGTGCAATTTGTGACAGGGTTGAGAGAACCGATAAGGTTTCAAGTAAAAACGTATCGCTGTAACGAGTACAGGGAAGCTCTTGCCATCGCTTGCAATTTAGAAAAAGAAATGTTAGCACAAAGGGACTTTGATGGCCGCGGTTATCTAAGAAAACTGGGACTTGGAGATCAAGGTAGTTATTTGAATGAAAAACCAAATGCTTTGTTTGTGGAAAGTTGGGTCATAAATCGAGGGATTGTTACCATAGGGCAAATAAACCGCCTCAAACAGCCCGCGTAAACGTAGTTAAGTGCTACAATTGTAACCGAATGGGACACATTGCCAGGGATTGTCGAGTCAGGGCAAATAGTAGCTTAAAAAATCACACATACTTCAATGAACAACCAAACAAAAGCTTAGGAGAAACCAGTCAGGGAAACGGGAACTGGCCACCTGGGGGAGGCCGTACGGGGAGGCCAGCAGGACAATTCAAATCGGCTCGATAAATACACCTGAAAATGAGTACATCCTAGTGCCTACTGATGAAACTAATTCAGATCAAAATTCCTTTTTATTAGATACAGGAGCTGATGTTTGTTTAATTAAATTACACAGTTTAAAAGACGACACTATAATAAATGACAACATAAAATTAGAACTGCAGGGAATACATGATACGCCTATCACAACTATAGGACAAACCACACTAACCTTACATTTACACAACTTAGTGAAAAGTTTTGAATTTCATGTGGTACCAGAAGAATTTAAATTAAGAACAGATGGTGTTATCGGACGCAACTTGTTAGTGGACCTAAGGGCAAATATTGATTACAATGAAAGACTGTTAAGAATAGGATCAAATAAAATTCCGTTTTGTGATAACAAGGTGGTAATTGAACCTCGGAAGGAAAAACTCGTACAGGTGCTAGTAAATAAGAATGGAGTAGGTCTAATAGAGAGTGTAGAATTAGAAGCAGGAGTTTACATTCCAAGTGCAATAGTTGAGGCTAAGCAAAACAAAGCACAGGTAATAATAGTTAATACCACCAATCATGAAGTAGATGTCAGCAAGGTTCGATGCGAAGTAGGCAGAATAAATGCAACGATAAATCAGGTAAGAGCTAGTGGTAAGGTAGAAAGTCACCTTAAACTAGAAGGTTTGAACACACAAGAACGAGAAGCGATATCCAGGGTATGTCAGGAATACCGAGATATATTCTTCTTACCAGGAGATAGTTTAACTACAACTTCAACCCTAAAACATGAGATACCTTTACTTCAGGATACAGGCCCGGTCCATGTAAAGCCTTATAGGATACCAGAAACACAAAAGGCTGAGGTGGAGAAACAGGTAAATAAAATGTTAGATCAAGGTATTATTAGACATAGTAGTAGTCCTTACAACGCACCCATAGTATTAGTACCCAAGAAAATGGACAACAGTGGAGAACAAAGGTGGCGACTCGTAGTGGATCTGCGAAGGCTCAATGACGTCACTATTGGAGACTCATACCCGCTTCCAAACATAACGGACATACTAGACCAACTAGGTAACTCAAAGATATTTTCAGCACTAGACCTGGCCGCAGGGTACCACCAGATTGAAGTTAAAGAGGAAGACAAACACAAAACAGCCTTCAGTACAGGTAATGCTCATTACGAATATAACAGGATGCCGTTTGGGGCTAAAGGAGCTCCCGCAGTTTTCCAGCGACTCATGAATACAGTACTAACAGGATTGGTAGGAAAAATTTGTTTAGTTTATCTAGATGACATAATCTACAGTGACACCTTGGAGGAACACGAAAGGAGATTGCGGTTAGTAATGGATCGTCTAAGACAGCACACACTGCTTCTACAACCAGATAAGTGCAATTTTATGCAGAAAAAGATTAGATTTCTAGGTCATATTGTCAGTGGCGATGGAGTATCACCAGATCCTGAGAAGATTGATGCAGTGATGAGATATCCGGAACCTAAGTCGGCGAAAGAGATTAAATCATTTTTGGGATTGATAGGTTACTACAGGAGGTTTATACCACATTTTGCAACTAAAGCAAAACCATTAAACAACCTGCTCCATAAAGACTCTGAATTTATTTGGGGGCAAGAACAACGAGAAGCATTCAAAGAATTGAAATTAGCCATAATATCGGAGCCAGTACTGTTACAATTTCCAGACTTCCAAAGAGGTGAGTTTGTACTGACAACAGATGCTAGTCGGATTGCCCTGGGCGCAATCTTATCACAAGGACCCGTGGGCAAAGATAAGCCAATTGCCTACGCAAGTCGCACACTAAATAAAGCGGAATCAAATTATACCGTAACAGAGCTTGAGTGTCTCGCTATTGTTTGGGCGACGAAACAATTTCGACCTTACTTATACGGTAGACATTTTAAAATAGTCACTGACCACAAACCATTAGGTTGGTTGTTTGGAGTCAAGGACCCAGGAAGCAGACTTATGAGATGGCGGTTAAAACTAATGGAATTTGACTACGAAATCATATACAAGGCAGGTAAGCTTAACGTTAATGCAGATGCTTTAAGTAGAGTTGAAATAAAGGCCACTACAACATCTGAGAACAAGACCGAGACAGACGACAAACCTGATAAAGCACCGATTACACTTAAGGTGTACAAAGACAAAAAAGGTAGGTACAGACACTGGATAGATGATAAGAAGGTACAAGATCAGATACTAAGGGAATACCACGACAACCCCTTGGGGGGACATCAAGGCCATAAAAGGACTGTCGAAGCGCTTAAGTTAAAATACTATTGGCCAGGAATGAAAAAAGATGTAATAAACTACATAAACACTTGTCCATCTTGCAACCAAAGAAAAACCTCAATTGATGACGCTCGACCAGCCCCTATGCAAATTAGTAACACACCGACCAAACCATTTCAGCACGGACAACTGGACATAGTCGGACCTCTACCACTTACTAAACAAGGTAACAAGTATCTACTAACCTTCCAGGACATGTTTACAAAGTATCCGGAGGCTATACCAATGCCGGACCAAAAGGTAACAACAGTAGCAAGAGCATTTGTAAACAACATAATCTGTAGACACGGGTGTCCAGAAAGCATCACCACGGATCAAGGAAAAAACTTTGTAAGTGAACTGTTTACCGAAATCTGTAAATTACTCAATATAAGAACCATACGTACTACCGCCTATCATCCTCAAGCTAATGGTGGAGTCGAAAGAAGTCATCGAACTTAAATGACTTATTTGAGTCATTATGTCAGCAAAGATCAAGACGATTGGGACCTTTGGATTGATCTAGCCCTAATGGCTTATAGAGCCACGCCACATACGACGACTGGCTATAGCCCTTATTTCCTAGTACATGGTCGAGAGGCAGAACTACCAACAGAACTGCTATTGGGTAAGTTAGAGGACGAGCTAAGCGAAGATGATTACATACAAGGTGTGATAAGGAAACTAAGGAGTGCTTTGGAGGAGAGCAGACAAAAAATTTCAGAAGGTAAATTAAAGTCTAAGATTTACTACGATAAGAAATGCCAACAGAAGACATTTGAGCCGGGTGATTTAGTTTTGTTACACGACAGTACCGTAAAACGCGGGCGGTCCAAGAAACTAAAAAGGCCTTGGATAGGTCCTTACAAGGTATTAAGTAAAGTAAGTGAAGTTAATTATAAGATAAAGAAGGGAAGAAAAGAATATGTAACCCATGTAAATAGATTGAAACATTTTAGATTAAGGGCAATAACCTAAGGCTATGTAAGTTTACAGATCTGCTGAGACACACACTGATTAAGAGTGTCAACATGGTGCTGACAAAGATAATAGTGTCCGTCCTATCGGTTTTGTGTTTGTTTGACAGTCAACAAGTGATGAGCAGGGACTTTGTGAAATTAGAAGAATTACCGGACTTTCCTGGTATGTATTTCATACCTCAATATTGGTTTGCTATCAGTAATGAAAACTGGAAGGTGTTGTACAACATCCCGTTAGAACCTTTGAAAGCAAGAATCATACTCATAGATGCCGTATGGAAGCAAATAATAATTTCGAAATCAAACCACACATGGATATATCTGAATGAACCTAGGATTGACCTATTGCAGCATTCTTGGAAATCTCTACATAGCATTTATGACCAGTTAGGGGAACTTTTAGTGCATAAGGAAAACAAGAAAAGGGGAGTATTTGATAGTGTAGGGAAAGCGATAAAATTTATAACCGGAAACATGGATGCAGATGATGAAGAGTATTACAACACCAAAATTAATACCATAGCGCTAGAACATAAAAGGATTTACCAATTGGAAAAAGATCAATTGACGATTATTCAAAACACATTGTGGGCTGTTAACAAATCTACATTGGGGATTCAGGAAAACCAAGACACGTTGTCACGATCCTATAAATATCTTGAAAAATTAGTACAGTATAATAGAGGGAATATAAACAACTTAACCTTATTGTATAAAAAACAGGGTGAGATAATGCAAGAAATGTCCTTGATGCAGGAACTAATTAGGGAAACACAGGAAGCCTTGCATACACTGTATGATGCAATTGATAGTGCTAGGTTAGGACTAATAAGTTCATATTTGCTAAAGCCGGACGAATTTGTAGAAATATTTGAATCAGTAAAAAGTCATCTTCATATTGGAGATAGTTTGCCAATTCCAGTGACTAGGGAGACTGTGTATAGTTATACACAGTTTTTTTATACTACTATAGTCTAGTTAAGATAACATGTTACTTTGTAGGTGACAACTTAAGGTACATAATCTCGATACCATTGAATCACATAGCTAGGAGATTTCACCTTTTCAAGCTAATCCAGATACCAACGATTAAGTACTCTCAGGACCAAGGTAGTAAAGTATTCGCACAAATGTTTATTTATCCCGAGAAAACTACTGACTACATAGCTTTTTCTGAAAATTTACAATACTATAGTTTACCAAGAGAACGAGACCTAATGGACTGTACATCCCCACCTAATATTATTTGTAGTAATATTCATGTAATGTATCTCGTAAGTCAAGTAGAAAGCAATAATGCTAGGTGTGAAGTAGACATATTCAAGAATGTAACTGTACCAAATTGTAACTTTAGAATAGCTAAACTAATCTATCCTATCTGGGAACGAATACCTTATTCAAACACTTGGATTTTTGCTGGTGTGCCAAACAACGAACAGATAACAGTCACATGTAAAAATAATCGAGTAATGAATTTTGTAACCCATATGAGACAAGGCATGAAGGGTAAAATAACCTTAGAACCAAATTGTGTAGCAACAGGATCTAGTTTTACTTTACTTTCTAGGGAAGTCAAGACTAGTATACAAAATAATTTTAATGCTGTTGATTTGATAATACCTAATGTAAATCTAACACCTAGCTATGATGAACTCCAAATTATTGATGAGTACGAAAATTTTACTAAAACACACAAAGACTTGATTTTGCATCATGTTACCCACCAGATGAACGATTTGAACATGGCTGGTATTAGAATTAAGAAGTTGAGAGAATTAATGAAGGAATTTGAACCCACTGATTTTTCTGCAACCAATTTAGTGAGCAGCAATATTTACTCTGTAACATTATTGTTTTTGTTAACCTTTGCTTTAATTTTGTATGCTTTGACTAAATGTGGTATTGTGAAAAGAATTCGTATATGTATTAGACCAGTAGAAAACACCAGAGAAATTGTAGAACTAAGTGAAGTACAGACAGAATCAAGCAATGTTGAGACCGAAAACTCTCAAACTCAAAATCAGTCACCAAGACGTAGTCTGAGATTGTTAAACATAAGGCATAAATAAATTGTAAATGATTTTTAAGTAGGAAAAATCATTTTCTTGTAGGGGGGAGGTGTTGTGATCCTATATATTTTTAATATTTTATTAATTATAATCAATTATTAAATTGTATTCTTCCAATCATGAACTGTTATGTAATTTAGAATTAAGTGTACAGGAGGTCATGTGAGCTGAGTCCAAAGGCTATCACCACCGCCGCCGACAGTCGCCACGGCACGTATCTTTGTTGACAGAACAGGAGGGCAGCCAGATACCGGAGACCATTGATATACCCCCCAGCGGAGCGGCCTCGGCATCAGTCTCAGAAGACTGCTAAAGAAGACTGCTAAGGAGGAAGATTTCAGTCATTTATGTTGTAGATTTTCTGTTTGTTAAAGTTCAGTTTTTAAATGTGATCATTAAATAAGTGCTACTTTTTACTCGGACTTGTGTTTTACGCTTAACGTCCCGACCCCACGACCAACACCGCTCCCAACCACTCGCCACACCTGCGGTACTCCTTGGGGTACTACAACAACAATAAACCATTTTAAAGCTTACTATAGTCCGTTTTTTTAAAGCTGATCCTTCTAGGGAGAGATGGTGGTGGGGGTTTGTTTATCCTTGCTAATATCCCATTGGCTGGAGCCCTTTGGTTTTTTGTTGGTTTTTTTTTTTGTTTTTGTTTTATTTCACTGTTGCATACCAGCTGGTTAATTTTACATCACAGCATATTGTGTATCAATTTTACAATATTATTGGTAGCAGTTGTATTTTTATCAGTTTATTTTAGAACTGTTACTTTTTTAACAAGGAATAGGTTTGGCTTAAAAATATAACAGCTGACTAGGAGTTACTGACAGACATTATAACTTAATTACAACGTTATTTGAGGAAATCTGATACTCGAACATGTTTGTCACGAGTTTAAATGTTTTGTTTACAGTTTAAATCCCTCCCCCACCCCAATATTCTCGTGAAGGATCAGGCTTAAAAAAACGGACTATATAGTCCGTTTTTTTAAAGCTGATCCTTCTAGGGAGAGATGGTGGTGGGGGTTTTTTTATCCTTGCTAATTTCCCATTGGCTGGAGCCCTTTGGGTTTTTTGTGGGTTTTTTGTTGTTTTTGTTTTATTTCACTGTTGCATACCAGCTGGTTAATTTTACATCACAACATATTGTGTATATCAGATTTACAATATTATTGGTAGCAGTTGTTTTTTTATCAGTTTATTTTAGAACTGTTACTTTTTATCAAGGAATAGCTTTGGCTTAAAAATATAACAGCTGACTAGGAGTTACTGAAAGACATTATAACTTATTTAAAACGTTATTTGAGGAAATCTGACACTCGAACATGTTTGTCACGAGTTTAAATGTTTTGTTTACAGCTTAAATCCCTCCCCCACCCCAATATTCTCGTGAAGGATCAGGTTTAAAAAAACGGATTAGTATACGTGGTGCTCGAAATCGAGCAATTAATTTTAATACAATACAAATGTTACTTTTAGCTCTAAATTAATGACATTCGACCAATCCAATATTGTGAATATCTGTAATCACAAAAAAAACTACACGTATTTACAGCTGATTATTAACGGATGTTTCAAATGCTTTATTCAATCCTAATGTTATTTAAATGGGAAATTTTGTGATTTCGATGGTGGATATCGCCTTTATTTTCAGTCCGATAATCATCAGTTTTTGGTGGAAACAACTACAGACCAAGCCCTATCCAGCGACACCAAAAACTTGAAAATCGGTTGAAAATTATTGTAGGAGGAGTTCTCAAGACAAAAAAACCCTTGGCGTGTTAAATAAGTATAGATAGATTTAGTGAAGTTTCCTCTTGTTAAAAATTGCGAGGAGTTGAGGTGGTCAGTGTGTGAACCACTCGGTGGAAAGTTAAGTGAAGGCAAAGGGAAAGCCGGCCTATTATTGCTGCTGGGTTGTGACGATCATTTGTCAAAACGTCCCGTGAAAACCGAGGGCCTAGCTACAGGACACTAGGCAGGGTTTGGCGGATAGTTTTAAATTGTACTATGTACTTCAAGTGTGTACAGTACTAGGAATTAAAGTACGCCCTTTGCCAGGTGTTTTATTGTTTTTCTAAAAAAACTATACCATTTTAAACAGTTCGATTAACAATTATATTTTCTCCTTGTATAGCTTCTAGAAAAAGTTTTAAAGTAATGAAAATAATACAATGAACTGGATGTAAAAGTCTGGATGTAAAAGACCATAAATGTACGCAAGTAGTCATGAATGTCGCGGTTAGGGCATCGAGGTTGTGGTTTTTTGACACGTTAAGTTAAGACCTTCAGAATGATTTACAATATAACATAGGCCAACGCAGTTTTCTATTAAAACGATCCCAAAAGGTCAAGTATGTCAGGAGTTATTGCATTTTATATTTTCAACGACATGCGTTCAATGCGAGGTTGATCGCCTGCTATATAGCCTATTTCTGCGGTCTGGTTATTCCTTGGATTCAAGGCATTGTACTCCAAGTGAACCCTTTAATTTGATGTAGCCTATATATCAGCATAAGCTTACACATTATCAACTGACTCCTCATGGGCCGACCCCTTCAGATTTGGACACTCAGTGATAACACCAAAAAATAGTTTTTTAACTAAAAAATTTATTTGGAGAGTAGCTAAATTATGATGAAAACAAAGCCGTTTCCAGACTTTTCAGCAACACTGTATATTACTCATTGTAGGCCTATATCCTATGATTGGAACCCAAATAAAGCCAAAGGACAGTGGTAAAAGATCAATACGGAGAAGTCCCCATAATAACAATGGACATCCGGAGCAGCAAATCTCATCAGGATTGGCAAGAGAGCGGCGCGGGGGGCGGCGGGTGCGGGGCGAGGGTTGAGGGCCACCCTCGCTGTTTTTGCAGCTGTGAAGGCCACTCAACAATGGGGCGAAGGCTTGGCGAATATGCCGACATGGGACAGGGTGTTGACCGCGCGGCGGCCATCACTACACTACGGCTGAACATTCGGTCTAGCATTTCGGCTGTCTACAGAAACTTATAGGCATCAGTGAGCCTAAATGCTGTATTTCTGAGCAGTTAGGATAACCATGCGAGGTGAAGGGTATACCTACCTATGTAGTTCAGGTAGGTCACTTCATTTTGTATGCACGCAGGAAAGTCAAACGAGTTTTTACAGTTGAATAATATAGCCACGACATAGGGGATGGCCTCTTTTAAGCATTAGAGAAACAAGAAACAAATTTGATAGAAAACACTTGAGTTACATAATTAGACTAACAAGATTTTCAATAAACTGTAGCCTATAATTTAATTAGGAGATGACCTGCCTATGTATCGCTGAGCTACATAGATTTGTTTTAGAAAAAAGTGGGGTGTAGCCTACCCCTGAAACGTATTACCAGCATGCTTAGTTCAACGCTCGAAAAAACGTTCTCTATATGGTACTGCATTATTTGGACTTAAGTGTAGCTGAGTAGTGAGTTGAGACTAACGACTAACTATATGTTCTAGTGAAATTGTGCACCAGCTATAGGTGTTATATTACTTGAAATGAAACTAAAAATATTTTACTGTCCGTAAGCTCATATCAGCAATAGACAAAGTCAAACTGTTTTAGGCAATTTGTCAGCTAATACTAAAAGAACCCCCAAAGTGGCCGGTGGCACGAATATTTTTCCGAAAGTGCCCCATTCGGATATTTTCCAAACCGAACAAAGAAGCAGATGGGAACGTCGCGTCACAAAAGGTCTAGTCGTTAAACCCTGAAAAAGGACGCGTTTGTAAAAAACAAAGATGGCCGCCGAGGGTCGAAACTCGGATGGGCGTCCTACTACATAGGTTCCGCTTTGTTTAAAAGTGGGGTCGCCTCGGAGCGAAACAAGGTCAGACGTCAGACGAAAGTCTCCGAGGATAACCGAACAAGGCCGAATGACGGTCGGGCGACTGTTTAGTACATCTGGCCGCCGCAGCATGGTGGTGGCAGCACCACCGGCGAGTTGCATTGTTGATCCGTTGCCAATTGCATTGTGCAAGGTTGAGTTGCAAAATTGTTTTCGTCTCATGCCTCTCAAAATAAAAACTGTCGATTTTTCATTTGTTTATTTATTATTTATTTGTTAGCCAAGTAAGATATAGTCTATTTTTGTGTCCTAGCTTACAGAATAATCCATTCAAACCTAAATCCTTTCAAGCAAAACTACCGTAAGCCCAAGAATTAGCTCGATGCCCCAAATCAAGTTTAGCCTAACCCTATATTACCTCCCGAGTCGTCTTGTTTGATCAAGAATGATGGGGAATCAATCAATCAACTATTTCGCCTACCTATGTATAAATGTGTATACCCAAGTACCCGCGTAGTACAGCTAGCTCACAGTAATAATGTTGAGTTCGGCAGGGAGTTTTTGTTTATTACTTGTGTCAAGAAAATAGGATATTAGAGAAAGGAAATAAAGTCATGTCCTTGAAATATTGTAAGCTTAGGCTACGTTCATCATAACATTTGGCAAGGAGACCATTTCCTACTCAGGAAATTTTTAAGATTAGATTTATAGAACATAATAAGGTTGGCAGACCAGTGTGGAAGACATAACCTCTAGCATTATTGATTAAAGAGAACCATTATGATTTTTTGCGCTCGTTCGGGGTCACTGCTGTTGACCGTGGAGAGCTCTGATTGGTAGGGGCGTGACCCGAGGGGGAGGGGCATGAGTGCGCGCGCGCCTCACAAGCCACGCCTCTGCCGAGAGCTGGCCAACCGCCAGACATGCTGCCTCCGCCTTCTACTATAGACTTAATATTTTATTAAAAGGTCATTTTGAATAAACAAATAAGGGTTCTTAGCTATGGAAGTTTACCGTCCAATTTGAGAATCTCCGGGAGAGAGTTTTATATAGTTTTACCCCCACAATGGAAGGTGTTCTGCTTGTTTTTGTTAATTTATGTTGTGAAAAAATCTAAGTTTGTTTAGTTTCTTAGGTTGTAACTATGGCATTCTATCTAACCGTTTCTAGGAGTTTTAAAGTGGATTAGGTTTATAGTTTAAAAAATGTAGATGGATATATAGTCCAAGGGAAAGTATTCTATTGTTGATTAAATGTGGTTTGCAGTGTTCCTGGTGGCTGTAGTTGATCAATTATTCTGAAGGCTTTTTAAGGACTAATATTTTCTGAATAGTGATATCTGAAGCAGTTCCCAAGTCCCATAGTATCTCCCTGTCAAATCTCTTTAAATAAAAATGTAACTTAATTGAACACTTTATGTACATAGAACCTATCAATGTTATGTTCATATAATTTTTATGTACATAGCACGCCAATGTTAGATTGATTAGTCATTTAATTTCATCATTAAATAATAATCCTATATAATAGTTTGGTATAGGTTAATCACAACCTCCCGTATCGCAGTCTGGTCAAACTCTTGGCTTTGGCACTAGTACTAATAAATATTTCTAAACTGCACCCCCGCCATGTTATTTTATTGGTTATTTATGTCAGTTACGGTGTAGTTTTCAAAGTGACAACATCATCCACGTTGCCTTGGATTTTTTCGTAAATATATGTTTTGACTGTTCTAACTGTAGTAAACTTGAGAGTGTGTCAGGGAACCAATATTTACCGCCCTTACATAGAGCGGAACACCTCCCTCTGTATTATTTTTGATAGTAAGGCGCCCGATGAGGCACCTTACTTATGGCGCCTGTAGGCTTGGTTAACTAGTGTGTCCCGTATTTTTATTACGGTTAGTATAATGGTACTAATAATGTACGTCCGACCTGCGGGTTGTTTATCGTTTGTTTGCAATTTGAGGCTTTTATCATAAAACTAGGAGATGAAACTTTGCTCAATGGTATTTTTTTGTTGGTTATTTTGCACAAAAATTAAAAAAAAAAAAATTAAGCCATACCGCCAATTAACATACCGTACATATTGTTAGGGTTTTGGACAATCTATCAATGACAGTATTGGCGAGCTATGCCTACTAAGATTTTCACCTGAAAATAAGTAAAAAAATTAATGAGCATATTTTAGTTTTTCGTTTCATTTTAGTGTAAATAACTTGTTGGTAAATATAACCCTATGTCTCATGATACGATATAGTGAAATAGACCCACCACTTCGCGCAGTTGATGCAGGTCTCTTGGTCGCCCCTTGGATCGGTTCGCGCAATTCATGCATCCCTGGCCACCTGATTCAAGGTCAATTCGCGCAGTTGATGCCATACCCCTCTTTTTACACGTGTGTCTGTGGGTAGGATATAAATGTTTCCCAACAAATGTGGAACGCTCTGGAGGTTTCAACGCTAGGCAGCGACCGCGGCGAGGCAGTCAGTCAGTATAGAGCGGCGGTGACGGTGGAACGCAGCCCGTGCCACCGCGCCGCGCCAAGTGAAGCTGAGCGGCGGGCGGCGTGTGATGTGTGGTGCTACGGCGCGGCGCTGGCGGTGTGGGAGTTGCGCGCGCCGTGGCGGGAGCGCCCCACGAGCCGCCGCGCCGCACTGAGTATCAGGGCGACAGAAGCGGCTAGCGGACCGCGCATCCGGTGCCGTGGTGACGTCAGCGCGGCGGACCACTTACCACTGCCACACACGAGTGACGGGCGTCGAGGGTGAACACCGGATCCAACCTGCTAGGAACGAGCTCTTTTGTGCTCTGTAGTCTGTATAGGCCTACTGTCTGCTTAATTTGTTATAAAGTAGAGCTATGTATGTCTCCCCTGTAGGTAGTGCAACCAGCACTGCTGACCTAATCAAGGCATCAAGGCAATAAAATCAACGAAGGGAAAAGGCGTATTCGAAATAAGCAACACTGTTAAAACTTTCCATATGTTTTGGCTATGAATAGTAATATCATTGACTTTAGAAGTAGGAGACTGCTCAAGCTTATGGAGAATGTGTAGCGCGGTTTCCTGCTGCAGCCAAATTAGTTCTCCTGCAGTCACTGTAGGATGCGCTAGGGGCGCAAAAAAAGTGAAAGTGGTGTGTTTGTTCGTGCGCGTGCGGGCACGCGTGGTTGCGGGTGCGCGTATGGGAGTGGGACCAACCCCTGCTCGCCCGCGCCGCCGAAACACCCAAATCACTTATATAGCAATATCTCTCTCTCTCTCTCTCTCTCTCTCTCTCTCTCTCTCTCTCTCTCTCTCTCTCTCTCTCTCTCTCTCTCTCTCTCTCTCTCGCTCCCCTTCGCTCCTGTAGCTGGCGCAGCCCCTGACCGTCGGACGGGCTTGGCTGTTGAGTCGAACGGAAAGATGAACCACCTGACATTAAGCACATTATCGTCGTTGACGAATGTCAGCTGGTCAGCGTCTGTCGACTTGTTGTATCGACGCAGCCACGACAATGTCTCGTCCGGTTTCTGGGAGGGCCTTTGTGGGCCCCTCCTTTCCTGGGAGGGGTTATCAGTTATTGATAAAAATAGGTAAAATGGGCAAAATTGACAAGCTCAGGTTGTATGTTTGACACAAAGAAATTAAATCAAAGTATAGGTAATAAAAAAGACTTGTTATTTTACTAAACTTTACAACATATTCTTTGGTATTATTACACTTATGAACAAAAAAAAATCACTGTTTTTCTTTTTACTTATCATGTGTAGGAAAACATAATTTGTTCTTGACAAAAACCCTAATTTAGTTATTAAAAGCTGATATAATTATCTTACAATTTTATAATAAGATAACTGGTACATTTTATTTGAAGTGCATATATTCCTGAACAAGAATATATACATATATACCAGTAAAATATAAAAAATATTAAGGTTCCTTAAACATTTTTGTAATGAGACGCGTGAGGTTTCACACCGGCAATAGATAGAATGGCCTAGCAATACAACTATTTACGTCTTCTTCCATATCCTTCAATATCCTCTTTAAAATGGTATCAATATTATTACATTTATTGATCGTTTTCCATGTATAATGAGTAGTTGAACAAAAATTGACCTATATTGCCGGAATCCGGCAATTGACGATTTTCGCAAAAATGAAGTTGCCGGATATCCGGCAATGGCCGCTTCTAGGGTTAAAAGTGACAAAAATTTATAAATACGGTAAACCGAAACTACACTTATTTACAGCTTTACACTAACAGTTGTTTAAAATGCTGAAGCCAATGCCAATTTCATTCTAATAACAAAAATTCAAACTTCAATGAAGGATAGTGCCATTGTTTAGGTGCGATTCTCATAAATTTTTGATAAAGATAACTACCGACCTAGAACTATCCAACGACACCAAAAAACTCGACACAATTAAAAATGTTAAAGTATTTCTGATTACAAAAAGTCTTAGATTTTTTAATGTATAGAACATTAATTAAGTGGAGGGTAATCGTTTCATGAAATAAGTTTACTTGTTGGTATTTTTTGTTTGTCGGTGATATGTTGATCCGCATTATGGGTACGGTAAGAAATCTAATAATTTTGACTACAGTAGGCTAATATGTCTGTAAGGAACTCTTAACATTGTAAAGAGTCCTTAATATGAATATAGGAAAAGACGTGGGCCAAGGTCATTGACTTAAAAAGAGTGAGGGGTAAGTAGGTTTATGCACAACACTTTAATGCTGTCTTTATCAGTGTAAAACTATTTTATTACAAAATTGAACGAACATAACAATTCAGTAGTGCTCCGATACAGTATCAGATCGTTCCGCCAACACCAAGTCCCTCGCTGCCTAACCTTTGGTCCGGCCAGTCGCGAATTTTGAGGAGAGAGGGAGGGTACAGAAAAGTGAAAGTGGGGCTGTGTCGTCCACCGTCCCCAACTTCTCATCTGCTCATTCAAAAGCTCTTAGTTCTCTAAACAACCACCGTGGCGCTCGCGTACGGTGGCTGAAACCAAGCGAAAAGCTCCCCGGCGAAACTTCCGCCGAGGGATAGCAGCACCGTCGCGCTGTTACAGCAAATACATGGGCTTGAGCAGTCTTCTAAGAGTAACGTTCAATAGTCAATGGTAATATGGTCAAGCCCGTAGTCTCCGCGGTATGTCTATACTCGTTTGTATATAGGCGTGTCCATAAGACACTATATTTTTATAGGTTATTTTGAACTGGGGTACTTAAAAGTAGTATGGGCCAGCAGCAGCGGGTATAGTAGACTACGTTCCAAGCGATGTTTCTCTTGGTTTGTTGAATGATTTTTAGGTCGAAACAAAAAACCTTGCACATCAACAAACGTTTTCTTCAATATGGCATGGCGGACGTCGTTAAAGTGGCGAGCCGTTCCGTTGTGTAGGAGAGGGAGAGAAGACCGTTGGAGGGGGTTTCAAAACAATGACCAGGGACAGAGCGCATGCGCAGACCAGAATAAATGTTGACGTCATCACGCAGTTTATTTTAAACTCAATTTCGTGAGCTTGTTGTGAGCCTAGTTTATGGCCCAAAAACAAACTTGGCAAACCGGGTTTAAAATGAGCTCCAACGGAGCTTAGGTTTAATATTGTAACACAAGTTCATTACACCAAGTTTATTTTAAGTTTGGAGTGAACTCCAAAAAATAAGCTTGCTATAATAAGATAGAAATCATCTAAAACCAAGTTTAGTTTAAGCTTACATGTTGTCTGGGTATGCAGTCACGAACTTGGTAAACTGCACCCTCAACAAAGACATACACTCCTTCAACACTAGGAGTAAAATTTACTTAAGTTTCCAATTTTGCAGACTCAGTAAGTAGTTGGGCAGCCATATCATTATCTCTAAGAAAGTATTTAATAAGCTGTACAACCACATTGCCATGTATCCTGCTGACAAGTTCTTGAAGAAACTAAACAACTGGTTGGTCAAAAACCCTTTTTATAACATCAATGAATTTTTTGAATGCAAAGAAATAATATTGTGGTGTTTACTTAGGAGGCCCATTATTTATTTTTGTATTTTTTTTTTTTTTACATTTCATATTTATATTGTACTAGCAAACAGCCGGTCAAAAATGACGGGTAATTTTCATGATGATTATTCCATGAATTTGATACGTTTGAAAGTGGTCACAGAATTTATTGATACACAGACAACATAGTATTCCAATTTCCATTTCTTTAGCAATGCGAATAGTTATCTATATATTAATATTCAAGCATGTTTCTTTTCCTCCTTTTTTCTCGGCTTGTGAGCATCGTAAAAGAAACCCGCACACCGTTTGAAAGGTAGTGTCTTGTAGATGAGCAGAATGGTATTTTAATTCACACCGGCCCCGAGGCTACACCCTTCAGGCTTCGAAAGTTTCAACGTGGGAGAGGGATAATTGATTAATCATGAAACAGCTGTTGTAATAACAAATTATAGCAAATCAGGAAGAACAGTTAGTTTTATCTATTTTTTTCATTTAACTAATTAGCTTAAGAGGGCGTTGGAGTGCCGCCATGTTGGATTTATTTCCCATAAGAGCAATGCTAAACGTGTACCCGGCATTTGTCATATAATATCTTTATTTTTTGTCCGATTGGTTCAGAATAAATAGCGTTTGAATCACAATTAAATTCCCCGTTCCTTTTGCGAGATCGATTCTTTGTAAATAATTTATAAAATTCTGTAGAAAATGTTTTAAAAGTAGTAAAAAACTTGCGTGTTATTTCAAGTTATTAAAAAACACTAATTAAAAAAAAAAATTCCTCTCGCAAACCAAATCCGCCTTGATGAACCCTTTATTTAGAGCTATAAACCATTATTTTCTGGTTATAAATAAAAGAGTTATTTGACATCCCGTTTAACATTGCTCTTATGAGGGAAAGGCGGAATTTAAATTGACTCCAACGCCCTCTTAGGATCAACTAAATATTTGGTCGAAATTCGACCAGTGGGCGATTTCCTAGTCTTCTATAATAGGCAAGCATGTTTCTTTTCAGCAAGATGTTTCAGTTATAAAATGTTTTTAAACTTCTTGGGTCCAGATCAACTAATTGCCTTGGTCCAGATCAACTCAAAATTTGGTCTAATTTCGATCAGGAGGTGATCTCTATATATCATTAATAGTTTATAATACTTACTATCATATGGTTTTACAATATAGTAGGCCTATGAGAATTTACAAAAAAAGATAATGATTAAAGGTTTTTGAGGTCCCTGTCTCAAAATAGTGATTTAGTGATTCAACCGTATTTCCATTTATTCCATTCCAGTTGTATGTAAATTATAACTTATTTAGTATAATTTCGCTGACGCGGAGTCCATCTAATTGGCCAGAATTTGGAGTTTGTATCTTCTTTGTTTAACACTCTCGATTTACCAATCTTATTAAGTGTGTCCTCAACCTCTGGCATTTTTGGCTTCTTACGTTCTTGTTTAATTTTGTTAGATCCACGATGAGTCTAACGTCCCCTATAGGCCTAGGTTTTGGCATCGCTGTGCACCATTCTGTGGGCTCTTCCACAGTGTTTATGCATTTAATTGAACCTTGCTTTCAAGTTCTGACTTGAATTTTTCACGTAGTGGTATAGAAGTACATTCCTGGGTGTACTAAGTGTTACTGAGTTGTCCTCTAAGTCAATCATATAGTAGGGTTTTTTACCTTCACTAAAACACTATTCGAAATGTTTATTCTCTGTCTTTTGTTTCCACTTTATTTCCATCTCCTTTTCTTACTCTTAGTATTTCGTCTTGTATATTTCAAGACTTATTTCTTCCAGTTCATAGTTACACATTATCACATTTTTGAACTTCAAAATCAGTGGGAACAATAAACCAAGTGTTAAACATGTAGAATCATAAGCCTACACGACCTTAAAAGGATAAAAAAATAAGAATATAATGACGTTATATAACTTAGTTTAACAAAGATTAATGGATTAAAATATGTTTTGGAGGATTTTACAATCAAAATATTATGTTTATATATTTCAAAACATAAAGCTCATTAGTTGATAGATAAAAAATATATGCAAACAAATATTAATAAATAGCTCGAAAGTTTAAATACATAAATTCAATCACCTATATTAAATAAACTCTCTTTATAGTATAGCAACAAAAATTTTAATAAAGCATCAGCTTATTAAATGTTATTAATTTTATGTCATTCAGAAACAGAAAGCATCAGCTGTTAAATATTTATTTTACTGCTTTAAAAACCACTTCAACATTGCGTGTAATTGATTTCATTTGTATCTGTCAATTATCATAGAAATGAAACGTTGTCTGTTTTATTTACAAAAAAACACTTTGTAAAGCAGCAGTGGTGTCAAATTTCAATGTAAGATATGGATCACCTGAAGCAGTAAACAAATCGACAAAATCACGTCTTAGATTGGTCTAAATAAGGTCTAATTTTCATTTTGCGGCTTTATAAGGCATTTTTCAAGGGATACCATATTTTTCCTATCATCTAGGGGTTATGAGAAATCCATTGACACCATAACGGCCTCGATCCGTTCAGCAGTTCTCTCTCTAGACCCTTAAATGCACTCTTTTATTATATAAGATTCTTCTGGCTAGTTACCACTCCACATTTATGTGTTTTCAGCCTTGTGTGTATTAACCGGAAACTAATGAGTGTTGTTGAACTTAACCAGACAATGTTTTTACTGCCACTGACTCTTGTCCATGCATGTATTTGCCGATGACAATAATTATATTAATTATTCATTAAACAAATTAAAAGCCCTTAGATGGAAAAGGAATTTGTCCAAACAAACAGTGCTGGTTTTAGAGTATAAAGGATGGAGCATCTCAAGTGGAAGCTTGGCGTGTGAAGGTACTTCCATCCGCTTCTTCAGTTCAGAGGAGGCTAAACTGCTAAACACACTAAGCAACACTTGCGGAAGTGTGATGGTGCTCAGTTCATCTTGGTTCAGTCATTCACAAGAATTCTTATAAAGCAGAGTGTTGTTCGAGTTTTATTGTATATTGTTTGTGTTTAAAATTCTGGAAATTAAAACAAATTTAAGTATCAACTCTATAAGCCAATGAAGTGAAGAAAAATATCAAAAGCATATTTAGCTGCATAATATTAACAAAAAGAAAACAAATACGGGAAATCCCCTCACAAAAGAATAGTAATAAAACTTTTATACATGTATAGAGCTTTAACACGTTGGCTACCGAGCGTCACACATATGTGACGTAATGTAAAAGAAAACCTTAAATATAGACCAGCGTCACATATATGTGTCGCTCAAGGTATTTCCAGTGTACCGACGACACATATATAGGACGCTTAGGTCAAATCCAGTGTACCGACAACACATATATGGGACGCAGTCACGGTTCAGTTAAATGACTCGCCACGCCCATTTGGTCCACTGAATCGATCTAAAACCTGTTTATCGGTCTATAGGAATGTGTGACACACATGTGTGTCGCTTGGTCTCTGGGTGCGACATCAATTTTTATTTTTTACAGATTTTCAAAGTTGACCATCTTGTCTGCTCACATGCTGCCATTAGTGTTTGTTTACTACACATTCCAGATGGCGTTTCTTATTGCGTGACACATTGTCCTGTATATTTTTGTATTTTTTAGCGAATTTCCCATAGGGAATAAGCTATTACCGTAGGTCTCATGGTAAGACCTAAGCCCGGGACCATGTTACTTTTTCGTTTTGAGGTGCCCAGAGACCAAAAATAATAGTCGTTAAAATTTATATATATATATGTGTGTGTATGTGTCCCTAGACACGATAACTCTCGTAAAAATGGTCCGATCGACACCAAATTTGGTAGAGATGTGTAATCCTACGTTTATTCGGATGAGTTCGAAAACCAGACATATCGACCTACCGGAAGGGGTAGTTTTGGGGGGTTTTGTACCCCAAAAATAGGGTTTTTTTGCATTTTTCATGTGTAAATTTTAAAAAATTTTAATTTTAATTTTGAACATTGGATTTAGCTCAAAAAAACCTACAATTTAGTATTTTGAAGCTTTGATCTATCTCCATTGGTTACCGAGATATTATAAAGTCTAAAGACGGTACATTGTCTTTTGGGGCTCCAATGTTAATCTTATGGAGAATAAGGATGTGTTAATATTTCACTCATTAACCAAGATTTTTGGATGAAACTTGGTATTTAGCTTCATTTGGTTGAAATTCATCCATTTAAGGCAAAAAATCTTGGTTTTTGTACTTATCATGGCAGCAAACCTGCATACTCTTTTCCCATGTTAATCATATGGAGAATAGGTAAACTCTTTGGGAGACCGACATTTCATCAGCGCGACATTGGGTCGGCTCCCTTGCGTCAGCCATAGCTGAAGCAAACCCCGCCTCTTCGGCTACAAAATATATAAAATAGATAAATAAATCCATCCCCTTAAAATACATTACTTCAGGACCGCCATTGTTTCCGCCATAGCTCAAACGAAGACGACATTAATTTGGTCGGCTCCGACGCTCTGCTTGTGTTTAGCCTTCCCAAGAATGAAGGAACAAGCCATTCTGTTTTTCGCCAGACTTTGTAATTGGTAAGGTTTTATGTTCCTCAGTTGTTATTAGCAAGGGGCAGTGGTTCCCAAACTTTTTTAACCCATGGCTCCCTTTCAGTACAAACATGGCTTGGCGGCGCACTTAAAATAATTGACCCATTTTGAATTGTATTACATTACAATTACATTTTAAATTTATCTTTTAAACAGTTAACGGTCAATATATTCTTACATAGCACTTTAAATAAAATTGTTACTATAATACAGAATTCAGGATCTTAATCATTTATCACAGATTGGTCAGTTAGTTAAAGCAGGAAACCCACTCTAGCCCGGCGGCCTCCGTTACCGTCCGTCACCGGCGAGTCCCGGCAACATTGCTGTGCATTGATTAAAATGGGCGGTAACCCACTATAGGCTACCCGTCCGGCACGGCTCCGTACCGTCACAGTCCGTAACCGGCGGCGACCATTGCTCTTGGGGGCATTTTCGACGGCCGGCGGACCCGTCAAATTTTGCAGTCGACTTCCAACCTTCATTGCGGTTACATCGACAGTGCCGTAAAAGCTGCGTACAATTAGTACGGATAAAATGTTGATGGAATTTACTGTGTTTCTCGGGGAACTCCAGTAGCTGAAGCAACTCATAAAACTTCTTCTGTGACATAAGAAAGTACAAAAATAATTTCACGTAGTATTTCTTCAAATCTTCAAACAAATTGTGAAATTCGCCATATTCTTTTCTTCTCTTGAAAATTTCATGAATCCAGAACTTATGCTTCCTTCTCTTTAATCTTTCCTCTTCATGGCCACACGCCACGGCTATCACAAACAACTCATCGTCCGACGAACTCTTCATTGCAACTGATGTATTTAGCACCGTTTGTGACGGAGCTTACCGGGCCGGCGATGGACAAGTGGGTTTGCGAAGGAAAAATCGACGGCCATCGCAAAGTTTTGTTGGAGGCCTTTTTGGTAGATGACGGCGGCGCACCTGGCACTAGCTCGCGGCGCACAGTTTGGGAACCGCTGGCAAGGGGGAATAAAGTCGAATCATTCAAACTGTCTATTTATTTTAGGTTCTAATCCAAGATTATGTGTGACTTAATTAAGCCTTGAAGGACGACACCTTAAATTTATACACCTTCTATTTATACACCTTCAATTCAGGGCCGGATTTAGGAATATGCCGCCTGTAGGCTATCTATTTTCTGCCGCCCCCCCTCCCCACAAAAAGGGAGAGCCTCATACATAGTTTTATCATTTATGTAGGGGCGTATTAACCTTAAAATATGCACCAGATTAATTTGATGTCTCAATAATAATGTATCAAAAGTATCACTTGCTTTTACGAACTGTATATTATTTAATTGTATACTTTAACGCCACTTTAAGGTGGTGCAAGGGGTTTTTTATAGTTGAAAATTATACCGTTTTAAGTGTTTAATTCGACTAAACAAATATTTTCTAATAATGGAAAAATGTTTAAAAAACTTTTACACAATTATTTTATGACTTATTGTCATATAAAGTGGCGGTTTTACGTCACATTGGTGCTTGCCTTTCTTAAAAACCACTAGAGTCTAAGGTCCCATATTTTGCCAATTTTAATGATTAATTATGTAGATTAAAACAAACTATTACAAAACATTCACAAAATTATTTCAATTTTATATGACGACTTAAATTTATGACCTAAAAGAATATATCCTTTAAATAGGAATAAAATTGGTTTCAATTTCTTTGGCCAAAAATGCACTTAAAAAAAATATAACTATCATACTTAAAAAAATTTTTTTGTAAGCAGGAGGCAAGCCCAAATATAATAATTTTGAGTTTTATTACGCCTAATAGCTGACAGCTGCAACCCGCTCGTCTCCGCGCACTCGCCCGCCGCGCACACACGAGCACACGCGCGGGCTACCTGCCCCTCGCCTCTCCTCGCCACCGTTGTGTCGGTCCGCGCCGTAAATCCACCCTTCAGAAACTATTTGACTCAAATGGCAAATATCATTTTTACAGAATTTCGGCGCATTTGCTCGTGGTCAAGGTTTTTTATGAATGTTTCTACTATCTATAATGGAAAAAACATTTCAATTTGTCATTATAAAATATGGCCAACTAAAATAGGCTTGTTGTATCCATTATTAATACTAGAACTAATATGCTTATTCTGAACGTATGGGGATACGGGCTACAGATGAACCCATAAGTAAATTTTCTAAAAGAAATACACCAGTAATACGCAAGAACGAAAAGTGTATCAAGGCGCAAAAACAAATTCATATGCCCCTACTCCATCAAAAATTTGCATCATACAAACACTTGAGGCCATACAAAACGACAGTGGTGTATTTTAATACTTTTAGTACCGGGGAGCCGAGCTTCGCTCTATAAATATATTGTACAATGTTACAAAATGTTGAAATAGGTTGAAAATAAACATATAGGTTGTATTTTTTTTAAACTTGACCCTCCTTGATAATATTGTGGTGGTATACGTATTTAAACTGTAAACAAACAATTTAAACTTGCGATAGACGTTTTTGAGTAGCAGTTTTCCATAAAAAAACATTTTCAATCTCTATCTATAAAAACGAAAGTATGTATCTTTAAAAACGAAATCTTTATGGGTTTCTTGAATAGGCTCAAAGTCTACTGCACCGTTTGACCTTAGATTTTGTAAATGTAAAACTATATTTATCTAGGAGAAAAATTAAGGTAGGCTTATCCCTGTTATTCATAAGCTTCTGGGCTTTGCCCTAGTGGCCTTGCAGATGTATTGTACATTGAAATTAAAACATGTGTTTACAATATATCCAGTGGCACGGTCGTGTCACGTCGCCAAGTCCCACCCAACCAAGCAGACGACGCGTGCCTATATAGACACGAAGCAGAATACGGCCAATTTTCACTTCTCAAAAGGGCACAAATAGGCCATAATTAATTCGGAAATCGTTTTCAATCCGTTTAACCGGGTCAAGAAGCACTACAAATCACCAAACTTACTTTAAAAACTCTCAGTGAAATAAAATATATGCGTTCAAAAGTAGTCTAAAAAAGTTGGAAATGTAGAAATGTAGTTTCCTACGCACAAAAAGCATATTTAGACAAGGCTACAGCCTTTATCACTGATGGGAATCACACGAAACTTTGCAGGAATCTTCGTATATGTACGTAGTGCAAACCTTTGTGTACTAAGATAAAGTTAATTCACTTTAAATATAACAAAATACATAAAATATAAGTTTTAATATAATATAAGAAAATATAAGAACAATTAGTATATATAGGCCTAAGTTTTATGCTATCCATTTGGTGAGTTAGATCAAAATCACTTTCGAGGAAATTTGCAGTGAAATGCATTTAGGAATGTTAAATTTCACCAAGCACTTACTTAACTGGACTGAATGATAGGATTTTCTACATTCAAAACTTGGTATTAGTCTATACAGCATATTAAATTTATTAAAACAGAGTTTCATAAAAACGTCTTGTTGAAAATATAAGTTTGGTTAATAATCATTAAGTTAATATCGTTGATATTCTCAACAAAGCCTCTTCATTTCGTTGAGGTTAAAGTGCTGCAGGAAATGTAAACAAAATGGCACAAAGTAAACAAAGATGACGACACTGGCGTGGATTGGACATGTCGTCTGCAGGTCCGCTACCTGGTAGGATTCTAATTGCCTTGGAGAAAAATTATTTTTATTACCGAATTTATGACATAATCTGAGTGATTTGAATGTTTTGATGAATTAAACTGCCATTATTTTGTGCCCAAGAACGGTTATTTGCCCTCCGGAACGGTCTCCCGCTTGTATACTTTACAAAATAATTTCCAACCACATACCCCGTTTTTTCGTTATAATTTAAGTGTTAATGTTAGTACCAAAATGTGTAGGAAAAGCTTCCGCGTAAATGTAACATCTATATATCTAAAAGCATGGGGATGTTTCACGCAAGAAAGAAAGCTTCAACAATTGCTTCAACGAGCTCTAAAGTGAAGCATTCTATCACAATGAACCAGAAAATGACGATCTCACCATTGCATCTTGTCAATCTATCTAAGAGTTTGATTTATTACTAAAGAAATTAATAGAAATTATTTCATCAAGAACTTTTAAATTATTTAAATACTAGTATACGTGTTGCTCGAAATAGAGCAATTTATTTTAATACAATACAAAAGTTACTTTTAGCTCTAAATTAATGACATCCGACCAATCCCATATTGTGAATATCTTTAATCACCAAAACTACACGTATTTACAGCTGATTATTAACAGATCATACAGATCTGTTTTATCTAATATCAGATTGCTTTATTTAATTCCAATCTATCTCTTATACTAGGAATACGCTCCGATGTCCGTCCCGTACAAGAATTTTTTACTCACTTTTTGAGTTACTAGGTGACGCTTATTATGTGTTTTTTTTTTTTTTTTAGGAAGAGGTAAGAAAAATGCATTACGCACACAGGTGGCAAACCTGTAGTGTGGGACTCCCCTAAAAACGTGTGTACCCACTAAAAAACCTCGCCTCTACTCTTTAGGATTCTAACCTGGAGTTGTTTATCACATTACGTAGGGCTAGGCCTAAATTTGGCTTATGCCCGTGGGGCTCACTCCTTATCCAGCCACTCGATCAAGGGATCTGGGCCACTTCGCGGTCCAGATCATGTTTCTTTTTCAGGAGGATGCCCCGCACGAACTGTGATAAACAATCCCAGTTGCCATCATCCTCCAAGATCTTTTGGCAGACCGAGTCCACCGAAAATGCACCAAAAATTTGTGTGGCCTTCAGGCGGGACCCTTCCCAACGGGGGCAGCGGAAGAATGTGTGTTCCGCATCGTCGGGAACGCCCGAGCAATAAATACAGAATTGGCCGCCGTTCCACCCATGGTTGGACGTGCTTGATAAGTCGCGCAGTCCATCGTCCTCGGGTGTCGTGCTCCCAGCTGTGTTGCCACTGCTGGAAGGTTCGGGAGCGCTCTGCTGTTCTTGCCGTGTCCTTGCCAATCTCGACTTGTCTCTGATAAATTGCCTTCCTCTCTCCTGCCAAGAGCTTGACAGGGATAACTCCGGCGACCACCAGGACGGCAGGCTCGGACACTGTCCGGTAGGCGGAACACACCCCGAGCACCGCTCAACGTTGAACCCGGGCGAGTCGCAACCTGTACTACTCTTTATCGAGAGCGTCTGCCCACACCTCTCCTCCATATAAAGAAGCACGAACTGAACCACGGACATCAACAGACGTCTTCTGCTGGATCGTGGAACCCCGACATTGGCCATCAGCCTACTAAGGTAAGTGACTACCTTAGCGGCCTTGTTCGCCGTACGGAAGATCTGATCCCTCCAGCTTAACTTGGTGTCCACCATAATCCCGAAGTACTTAGCAGCAAGAGTTTATTGGACCACCTCCCTTCCCACTCGGAACAGAACGACGGTGTCTATCCTCTTCTTCGTAAGGATTACAATCTCCGTCTTACGGAGAGCAAGCGAGATACCGTGATCGGACATCCATGTGTTGACCACACGCATGACTCGGTTCAACTTTAGTTGGGCCAGCTCAACGTTGCGTGCGACAATGAGAGCTGCGACATCATTGGCGTACCCAACCAAAGTGGTTTCCTCAGGCATCTCCGACCTCAGGACGCTGTCATAGGCAACATTCCAGAGATCCTGGCCGAGTATTGAATCTTGCGCGGCACCAGAAGTGACTTCCATCGTCCACGTTCCGTCCCTTGTGTCGTAAATAAGGCTTTGAGAGCAGAGATAATTATCAATGAGTCGCAACATATATGCAGGAACGCGAAAGGTGTTGCGAAGCGCATCCAACATATCGACCCACCTCCCCGAGTTAAAGGCATTCTTGACATAAGCGTAACAAGAAGCACTACTCAGCGAGAGAAATGGTTGTGGCTCTCGACTCTCTTCACAGCTCTCCATGGACTTCGGTGATAGCGTCAATCGTTGACCGTCCCTTTCTGAAGCCATACTGACGGGGGCATGAGTCCCCGGCAGCTTCCACGTCAGAGGTCAGGCGGGAACGGATCAGCTTCTCGAACAGCTTCCCAGCCGTGTCCAACGTGTAGAAAGGCCTGTGGGATGTGGGACGACGACAGCTCGGGATCACCGTTGCCCTTGCTGATCAGTACAAGTCTTGCGGTTTTCCATAGGGAGCCGGAAACACCCCTTCTACCAAACAGGCGTTGTACATTCTCAACAACAAGTCAGCATTAATTGAAAATACTTTCTTTAAAGCCTCGCTGGGAATCCCGTCCGGGTCAGGAGCCTTGTTGCTCTTTAGGGAGAGAACGGAGGTTTCCATCTCCTCGAATGTGAAAAGTGGAACGTCATCTAACCGTCCGAAGTCAACCGGCGTACATCCTAGGCCTAGCCTACAAATAAATACATACAAAGAATGATTTTAGCTAAGACCTCAAAACAAGCAAGTAACTTAATAATAATTATGCTTACAATATTAAAGTTAAATAGATTGTAGAGCAAAAAAAAAAATACAATTTAAAATCCATGATTAATTAATCAAAATTAATAAAAACCAAGTAATGTAAGTATTGTAGAATTACGCTTACTTAACACTTAATGCATATTTTGTTATCTGAGACATAGGCTACAATGTCACAACACATTCTAATTAGTTGTTCAATTTAAATCTTTCTCCCAAATAGATATTAGTTGTATCCCATAAATTAGTTGATCGCATAATTCCGTACGACAGCAATTCATTCCACATCAACATGCCTATCTTTTGGTAGACTATAATTTATAACTTCAACAAGTAAACATCAGTGTTGATCTATTTAATTTAACAAACAGGTCTGTCAAAATATCAATTAAATTTTATTTAAAAACGTAACATAACGGCGAGCAAATATAAACAAGAAAAGGTTATGTTAAAATGTTGAATGTTGTTTTCAGCAAACACAGCGACAACTCAGCTGCGATGGGGGAAAATAAACTGATCATAGCAACTACATTAGTCAAACCATGTAGCCTAAACAACTAAAGTTCTGTCAAAAATTCCGGAAAATAAGCTTTTTTAATACTTGAAAATAATTGCTCGATTATAGTTTATTACCTAGTTTAAAATACTTAAAATCTAACCTGAGAATTTCATTGAAATCAAATTAGTAATAAAAAAGCCTTTTGGGGGTCAAAAATTCGCCTAAGAGAAATTTAAAGTCGATCTAAAGAATTTTACACTCTATGTTCCATATAGAAAAAAATTCAATTAATACGTGAGGGCTGTTTTTTGTGAACAAAACTCCTCCGTTATTTCTGGACCAATTTTAATGTTTGGGATGTCAAAATGTTTGTCCCAATTCGTAGTTTTGCATAACGATTTTAGATTTTTAATATTTGTACTCTGAAGGGCACGGGAAGCCCTTAAAATTCGTTTTTGTCCATAAGATTAACATGGGGAACAATTTATATTGAATTGCAAAATAAAACAGCTGGTGATAGTAAAACAAAGAAACACATGTTAAAAGCTACATAGAATATAAAAGCTACATGTTACAGCTGAATAGAAGCAATTAAACAACTGGTACTGAAATATCAACACGATTCCATATTTTAATACGGGGAGTGTCTATTGTGGGGAACAATTTGTGTGTTTTACCCTTTTCTTAAAATGTAGCAGGCAGATTTTGCTTGAACTTAGGATATATGTGTATTTGGTCACAAAAATAAGTTTAGTAACTTAACCCCGAAAAAATTCATTTTCCTGTACAAAAACAAGGTTGGAAATTGAAATTTTTGACGTGGGTCTTATTGGTTTATCAGATTGGTATTAAAACAACAACGAAAGTTAACACAAACACCAGCTGTTTTATTTTGCAATTCAATATAAATTGTTCCCCATGTAATCTTATGGACAAAAAACGAATTTTAAGGGCTTCCCGTGCCCTTCAGAGTACAAATATTAAAAATCTAAAATCGTTATGCAAAACTACGAATTGGGACAAACATTTTGACATCCCAAACATTAAAATTGGTCCAGAAATAACGGAGGAGTTTTGTTCACAAAAAACAGCCCTCACGTATTAATATAAGAGTTTGCTCGATTTCGAGAAACACGTATTGGGAAATTTTGAGATTTCAATGGTGAATAGCTCCTTTATTTTCAGTCCGATTCTCATCAGTTTTTGGCGGAAACAACTACAGACCAAGCCCTATCCAACGACACCAAAAACTTGAAAATCGGTCTAAAATTGTAGGAGGAGTTCTCAAGACGAAAAACCCCTTAGCGTATTAAATAAGTATAGATGAGTGTCGTTTTGAGCAGATATAAAGTTCTGTATTTTGTTATGAATCTTTATTGTTTTTGTAGCGACATCGATTATGAAATTGTACTGTATTTTGGTCGGTCAACTAGTATTGCATCAATGTAATTTTTATCCAGAACTTTCAAATCCTTAAGTTTTTATTAATTTATCAAATTTTTAAATGTTTATTTGCAGTTTTTAATTAGATTGTTATGTTTAGCATTTTAATTACTAAAACATGGGGTCAATTTAAGGCCTTTGAGACAATTTAGGTTATAAATTGTCAAGTACATAATTATTTAATTTGAATAAAATTATTTAAAAAAATTGAGAATTGTTTTATTTTAGCCGCCCTTGATGAAAACTATGAAGAACATATTCCATGGGTTGGATTTAACATTTCGTGTTAAGGTTGTTTTATGTAACAATTTAATTTTCTAAACTAAATGAAATTACTATTTTATTTAATTTTTTACAAATAATTTTTGTGATCATTCAATACCTAAAAAACAAAAAATGGCTGTGAATAAAACTGTACTTGGTGCCACTTATAAAAGTTTTTTTAGTGTTATCTATATGAGTAATTGAATGGTAAGTCGGTAGTGTTTTACCGCGCGAGCACACCTCCAGTGCGAGGCGTGGCAGACAGGCCGTGCGAATTTTGCTAGCGTTTGAAAAACAACCGGCTCGGCTCACGGCAGCCAAGAAGACGCCAGCCACTGAAATTTGTACAACTTGAGAAAGGCCAGCGCTAGACAAAGCGCGGAAGAAGGAGAGAAGTGTGAGGGAGCGAGTTGTGAGTCCCTTTACGCTTCAGTGGTCATGGGATGCAGAGGGGTTGGTCAAGCACACAGTCATTGAAGCACTCGCACGCGCACGAGCCAACCACTTTCTCTTTTTTGAGTGACAGTGCTGCATTCTACCGGCAGAAGTTTGTCCCTACTAGCCCTTGCACAGCCTTAATCTGGATTCTGATGTTGGCGGTAAATTAGTTGTTTGGCAGAACAGCTCCGCCTGCCAAGTAGCCTAGTGCGGTAAATTGCTCGTTCCTTTTATAAAAAAAGTACCAGGAGGACCGAGCTTAAGCTCGGTAAAATTATTACTTTCGTTTCTCACACAAAGCTCGTTCGCTCCGCTCACTCGCCAGGCGGAAGGTTTGCTGCACATTGGTATGATTTTCACAGTCCTAAAACCACAGTTTAAAGATGTAACACATTGGTTTATTTTATCTACAGTTATCAGCTGATTTTTGTTCAACTTAAAAATCTCCATAAGGATAACATAGAAACTTTGAAGGGCTCTAGCGCGCAAACCGGATTTTTCCCAGCTATGGGACCAGATCCAATCGATTTCTGGGGCCCATTTCATAATAAAATATTTACTAATATTATTAGCTTAGTAGCTTGTAACTTGTAAAATTCTGTTTCATAATAGCAAAGTACAAATTCATAGGCGTCATTTCAGCATTCTGATTGGGGGGGCAAGATTTTCATAAGGTCAAACCCCCTCCCCCCTTCCCACAAATACGCCAAACATCTTAAATTTCGCTAAAAACTGTCAATAAAATCTAATTAAGTTTACATTGTGACACTAAGCTGTACATAAACTGTGAAATTATAATATAATCTCACAAACCCATGAAAACAATACCCTAATGCATGTAAAATTTGATTATATAACATGTTTCTATATGTAGAAAGTCATTATTCTTCGGGGACTGCCAGTGGCTACTGTGATGTAAAACACCTTAAAAAATTTAATGACTAATTGGTTACTGGATACTAAATCGTTGAAATAAAAATAAAAAAAACATCATTTTATAACTATTTAGTTATTTTTATTGTATATTATTTACAACTCTAAAATTTTACATTCGGATACATAGACTAAAACTTCATAGACCTACATATGGTAAAATACATTGTTTTATCTTGATCAAAAATTAGTTTTTGACCAAGCACCTTTGCAGTCCGCCGTATAAGGAACAAAAATATCATTTAAGGCTGCGGTCTACCCCAACCAAAACAACAACAATGCCGAATGCCACCTCGCGGCCGTAGCGCTAGGCGAGTTTGATGGCTGCAGAGGTTTACGGGGATCGTGTTTCAGAATTAACCGATTAAGATAGAGATTGGCTGTTAACCTTTTCTAAAAGTAGAAAAAAGGATCTAGTCGGCTATCTTTTTAGAATTTTTAAATAAAATTTCTATTTTCAGTAATAACTGTCTAAAATCATCTGTTTTTTAGTTTTGTAAATGCAGAGGTTTACGGGGATCGTGTTTTAAAAATAACCTCTTAAGATAGAGATTGGCTGTTAACTTTTTTTTAACGTAGAAAAAACGACCTAGTCGGCTATCTTTTTAGAATCTTAAAATAAGATTTCTTATTTCAGCTATAACTGTCTAAAATCATCTGTTTTTTATCGATTTTTAACTGAAGTTTTCTATTGGTTTTAATGAACTAATTACAAAAGTGTAACAGAGGGAAATTAGTACCGTTATTCTTCTTTAATATGACACTTTATTTATAGCTCTAGGCTTCATTTGGCAGAAGATAACACGATTCTAAAAAACCCTTGCATTTGGGTGCGCGTCAGGGGTAGACCGGAGCCCGGGACCACCTCGGTCTAACCCTGGCGCGCACCCAAATGCAAGGGTTTTTTTTAGAACCGTCTTATCTTCTGCTAAATTAAGCCTAGAGCTATAAATAAGATGTCATATTAAAGAAGAATAACGGTACTAATTTCCCTCTGTTACACATTTGTAGTTAGTTCATTAAAACCAATAGAAAACTTTAGTTAAAAATCAAGAAAAAACAGATGATTTTAGACAGTTATAGCTGAAATTAGAAATTTTATTTTAAAATTCTAAAAAGATAGCCGACTAGATCCTTTTTTCTACTTAAAAACAAGTTAACAGCCAATCTCTATCTTAAGAGGTTATTTTTAAAACACGATCCCCGTAAACCTTTGCATTTACAAAACTAAAAAACAGATGATTTTAGACAGTTATTACTGAAATTAGAAATTTTATTTAAAAATTCTAAAAAGATAGCCGATTAGATCCTTTTTTCTACTTTTAGAAAAAGTTAACAGCTAATCTCTATCTTAATCGGTTAATTCTGAAACACGATCCCCGTAAACCTCTGCAGCCATCAAACTCGCCTAGCGCTACGGCCGCGAGGCGGCATTCGACATTGTTGTTGTTTTGGTTGGGGTAGACCGCAGCCTTAACTATTGTTTGGTAGGATCAGTACAGCCACGGTATACTTACATTGCCCATTATACATAACCTAAATTGCTATTGAGGACAAGAAAGGTAAAAAATTACTAAGTAATAAAAAAAAGATAAGTAATGATTTACAAAAAACATCTATACATATTTAATACATGATACGGGTACAAGGAACTCCTCCCACAATTTTCAATAGATTTTAATGATTTTAATGCCTTTGGATAGAGCTCGGCGTGAAGTTGTTTCTAAAGTAAATTGGTAAATTATCCATTTAAAAAGAGGAAGAGGGGACCTACAAGTTCATAAAGTTTGTAAATTTCACATTTGATTACCCATCAGTAAGGAAATTGATTGATTTTCAAGTAAACAGCTATAAAGTGTAAACATCGGACATCAGCGAAAGTACTATATCTAACCTTTTCACACGAAAGAGGTATGTTTAACCAAGGCAAGGCTCTGGTCTACCTGAGCCTGAGCCCGAACGATGTTACCAAATGCCGCGGCCGTAGCGCTAGGCGAATTTGAAGGCTGCAGAGGTTTACGGGAATCGTGTTTTAAAATTAACTAATTAAGATAGAGATTGACTCTTAACTTTTTATAAAATTAGAAAGGCGGATCTCGTCTTCTCTGGTTTTAGAATTTTTAAATAAAATTTCTAGTTTCAGTTATAACTGTCTAAAATCATCCGTTTTTCTCTAGTGGCAAGTTTTATAGATGCAGAGGTTTACGGGGATCGTGTTTTAAAACTAACCAATTAAGATAGAGATTGGATCTTAACTTTTCTAAAAGTAAAGAGGTCTCTTCGGCTCTGTTTTTGGAATTTTTAAATAACATTTCTAATTTTAGCTATAACTGTCTAAAATCATCTGTTTTTGTCGATGAAAATGCAAGGGTTTTTTGGAACCCAGTTATCTTTTGCTAAATGCAGCCTAGAGATAGGAGAGCTACAACTAATGTGTCATATCAAAGAAGAATAACGGTGCTAAATTTAGTTTCTTACACTTAATTATCTCACTTTGGTAGTATTATCAAAACTAATGGAAAACTTAAGTTAAAAATCGAGAAAAACAAATGATTTTAGACAGTTATAGCTAAGGTGAGAAATTTTATTCAAAAATTATAAAACAGAGCCTACGAGATCCGTCTTTTTACTTTTAGAAAAAGTTAAGAGCCAATCTATATCTTAATTGGTTAGTTTTAAAACACGATCCCCGTAAACCTCTGCATCCATCAAAACTCGCCTAGCGCTACGGCAGCGAGGCGACACTCGGTAACGTCGAAACAGACGTGAGTGAGATGGGACTTCCTACAAAGATGAAGATTGCAGAATGAGTCAATTTAAGAGTTTTATAAATAATTCAAAGTAGACATTTTGTTAAAGTCTGATGATTCAGAAGTTTATACTTGTTATATACAAATATTTCACCATATTACATAACCTAACATTTTAATTTCCAATTATAAAAAAATCACCAAAATTATTGGGGGGGCAACTGCCCCCCCTTGCCCCCCCCAAATGACGCCTATGTACAAATTTACAAGTTACAAAACTAATATTATTAGTATTGTAACTTGTAACTTGTAAATTATGTTTCATAATGGAGGGATAACTTGTAAGTTGTAAAATTCTGTTTCATAATAAAAAACTAATAATTTTCAAAATACAAGTGTTTTTCCTACAAAATATTAGTGTATTTTTCATCCTCTGTTTCATAATTGTTACTAATAATATTAGTTTGGTGATTATTTCCTAATAATATTAGTAAAAATTCTACAAGAACTAAGTTACCTAATTTTTAAGAATATTAGTAACGTTATGCTTAAAAGTTATACTATTTCTCAATATATCAAAGTGAAAATAACACTTTAATGTTTTATTTACATAATTAAGAAACATAACAAAATGTAGTCTGAATATCATTACCAAACATTAACTTTACAATTTACAAAAAAAGAAACAAAGGACACTATTGTAACCCCTGAGTCACAAAGAGCTTGCAAAATGAGCACCAAAGAAAAAATTTGAATCTGTATGGTAAAAAAGAGCAGTAAATTGGAAATTAGATGCTATTAACTTGATCTTCATTGATCATCATTACACCATAGGTACTTGATTTTATTTAATAGTATGTTCACTCTCATGGATGCCAAATTCGATTTCCAATTGATTTGCTTCCAACTTGGCTTTGTATATTTGTACTTTTAAAAGTTCAATTTGAAGCTTATTTATTATATCTTTTTTCGATGGCTTTAGAAAATTGTTTGTTTCCAATAAAAAATATGTTTTATTACAAATTAGTCGTTATACCCATTTTTAGGAAAAACACGACTTTGTTTGTTGTAAAATGTAAAAACTCGGTATATTAATCTTATTTATTTATGAACCCAAATTGTATGCAATGTTAACTATCCATAGAATATATTTATATAATAGTTGTATATAACCCATATAATATAAAAGGTGTACGTATTTAATACATTTACCTAAACTTTCATGTCACGAAATAATTTACAATCTTATACCATAGACAAATAGGCATATACAGGGTGTCCCTAAACTCTCTACCCACCTTTTCAGGTATTAATCCTGACCTAAGGACAAGCCAAAGTATCATATTTAAAATTTCCAAAAACTCCATGTAGTTAAACATACAGCTGCCATTTTGTATTTTTTAGAGACAAATTTTTAAATTAAGAACTGTTTGTTCTAATATGTTGGAACTCGATATAGGCTACAGCTATTTGAGGTAAAGGTGAAATTGGAAAAAAATTACGATTCATATTTTTGAAATGGAGACTGTTTAAATTCTTTAACCATAAATTGCATAAAAACCACATAAGGTAACCAAATTTATGTTATTACGTGGTTTTTAAAAATTTAATTTCAAAACAATGATGTGACAATCAAGGAAATCACGGAAATAAATGAGATTAAAGCGGTTTTTATACAAAACAGTCCCGCATCCTGAGCGTTTTGCCCCAAACTGGGTCCGAGATTGCCGTACGATAAGCGGTCGCTGCACCAGCTCAACAATTGGTCTCATACCCAAACTGCTCCTAGAGAAGCGGTGGCCGTGGCTAGGCTCAGTGAAAAACCCTATCATGCTTATTCAAGTACCGATTTCGACAATTTTTATATCGTTGGGTTCGAAATTAAATTTTCTTAAAACCACAAAACAACATAAATTTTGCTACCTTATGTTGTTTATAAGCAATTTAAGGTTAAAGATTTTAAACAAACGCCATTTTGTAAATTTTATTTTGCAAAAATAATTATTCATTTTTTTAATAGCACATTTGTCTTAAAAAAGCCTTATACCAAGTTTCATCTTACTACAAAAAGCTGTTCTTAAATAAAGAATTATTCATTGAATACCGTATACAAAGTGGCGTTCACTGATACACATTTGTATGTTTACTTGTAAAATCCAACTAATATTATTAGTAAAGCCAATTCATTTATGAAACGCAAAGTACAAGAACTTGTAAGTTTTTACTTGTAACTTGTATGTTTGCCAGGATTTTAAGGTTTTACTAATAAAATTTTACTAATAATATTAGCAAATGTTCATTTTCATTATGAAACACTTTGCATCTAAGCTTGTAACTTGTAAGTTTGTAACTTGTACTTTTTTACTAATATTATTAGCATTATTATGAAATGGGCCCCTGGGGCCCATTTCATAATAATGCTAATAATATTAGTAAAAAAGTACAAGTTACAAACTTACAAGTTACAAGCTTGGATGCAAAGTGTTTCATAATGAAAATGAACATTAGCTAATATTATTAGTACAATTTTATTAGTAAAACCTTCAAATCCTGACAAACATACAAGTTACAAGTAAAAACTTACAAGTTCTTGTACTTTGCGTTTCATAAATGAATTGGCTTTACTAATAATATTAGTTGGATTTTACAAGTAAACAGACAAATCTGTATCATTAAACGCCACTTTGTATATTCAATGAATAATTCTTTATTTAAGAACAGCTTGTTGTAGTAAGTTGAAACTCGATATAAAGCTTTTTTGAGACAAATGTGTTACCGGTATTAAAAAAAATTATTATTTTTTTAAATAAAATTTACAAAATGGCGTTTGTTTAAAATCTTTAACCTTAAATTGAATATCGAAATCGGTTCTTGAATAAGCAAGATAGGGTAATTTCACTGAGCCTAGCCACGGCCACCGCTTCTCCAGGAGCAGTTTGGGTAAGAGACCAATTGTCGAGCTGGGGCAGAGACCGCGCTTATCAAGCGGCAACCTCGGCCCCAGTATGGGGCAAAACGCTCATGATGCGGGACTGTTTGTATTAAAACCGATTTAATTTCACTTATTTATGCACCGATTTCCTTGATTGTCACATCATTGTTTTGAAATTAAATTTTCTTAAAACCACATAATAACATAAATTTGGTTACCTTATGTGATTTTTATGCAATTTATGGTTAAAGAATTTAAACAGTTGCCATTTCAAAAATAAAAATTGTCATTTTTTTTACATTTTACCTTTAGCTTAAATAGCTGTAGCCTATATCAAGTTTCAACTTATTAGTACAAAATTTCTTAATTTAAAAATTATTCTTTAAAAAATACAAAATGGTGGCTGTATGTTTAACTTTGGAGTTTTTGGAAATTTTAAATATGATATTTTGTCTTGTCTTTAGGTCAGGATTAATACCTGAAAAGGTGGGTAGAGAGTTTAGGGACACCCTGTATATGCCTATTTGTCTATGGTAGGCCTATATGATAGTAAATTATCTCATGAAAGTTTAGGTAAATGTATGAATTACGTAGGCCTACAACTTTTATATTATATACAACTATATATACTATTATATACAACTAAAATATTTTAGGGATGGTTAACATGGAATACAATTTGGGTTCATAAATAAATAATATTAATACCGAGTTTTTACATTTTACAACAAACAAAGGTGTGTTTTTCCTCAAAAATTAATATAACGACTAATTTGTAATAAAACTTTACAATGATGACGCTATATTTTATTGGAAACAAATAATTTTCTAAAGCCATCAAAAAAGATATATAAATAAGCTTCAAATTGAACTTTTAAAAGTACAAATTTACAAATCAAAGTTGGAAGCAAATCAATTGGAAATCGAATTTGGCATCCATGAAAGTGAACATACGAATAAATAAAATAAAGTACCTATGATGTAATGAAGATCTACTTAATAGCAGCTATTTTCCAATGTACTGCTCTTTTTTACCATACAGATTCAAATTTTTTTCTTCGGTGCTGATTTTGCAAGCTCTTTGTGACTCAGCGGTTACGATAGTGTACTTCGTTTCTTCTTTTGTAAATTATAAAGTTAATGTTTGTTGATGATATTCAGACTACATTTTGTTATGTTCCTTAATTATGTATATAAAACATTAACGAGTTATTTTCACTTTGATTTATTAAGAAATAGTATAACTTTTAAGCATAACGTTACTAATATTTTAAAAAATTAGGTAACTTAGTTCTTGTAGAATTTTTACTAATATTATTAGGAAATAATCACCAAACTAATATTATTAGTAACAATTATGAAACAGAAGATGAAAAATACACTAATATTTTGTAGGAAAAACACTTGTATTTTGGAATTTATTAGTTTTTTATTATGAAACAGAATTTTACAACTTACAAGTTATTCTTCCATTATGAAACATAATTTACAAGTTACAAGTTACAATACTAATAATATTAGTTTGTAACTTGTAAATTTGTACTTTGCTATTATGAAACAGATTTTTACAAGTTACAAGCTACTAAGCTAATAATATTAGTAAATATTTTATTATGAAATGGGCCCCTGGTGGCCAAAACCCCCATATTCAATCAAAAAATCAAAAATCCTTGGAGCGAAAAAAACTTTGCCCGGACAAACGGAGCTTGTTTTAGAGTATAAGATAACATTTTCATGGGGGAGGTTATTATAAAATCAAACCCATATGTTTGTTGTCATTATTTTGTGGCCAATTTATTCGTAAAATCAAAAAGTAAATACCGTAACTAGTTGCGAATGTAAACAAACACTGGGAGCGCTAGTGTAGTTCCCTCTTACTGGGCCTTAAACAAACTGTGAGTGTCATTACAACGATTAATCCCACAGGAAAAAGGCACTCGTACAAGATTATGTCATTGACTATGTACACTACCGTCAATAGACCTCTCATCCAATGCATTTAGTTTGAGGCAAAAATTTGGAAGTTTCGTGTACGCCGCCACCAAAGTCGCTGCCATCGATGTTGTTATTATTTAACTGAATTTACAGTGCTGCAAAACCATTTCATCACAACATAAACAAAAACCTCCATTATAAAATGTTTAATCCTTGATTGAGAAGAGTGGTATCACTGACTTGCCTATCATATGACTCTTTTACTTCCATGTACGCCCGCACGAGATCACACCACCGTCAATATGTTTCAAACACGCCTATGCCATGAGAAGTCTACTCACGGTGGTGTACATAGTCAATGATTATGTGGAGTAAATTTGTATGAAAATAATAAACATATTTCAATTTCTTCAAATTAATACACTTTAAATCAGAAAGATAGGCCTAAAGAAGTTTCTGTTATTAAAACAGTAAGAACTTAAAAATAGCTAAAATAATTCCTAAACACAAAAAAGGCAATAAAAAGGATCCCACTAATTTCAGACCGATATCAAACCTCCCGACTGTGTCCAAGCTCTTAGAGCGAATAATATACAACCAGCTAGTGGCACACCTAGAATCGAATAGCCTAATAACAACAAGTCAACACGGATTTAGGAAAGGTCGCAGCACGAACACAGCCATCGCAAAACTTTGCGACGAAATAACGAACATCTGGAAAGATAAAAAAGCTGCCTCTGGACTATTTCTAGATCTTCAAAAAGCATTTGACATGCTAGACTAGAATATTCTGATCCAAAAACTTCAGGAGGTCAATGTGAAAGATAGAGCCTTATGCTGGATCAAAAACTATCTCACTGACAGATTGCAATATGTGGAAGTTGAGAGCCGGAAAAACAATCATCTAATAAAGACCAAATCCTCATTGAAAAAATCAGCCAAAGGAATTCCGCAAGGTTCTATCCTCGGACCTTTGTTTTTTCTTATATATATCAACACACTCCCTGAGAGGCTAGGTGATGGATACAAATGCCTACTACAGTAGACTCCCTTTTAACCGGCCATCTCGGGACCAGGCCGCGGCCGGATAATGAATTGGCCGGTTAAACCGATGTTCATTTAAGAACGCCATCCCACAATTTTATATGACCTAAATATAATTATTACTTGAAAAACAACCTTAACTACATTACTGTATATGGTTTATAGCTAATATCCACCACCCATGAAATCCACAACAAACCTACACTAAATAATTTGTTTCTTTATTGTGGTCTACTGGATAGTAGGTCCAAACGCATTGACTTCCGGTAGCAGTCACTTCCGTCCAGGACGTTATAGTTTAATTGGTTTGAGAACGTCAATATGAAATAAAGTTGAATTGAGTGATACATTAGATAACAGAACTTGGTTTCCGGCGAAACGCGGCCGGTTGAAGCGATATTGAGATAAAAAATGGCCGGTTACAAAGATGTTATTTTGTGTCAGAGTAGGCCGGTTAAAGCGGAGACCGGTTAAAAGGTGGCCGGTTAAGAGGGAGTCTACTGTATTTGCAGATGACACAACTATTCTACTACCGACTGATCGCCAACTAAACAACTGTAACATAGTAAATGCAGCTCTTGAAAAAGCAACATCTTTATGCACATCACTAAATCTTAGTATTAATAAAGAAAAAACCATTCACATCAGCTTTACACCAAACAATAGAAACAGATCCGATGGAAACTGGTAAGACCTGGAAATACCAACAGCCAGCTCAACCAAATTTCTAGGAATATTAGTTGACAAAAACCTAAGTTGGCAAGAACACACAAACTACCTCTGTAAAAAACTTTCAACTGCTCATTTTGTCATCCGAAGAATCAGAAAAATTACAAATGAGGAAACATCAATACTGGTCTATCATGCACTATTTGGCTCTCATATTCGATATGGAATTGCAGCGTGGGGATCCACATCAACCAATAATATGAACAAAATTTTAGTAATGCAGAAGAAAACTATCCGGACAATCCTCAAACTGCCCCCTTAGAACACACTTCATTAAACTCAATATTCTCACAGTAATCAGTCAATATATACTGGAGACAATCATCTTAGCCACAAATTCAACCCCAGCTCTCAGACTTAACCAGCACAACTATAACACCCGAAACAGGCAAAACATTGACCTACCTCAACACCGTCTAAAAAAATTCAGCAACACACCTCTCTATACAGGATCACAGTTTTTCAATCTCTTACCGGACCATCTCAAGACAATTCAAGAGAACAAAACATTCACCAGAAAATTAAAATCATACCTCATAGAAAGACCATATTATGCCATAACAGAGTTCATACAAGATCACTCTTACCAAAGCAACAGGCCACCCTGAGTTCAACCCTGAAAAGCCAAATCTCTGGAAAATTCAACCCTAGAGAAGGAAGAATATTGACGATTCCCCAATCTCCTACGATTGTGGCGAAGAGGGAATAAGTAACAAAAGTAAGTAAGTAAGTAAGTAAACTATTTTCAAGTTTTAGTAAATTGACAAAGTGCCGCCCCTAAAATTTTGCCGCTATAGGCTCCAGCCTTTTCAGCCTATTTAGAAATACGGCCCTGCTTCAATTTCGTATTGTTAATTTTAGTGATCAATTGATTTGATCATTAATGATCAAATATTAAACCTCTTTTTCATTTCTTTATATTTTTTACATAAAAATACAATATATTTTTACATTCTGGTTAGATGTCGAACATAACATTTTTTTACATAAAACTTATTGAAAATTGAATTACAGTAGGCCTACCTTACGATTGACACAAAACATGTCATTTGAAATAAATAAATTCTTTATTCCAAAAATGTACATGAACCTTGCATTTAAAAAATATTTTATTCTCAATAACACTTTGGTGCCTATGATTGGATAATTATGGGGCACACGTTGCTGCTTCCTCTTCCAGGTTCCAGGAATTCAGAAGAGCGATGGCGGAATGACCCACTAATAATACAACAATAAACATTTATTTTAAATAAATTTTTTATGAAATACGACTTACGTCTCTCTGGCTACTAATAATTCATTTCAAGCCGTCTATCCATCTCAAAATGGAGGATTTAACTAAAAATATTGGGCCGATCAATTGTCGTCAATTTGGTCGGCTCGCCTAAAATTCAACAAATATATATTTTAAATGTATTATATATTAAGTACCGCCTACTTCTCCATGATTGGTTATCCTTCAATGTATTTCAATGTATCAATGTATTTCAAAATGGAGGATTTGACCAAAAATATTGGGCCGATCAATTTGTCCGCCGCAAAGTGATGGCACACAACTCTTTTATTTATGGACAGATATTGATGAAACTTACTATATGGCTTTATATGGTCGAAATAAATTTTTTCTATGCTAAAAACCTACTTTTAGTGCCCCCCATGGCAGCATACCTGCATACTCTTTCCCTATATTTATCTTAAGGAACAATAGAAATTTTTTCTCTATTTATGAGCACGTGATGAAATTTTGTTTACAAGTTTAGCTGGTCAAAATTAATAGTCTATTACTAATTTGGAAATTCGCTGAGTACGCAGGTCTGCTGCGATGGGGGTATTTTGTGTAGTGAAACTATTTTTTAGCGAATTTCCCTATAGGGAATACGCTATTATGGTAGTAGTCATGGTAAGACCTAAGTCCGGGACCATGTTACTTTTTCATTTTCAGGTCCCCAGAAGCCAAAAACACCGTTCGTTCATTTTCATATATATATATATATATATATATGAAATCTATATATATATATATATATCTATATATATATATATATATGTGTCCGTGGTACTGTACTGATAACTTTTAAAGGGGACCTCCGATTTTGATCAAATTTCGTATGAAGGTATAAGACCAGGTCTATTTTCATGAGTTCGCGAACCAGCATGATCGGGTAATGGGATCGGGGTTTTATGGGGTTTCAAAGGGGTCAAAAATGGGTTTTTGGCATTTTTGGAGCATAATTTTCAAAATTTAACAATGTTAACTAAAACCATTTAAAAGAGCTTAAAAAACAAACAATTTAGTATTTTGAATTTTTAACTTGGCTTAACAGATTATGGAGAAAAGCCAAAAATAAGTTTTCCATGTAATCTTATGGGAAATCAATAAAACCCTGTATCTTGCTTATTTATTGGAATAACTTGATAAAATTTGGTATGTACATTCACTTGGTGGGGCTTAACTGATATTTGCTTACAACACCCATATGGCGTCAAACCTACACACTCACCCCCATGGGGTTTATGGAGAAAATTAAAAAGTGCTGAATATTTATACAGTTTGATATTTACCTTACGTAACTATTACATTTCCTAACAAAACTAACATTTACTAGCAACATCCCATGGCAGCAAACCTACATACCCATTACCCATACCCATTATGGTGTTTATGGGGAAAATACGATATCTCAAGATCGTTTGGAAATTCGCTCAGAATGCAGGTCTGCTGCGACAGGGGTATTTTTTTATTATTTCCCAGTCATCCAACTCATGACACATATGTGAGACAGTCGGTCTATAGCAAACAAACACAATGCAAAATATTACTATAGACCAACGTCACACATATGTGACGCAATAAAAATGGTAAAACAGTACTGAAATAAATTTTTTCCCAACTTTTATGAGCAAATATATATGTTACACAATAAATCATATAAAAATAGTGAAACAAAATTTTTGGTATCTGGGTTAGTGTTTAATAATGACTCGGTCTGTGTTGAGAGTATCGAGTACTAGGATCGGTCTGCTGGGAACTCCCGGCGACCCGGATTCCCGACAGTCGGTAGCCAACGTGTTAACAAACTATTATCTAACAATTGATATAACAGGCCTAAAAATAAAATTTATCTTGTTAAGATAATAACTTACAACTATAAAAATAACTCAAATCGACAAAAACCTTCCCTAAAATATCCGAACAGTACTGCAGTTGCGTCTACAACCATGCCATAAAATAACCTTTACAGTGGTATTTATAAAAATTCTTCCACCGCCAAACTTATGCCAGGGTTGCTGTGTGTGCTCCAAGCTTAAGATTTAAGTAGATCTGTTGCTTTTCACTACTCGTTTTTCTGCTATTAATCATACTGTTACAGTGTTATTGTTAAATTTGTCACTATTTTAGTAAACTGAAGTAAATGTTTTAGTTATTTTTGTGTTGTACGTAAAAGTAAAAACTTATAATGATAAACTGAACAGGTTGTTAAACAGGGAACTATTAATAATGTAACTTGTAAAATGTTACTTTCCGTTTATCATTAACAAATAAAAAGTCATGGTAGAGAAAAACACATTTTTAAAGAAATAGTAAATATATATTTGGTGACATTATTTGATTTATAAAAACACAGCAAAAAGATGTACAACTAACAAGGGATGACATGATCCTTAGCCTGACATGATTACCAGACAGATTGTTTGAGGAGTCATAAAATATAATCTGACATATAAACAAATATATATATTTAATAAAAAATATATTACTCTACCTTAAGTTGTAAGTATTGCATCTATACATAAATTGCCTAGGTACTGTTTAGGAATCAAGAGTTTGATACCTAAGAATATGTAGTCTTTACCATTGCCTAATACTAGCTAAAAAGTAAAAAAAAAATATAAACAATAAAAAATGGATAAAATATTTGATTGGGAATGCACTATCATCATTTCAATAAGTATCAATAAAACTAAGTAAGAATAATTGTGAACTATTAAAAATTTGCACCACCAGTCTAGAGTATAATGACAACCCTTTTATCAGTTTGTAGTTGCTAGTTAGTTAACATTAGAAGACATTGCCAGGTACCAATGTATACAGAACCGTCTAATTAGGGATACCCTTATGGAGAAGAAAAAGAATCTACCCCACAAATAGCAAAATCCCCGCTTTTATCAGCTGGCCCATATAATTTTGCAGGTGTTTAATATCCTTTTCATTTTTATAAACAAACACTCTCATTTTGACCTTAGATATGTATAATGAAGGGCTTACAATGGCAAATAGAAGAAATGGCAATCATCAGCACTATTATCTACTCCGAAATTCAGGGATGAAACTAAAAGTAAATAAATGGGACATCCCTGCTTATTTTGCTCATATACTTTGGTTGACATAATTATACATCAGGTGCTGCATTCTAGAAAGGATCTGTTAAACTATCACCACATAACCTTAAGTAGGATTTAATTAAAAACACCCTTGTTATTTTTGTAATTTTAACTTTAATCCTTTAAAACTTTAAATTAGGCTATAGGTTAAAAATAAAAAAGTAGAAAGAAAAATTTTTATGTAACTTTGCTCTCCCCTAAAATAATTTTAGATACACATGATGAAAACTCCAAGATATACATTTTTTAGAATTTAATGGAGAACAAGAAAATATATGATTAATATAGGCAAGAAGCATTTGAAAAAAAATTTATGACGAATAAAACAAAATATGTTTTGCGGTACTTAACCCTAATCCCATAAGAACATATGTAAAATCAAGCTAGGAACATTACACTAATTCCCACTCATATTTAAGATTATAAATTCAATGAAACATATTAATTTTTATTCCAATAATGTAAATTAATAGTATCGATAACACTTAAAATTCATAACCTTAAAAAAATTGGTATTTTGTTGAATTTTGTTGTTTACGAAGTTGGCAGATGGCAACAGTTTTTCCCCCTGATGTTTCGTTATTTTTTCTTTCTTCAGTAAGTTTTTCTCAAGAAATGATTTAAACCGATATCACAATGACTATTTCTTAAGAGCCTAGTTTGTTCAAAGTTAAATCTTAAAATAATGTAATACAGTCATACAGTAGAAGAAATGATGTATTGATTTGCAGTTAAAAAATGTTTGGTTTAGTAAATATCCAACGAAACAGTCATGACATTTATATAATCTAGTTACGGTAGACACCCTCATATCCAGCTACGTTGGCACCGGACTTAAGGCCGGATTTCTAATTGGCAAATTAACCAACGGTTTGTTAAACAAGTAAAACAGGAAGCTTAGAGTAGGCTTACTCATAAAATAAATGCCTTGTTATCGATTACAATATGGGGTGTTTTGCAGGAAATACACCACAATAGTACCAGAAATGCTTCTAATGACGGTAATATTGACATGTAATATTGACAATGTGGACTCGAAGGAAGTAGAGATTCACAAGTCGTGTGGAACACTTTCACACACGGTTAGTACAGGACAATTTTCCAGAAAACATCTTCAACAGGATCGTCATTCAATTGAACTGTAATATTTTAGTGCTTTAACTTGAAAACCAGTTGACTGATGTCTGTTTCAGCCATGTGAAACATCTGCAGCCAAATTTTATAATGGAGGATCACAGCCGTATTATCTAGTAACAGAACCATCTGAGGCCGGACTAGAGGGAGTCAACCGTAATTACAGTTTAAGTTGACAGTAAAACTAATTATTTTATTGTAGATTTTTCAGTTATGCCAAATTCTTCTGTAAAAACTCTTCATTTCCGGTGCCTTAGCACCACTTTAGATGTAAGATAAAGTGCTTAGCTAGCAGAACACAATAATAATACTGGAAAAAATGTTGATACCTATAGTAATTTATAATCCACAGCCATAAAAAAGAATACCCCATGAAAGAAGAGATAATTCTCTAGTGGTAGACAGGACAGGGTGGCACAAAACCACCAAAACCACGCTCTAGTTCTTGAGCAACTGCGATGCACAGATGATCGTTGTATGGTGCTGCCACCACCTGTAACAAATAAACACCTGTTAATCTAAGGTTACCATTTATTTTTGGAGGCCAAAGCCGGACATTTTTGGTAATACGGCATGACTCATAGACATAATTGGGGTTACCCCCCCCCCCTCCTTCAATGCAAAAAGAAACATGCAAGAGTAAGAAAACTTTTTGAAGAAAAATATAATGTCTAGGTTTATTTAGTGCGATGACAATCAAACAGAACTAGTTTCAGTAATCAGTTATGGAATACAGGGAACAGGAAGAGGTTTAATATATTTTAAAAATACCTTGTTTAGAAGGATGGATACTCAACACTAACTAAGTAATATTATCCAAGGCCTGATTAAGAGGTGTGATGCCCCTATGCTAGAGCTAATTTGGCCCCCCTGGCTACCACTACCTCCACGAGAAAAAAATGTGAGGGTTATTAAAATGCACACCACAAAATATAAGATTTTGAACTTGACATTTTTTGAAACTTTTTCACTACTCTAGGCCTACTCAACACTGTAAAAACAAACTTAAGAGGATTTATTTGAAACATAGACACAGTCTGCATATTTTAAGGTGAGTATAACTGAAGGGGTGAGTATGATGATTGTGATGTATCAGATGAGGTGTAGCTTTGTTACTGACAAATATCAGCCGTTTCATTTGTCAGGATCATAAATTAATAGCCCAATGACCGAAGGCAGCAGGGTCCAGTATCACGCCATCAAAAAGCACCAACTTTTCTCAGGATCGGACCGGCAACCTTTTGATTCAAAGGCAAGCTCTTTAACCACTCAGCTACCTGGCCATTTAATATGATTAAAAATATGCACATTTTCAGGACTGAAACGACACAACCCACATAGCATTCCAGTAACAATAGTATGACTGCTAGCCAAGCGCCTTCAAATTTACGTCCCACAAATTAGAGCTCAGGGCAGCAAGTGGACAGAAAAAAATTGATGAAAGCTAGTGAGTGTGTGTGTATAGAATAGACATAGTACCTAAAAATAGTTGCTCAAAATAAATAATTAAAAGCATAAAAAAATAAACTTTAAGTTGAAAGAATACAAGGTAGACATTTACAGCTACATATTACACACATTATATTTTTTATTAAGATGGTACCAGTTTTAACAATGCTTTTATCAAAGTTTTAAAACTGCGTTTTACAATTTAATTTAGTGACATTATTAATTTCATATTATTACAAAAAGTATTGCTATATCTAACTAACTATTTACTTTACACAACAGAAGTTAAGCCAAAAGTAACAGATTCAACTTAGATTGACAACGGATAACCTGGAGTCCCTGATAATCGGAAGCCAACTGTACTTGTAAAATCATACTTAATTAGGTACAACGAGTGTTTATATTAATATGATGATAAGGACTAACTTTTATTGTTTGCAGTGATATTAACTATGCCAACCGGCCAACAGACCAATATGAGTATGGTTTTTAGTGCTGCATGAATGAGCTTTGCATATGTTATATATTTAAATATTATGTAGTTGGATTATTGTGAGGGACAGGATAAGCAGGCTTACCTTAGAAAGTGAAGGCATCCTTTTATAGCACACATAATAGACACACAACTAAACAAAAACTTGAATATTTCAAGGCCACTGGCCTTGAAATATTCAAGTTTTTGTTTAGTTGTGTGTCTATTATGTGTGCTATAAAAGGATGCCTTCACTTTCTAAGGTAAGCCTGCTTATCCTGTCCCTCACAATAATCCAACTACCTAGGCATTTAGCCCTATCCAAAAACTAAATATTATGTAGGGTAGGCACAATAGGTTGAAGTTATTATGTATATGTAAAATATGTTTTTTGAAAGAATGAATAAATAATTTTTTCTTCTTCTTATTTTTTTCCCCCAGCAATGAATGTCCAAAATTAATATTTAACGTCTCTTAAAACATCTTGATGGCTTGTAATGTTGAGGGACGCCGCTCCGCACTGTGCAATAGTACTAGTTACGACTCCACAAGACGCCTGTGCCTTTTTGCAATAGGATGCGATTAACGCTAAACATATAGTTTAATTTACCTGCAACCATGCGACATAAAGTAATAATTTAAAAAATTATGGATTATTTTTTAAGCTTCTTTTAATGGTAACAAAGAAAATTTATTACAAAATTGCTAATTTTTTTAAATCCCAAAAATTGATATTTTAAACACTCTAGGCTTTATTACTTTTGAATCTGAATTTTCTTGGCAATGCAGGCCTAAAGGCCAGGTGTAAGCCAATCTATCTTTGTCATATCTGATTGAGAAGAACAAACATTTCTTAGGTGTTCAATCGGAGCTAAAAAATGCACTCAATGCGAATGAATTTTTCTAGGTCATCTGCTAGCACCCAACACATTCTAGTCCAACAGGTGGCACTCGCCTGCAGTCCAAGGGGAAGCCCATTCTTGGAGAGCCCCAGCGGAACCTGGGTGGCAGGGAAGCGCAGGACATTGATAATGGCCCAGTACGCGAAGTTGTAAGGCCGGAAGAAAGGCACACAGTGGTGGTTGGCTGGGGAGGGGTGGCTGGGAAACAACAGCACTCCGTTCGACCCGAGCTCTTCCTAAAGGGACACAATTAATTATGATTTCATTCTTACTACAGGATTTTAAGAAAATAATACACTAGGCTTGAATATTTCAGAGGATGATAAATAACACAAATAACTCAAATTTGAAATATAATGATGAACTGTTCATAAACACTCAATACAGTTCATGAGTTCAACACGAAATGTCATACAATAGCATGTCATTTTGACTATCAGTGTAGTCTTTGAATAATATACAAGGTAATTGATATGGGAGGCCTTCAGGATGGTACAATTACTACCAGCCGGTACATGTATCACTCAGACAGATTGAGTGGGACAGATGTTTCATTTGAAAACTATATAAGAAAATGAAAAAAATTAACTATAGTAAGATGCACGAAAATACCCCGATGGAAATTTTAACATCTGTGTCCCCCCTCACCCTGTAATGTTGTCATTTGTGGTTGGTTATGTTAACCATGTGTAATACAGTATGAAAATGTCAGAATAAATTTGGCAACAATATATCGTTTTCCAAGAATACACAAACTTCCGCTGCTGTGCAAGCTGATGTTGCGATAATGATCTAAAAATAATTTTCATGTTACAAAAGGCGAATCTTAAGTTACTGTAGCAAGTCAAATTCAGTCAGTTACTCTCAACTTTGAGAGGTCAGTGTTTAATGCACTAACTGTGTTTGCTAACTTTGTTAATCAACAGTTATTGATACCATTAGTATGTGTTTACTTAACTAATTGATTGCGTGAGGGAAAATGAATGTGTTGCAAAATTTTTTTACATTTTTCACTTGTTTTATTTTTTTTTATCTAGGACTGTTACAATAATCAACTATAATGATGATATTACAAGTGGCTTCATAAAGAGGTACATTATTAAACAAAATTAAAAACCATGGGGTCTTTAACGTACAGGTTTCACATTAAATTCAAGATTCTAGACCAATGAGAGTAGTGTTTTAATAGAAATTACGCAATTCACAAGAGTTGATTGTTTTATTACATTAAAGGTTTTAGTTGCTTTTGCATCTAACCTCAAAGTTGTCATAATGTGAGAAGGAATGGACGAGATTATAATTTTAGTTTGAGACGAGACAGGATTTTTTAATTCTCATAAAATTTTGGGACGAGATCGAGATTTATCGGATTTTCTTTCTCGTACAACAGGAAATGTGCGTTCGGAATTATAAAATATTAAAAATTCGGAATTTTAACATTGTTAAATAATGATTTATGACAGATAATTTATGAAAAATATAAATTATAACAGGCAAGACTGATTTCCAACCTTTATTTAGACACATCTTTAAAATACATCATTATAAAAACAAACATGTCCGTACCTCATTACAAATAACTCTTAAACATAGGCTAAGAGATGGTGGTAAGAGTTGGGATACAACATTAACATTGTAAAATTTACCAGACTGAAATACCAGTCTTATTAGTTAACAGTTAAGTATTAAATTACAATTTCAGTCTTGTCTTTTTGGTGTGTCTTGTTTTTTGCTATATTCAGTTAAATATTTGTGGATGCGATACTTCCTAGTGGGGATTAACGTCCGCACTGGTGAATACTAATTCATCCATAGAGACCATCCTCATAATTAGACCAATTCGTATATATGAGGTTGAAATTGTGGTTAGGATCCCACGCCCAGACAGCACGTAAGCTTAAACTGAGCTTGGTTTTAGAATATTTTTAGCTTATTAGACCAAGCTTAGTTTTTGGAGTTCATTCCAAACTTAAAATAAACTTGGTGTAATGAAATTGTGTTACTAAACTAACCCCAAGCTTGGTTGGAGCTCATTTTAAAATTGGTTTACCAAGTTTGTTTTTAGTCCATAAACTAAGCTCACAACAAGCTCACGAAAGTGAGTTTAAAATAAGCTGCGTGATGACGTCAACATTTATTCTGGTCTGCGCATGCGCTCTGTCCCGGGTCATTGTTTTCAAACCCCCTCCAACGGTCTTCTCTCCTACACAACAGCTCGCCACTTTAACGACGTCCGCCAAGCCATCTTGAAAAACACGTTTGTTGATGTGCAAGATTTTGTTCGACCTACAAAAAATTCCGCGTTTGCCTTTATAAGTTTGAATTATTTTTTTAAGTTCTTGTTAAGGTAAGTTTCAAAAGTTTATTCATGTTAAAAGCCTCTATATTTCCAAATAAACTAAACAAATCCGTATGAACTTGACCAACATTTGCCATTTCCATGCAATTTAAGTTCACAATTCCGAAGAGATATTGCTGAAGATTTAAATATTAATCTAAAATATCGTCAATAGAAAATAATGTATTGTTTGCTTTCACAACTAACAACTTGCTTGTAGGATTTTTTCAGATCAATCAGTAAGGTTATGCTACTGTTATTAATTCTGAAAACATCTCTACAATCTAATGCTGTAAGGTTTGATAACAATATATTATGTTGAAATGTTAAGGGTATTTTGTTAATACAACGATTACCCTATACCTTATCATATACAAAATATTAACTTTATAGTTTTTCTGCTCAACATCACACCCATTAAAATCATTAAATATTTCAATCATAATTTATAAATCGATATGTAAAATAAATTGTGAAGTGGTGGAGGTGGCAAGCGTTGGTCCAGTTGATTCACTTTTTTCATTTGTTACTTGAAAATATTGGATTCATTCATAGGCTATGAATAAACTTTTGAGACTCATCTTTAGAAGAATTTTAAAACAGTACAAATGAAATACATGTCTAATAATACATTTCCTTTATTTTTGTACAAATATTCATCCCAATGGGTTTTTGACAAACTATATATATTATTTACTCAAGTTTGGAGCAACTATAAAATGAGCAAAAATAAACCTAAAACTAGTTCACTCACATATATCAAAACCAAGCCTAATGTGAGCCTAAACCAAGTTCACTCACCTAAGTTAAAACCAAGCCTGATGGGAGCTTAAAACAAGTTCCCACCAAACTTAATATGTGTTTATAGTAACGCCCTGCTTTATAAAGCTTGGTTAGCCAAGTTTGGAACAAGTATAAAATGAGCTTAAAATGAGCCTAAAACCAGTTCACTCACCTAAGTTAAAACCAAGCCTGATGGGAGCTTAAAACAGGTTCCCACTAAACTTAATATGAGCATCTTTAATCAATGCAACTCTGGAGCAAGTTAAAAATGAGTTAAGGACAAGCTTAGAGTGGGTTTGGTTATTTGAGTTTGGTGGGAGTTTGGTGTTTAAACTTGGAATGAGCTTGGGAGTGGGAGCTTGGAACAAGCTCATGAACTGCCAACTTCGATCTTTAAAACAACTCCAAACTAAGCCTATAGACTTGGCTTCCCAAGCTTAAACCAAGCTTGGTAGCTTGGCTTGTTGGACTTGGAACAAGTTTGGAACAAGCTCCCTGTGCTGTTGGGGCGTTAAATTGTAGGTCCCTAGATACCACTTTGCTTAAAAATCATGTATGTCAGTATTAAATTGCTAGTAAAATAGGCCATCTATAGATTATTAAATAGCCTACCGTTTTTTAATATTATTCACAAAATATTTCCCGTCTTTAAAAATCTCGTCTTGTTTAACAAGATTTAAAATTTCTTGAAAAATTCAAGAAATTTCAAGAATTGTCCATCCCTAAATGTGAGTGAGAAAGATGACTTGGTCAAGCGACATCTATGTGGATCTGTGTTGTGGATCGGTGGCTGTGCATAACCTATAAATTTTCAGCATGTTTATTACAGTAATTTAGTAAATTTTAGTTGGACATGAATATAATAGTCTATGCAACGATTCTATAGTCAATAGTCTATTCAAGCCTAGTTTTAGGCTACTCGTGAGATATTTACAACACTCGCTTTGCTCATGTTTTAACTTATACATCACTCGCAGCTTAATGGCTTTCATTATACATTCATTGCATAAACTACTATAAACACATGTTCCCAGTATTATTCCATTCCGTTTGACTGACCTTGTCAGACCACGGTTTGGTCCCTAAGGGATCGGTTAAGAGAACTTCTACAGTACTAATGAACGTCAAATCTCCCCTAGCTCTTTAACAATTAGGACTAGAGAAAAATTTCAAAGAGTAAAAGTCTTGAAACTATGTATACAATCTAAAAATGACATAAAGTGTGTGGTTCATTTTTAATTGTCAAATTGGCTGCCATATTGTACAAATGGAGGACAAAAGCAAAATTTGAAAACTACTGTGGTAAGGAGCGTAAAAATCAATATTAGTACCTTGTTAACTTTTTTCAATTCCCTAAATATTTTTTGAAAAAAAACACCTGGCACACTTATATCAAATATCCCGCATAGTTGAAATATAACTGTATCTATCTAGTGAGAATCTATTCGGAAGATCATCATTTCAAATCAAGGTGAGTCAGCTGTGTCTTATCATTTTCCCCTCTGAATTCAGAGATAAGAAAAAAATTACACCGTAAGAAAATAAATAAAGTGTACATGATAAAAAATATGTTAACTGGGTTTATGTGAAGATTAGAAATACACTGATAGCAATTTCATGACCAAATTATATCTAAGTGCAAATAATGTAGTACAGATTATGGGAAAACGTAAATCACAAGGATTAACCAAAGTTTATGTAGGTTTATAAAAGAAAAGACAGAAATGTTGCCTAAAAAATTTTAAAGGCAGTAAAGTCAGAAAATAAACTTAAGTTTTAAATGCTCTCTAATTGGAGTGTCTAGAATGATTTATGAAAAAACTAAAGTTAAGAAACCAAACAAACAGATTGTCGACACTACACTTACGATGAGTGCGGTTCTCAGCTTCTCAGTCTGCTCCTCGGCCCATTTCTTGGGTACAGCCGGGAACACGGTGCTCTCGAACAGCTTGAGCAGCGCGGGCAAAGTGAACTCGGACTTGCCTAGCAGGAACTTGGGCAGCTCCACCATCACGTTCACCTCGTACTGCAACACAAGACACACTGCATTATCTACCATGACAGCATATGCTTTTCCAACTACAACAAAACCTCAAAAACTGGACTCTAGGTAACAGATAACTGTTGTCAGTCCAGATAACTCGACTCTTACACACAAGTCTACAGTGCATTTATTGTACAAAGGATTACATTGTTTTGTGACATATCTACCAACTGTAGCTAGGCCGGAGCATTAAAAGACATTACTACTGTACATAAAGAATCATACTAACTGCATACTGAGGCCAGAGGCCTCAATGCTGTAATTGGCCATAGTTTAGTCTTGTAGGGATATTTTGTATTTAAAAATTCAAAAATATTCTGATTGTGCTGTATTGTTTTTTATAAATATTCATTTAAGTAGATATTCCCCTAGAAATTGTACCGACATTGTTTGTTAGCCCCTTAATTTTTCAAATCTTTATTTGTTTGTTAGTTAAAGTCAATAAAAGTTGATTGTTCACTGTACCAAGACCGTTTATTTATAGACCAATATATTATATTATATTTACACATAGTTTGGGTGTCTAGCAAAATTAATTACAATAATTTAGCCACAGTAAACCTGCCTCTGTGTGCTTACTCTTTTTTTAACTTATCTTAAAGATCACCTCAGTGAACTATGGATGTTAGGTTAAGTTATGATTTTGATGGTTGCACAAAATAATACTGATTCGTGGAGTCCCATTATGCCGATTCCCATTATATCGACAAGCGCAAAATCTTCCCATTATTCCTACACATGAAATCGTCCCATTACGTCGACAACGTCGGCATAATGGGACGATTCGATGTTGGTGTCGATATAATGGGAAAAATAAACTTTGGTGTCCCATTATGTCGATTCCCATTGTTCCTACAAACGCAAAATCGTCCCATTATTCCTACACAACGAAATCGTCTCATTATGTCGACAAAGTTTAACCGTCCCATTATTCCTACATAGGCGGGAAAAGCCAAAGTTTGAAAATTCCCATTATGTCGACAGAACCGATCCCAAAAGAACAGTTCCCAAAAGAGTCGTTCAATTCAGATCGTTCCCGGCCATGCGTAGAGTTGATGCGCAGTCGAACGACACAACCTGTTTCCCTCTCTTTCTACTTCGGCACCGTCCTCGCCTTCTTTGCAAACCACGCAACCCCATGCTGGTGTGTGTGTAACAGCGACCACAGAATTAAATAGACTGGCTATCCCATAATTGTCGGATGTGAAGCTAAAGTCGGCCATCTTAGCTGAGTACAGAAACGTAGAGCGACGCTGGAAAGGCGAGAAATTATAAATGTGCGCTTATCATTTACACCGCAGTTTAAATACCTTAAAATGCTCGAAATTCTTTGAAATTTTACACACTCATATCTTAATAGTGTGTGACGCTAATGGTGTGGTTTTAATTCGAAAATAAAAACTGCTTGACACTTAAAAAACTAAATAAATTCCAATCTTTTTTGTACATTTTAATGAGTGACATAAAAAAGTTACATTGCGAGGAAAATTTTTGTTTTAAGGTCAGGTGCGTTATGTAAGCGAGAGAAATGTAGCCAAAAAGTTATTTTTTTCGAAAAGTATTTTTTGAAAAAATTAGCTTTTGTAGTTTTTATCATAAGACAGGTAGAACACGAGCTTCGTGACGCGGTAATGCGGCCTCTCGGCTCCGCGGCGGCCCGCTACAAACAGGGGAATTTAACGTGGTTAGCTTAGCTTCTTGATTTGATTTTCAAAAGATCTCATGATTACATGTTTACAAAACTTGGTCTTGCATGTTTGTATCTACTAACTACATTTACTTGTAATTAGAATTATAAATTGTTGGCCAGATAATTTGAAAAACAAACAACAATCATAATCAGTACAGATCTATTTATTTTACATCAATTCAAATTTACAAATCAATAATTAAAACTATGTTTTAATAACATTACTGACTGCTTTGCTACTACAAAGTGTTTAAGTGAAAACATCATCTAAGCAATACCAAAAAGGTTATAAAAACAAATAAAGACAATAAACCACAATAAATAGTTTAATAAAATATGAGTTTACCATAGGGACATATTTCAAAATACAAAGACAGTTTAAATATGCAAAATATAGCCATATAAATGACAAAGTACAAATAATGAAGTAAGAAGAATAAAATGACGAACGTCTGCAATAAGTTTCTTATTGTTTTACTGTCCCATAAAATGTGATTGTTTTAGTTAGGAGGTTTCTGATATTTTGTTTGTGTACAGCGTCATTGTAATTTTAGTGTAATGATGTATTCTGATTGTGGAAAATCTTTTGCATATTAGTTTGGTAAGCAAGACGAAATGGTTTTCAAAAAGATCTTGATCTAAAATGTCACCGTGAAAAAGGTTAAGACCAATACAAAAGTTTAAAATTTAGTCACCATCACGTCTACGACATTTTTAACTTCATAACTTTGTTTGGAGGCCTACGGTAGCACTGTAAAAGCATGTGGCATATATTACTATAAGACAGTTAATAGTTTATGCCTACTGAAGTAAGACGAGATCAAAACCGAATAAAAATAACAATCTATATATTTTAAAACACTAAGGTAAAAAATATACATGCGGGTTGTACCAAAATAAACGTTTTTGGTTCTATATTAGCAGGTTTTATTCGTATTTCAAAAATATTTACGTTAAATCGGTAAAAAATGAAAAATAAACTTTTCTTATGGAGATTTATTTAACATGGGGAAAAAAACCAACATTTCCCATCCTTTGGACAGTTCGTCTGAGACTTCCACTGGACCAATTTACACGCAGTTTGTACCAAATAAAACGAAAACCTTTGTATATTAGCAGACTTTATTTACTTTAACATTATCCTACGTCCTTAAATTAAAAATATCAACATTTATTTTCAAACCTTTACAATTTTACATTTATTTATTTTACACACTTTCAATCAGCTGATTGTAAACACACGAGGTATTTAGTCTAAATACAGTGGATGAGCAAAAGCTCATGAAGGATTTGGTTTATTATGGCCAGTACCTAAAAACGTTTACTATTATTTTGATGTATTGTCATTTATGAAAAGAAAGTTGCTTAGTCGTATAATTAACGTTTCTTACTCCCTTAAATTAAAAATGTCGACATTTTCAAATTTTAACAATTTAGGCCTAATTATTTTACACGATATCAATCAGCTGATTGTAAACACACGAGGTATTTTGTCTAAATACAGAGTGGATGAACAAAAGCTCATGAAGGATTTGGTTTATTATCGTCAGTACCTAAAAACGTTTACAATTATTTCGATGTATTATCCTTCAAATGGAAAGAAAGTTGCTTAATTATGTAAAATAGCTGATTGCTTTAAAATTAAGACTAAATTTTAAAGGTTTAGTTTAAATAAATTGCTCACATTTGTATTAAAAGAAACGGCTGTACAGTATCGGAAATTCTTTGTGCAATCAATTTGTCGTTTGCAACGATGTAATGCTTTACATTTACTTCACTAAACAACAGTGTTTGTGGCGCAGTCGGTAGCGTGACCTACTCCAAATCAGATGGTCCGGGTTCCAGACCGATCTTCACATTTGAACTTTTTTGTAACGTGTCCAATAACGGCGTCTCTAATAAATGTTTTACTGATGGTACCGATATTTATTTTAAGCAAAATAGATACATTAAAATATTTATAGGCCTTTTCAAACTCTCAAAAAAAACTTATTTATCAAACTAACAAGTTTACAAATTGATAGTTTAGGCTTGCTTATTTTTTTTTATGTTTTTAACTAATATAACACTTTGATTAGGCTACTAAGGTTTAGGCCTAAGTAAACAACCGATTTTTTTATGTTTATAAAATACTAAACAGTGCCTGCCTGTGTTACATAGTAAGAGTGCAGCATTATTGTTTTTAAGGAATATGCCTATAGGCCTACTTTGACAGACACTCCAACTAAAATTATGTAATTTTGTGTGAAATAAATTTGTATTCTTTAAATTTGGATAGTTATTGAAACTTGCACACTACAGCATAGATATTGCGATATGACAGTGGTTATAAATGGTTTTTCTACATTCTATCCTACCCTAATACCAATATTTGTTAAAGCCAACCTTAACTTACAACACTGTGGGCCTTCTTTCTTAATCTTGAACAAAACTGTTGAGAACAATTTATCCAATAGGCCTACAAGTGGATATTAGTCTACTTATTTCTGATGTTGTTGAACCTAATAGAACGGTTTCCTTAGGCTAATTAGGTTTGCGCCTACCTAAACAATCAAATTGATATGTTTATAAAATACAAAAGAGTAGGGCCTATAAGTACAAGGTTGCAACATTATTAGTTTTAAGGAATAGGCCTACTCTTCCGTAACTCTAACTAAAATCGTAGTATTTTCTGTAAAATATACTATTGATGTTCTTGGTATTTGCGTTTTAGCATTTGGTATTTTTTCTTGAAATATTTTTTGTTTGGTATTCTTGGTATCTTTGTACTTTATTGAAATACTTTATTGTACACACTAGAATTTGCATATTGGATCATCCAGAGGTATTTTATTAAATTTTAAATAGTAATATGCTGCACCTTTATAATTTCTCATAGGCCTAAACTTTTGTTACCACACTGAATTACTCACAGCCATCTCTTCCGGTTTCCGGTAAAAAGTAAACATACCGTGTTTCTGCAGTTTCCGGAATAATTGTGTGACGCCAAGTCAATCACAGTTATTTAACGTGCTTGGATTCGAGTGTTTTGTATTGTAAAATATTATTTAAAGCATTTGCATTGGTGTGAGTACTTTTAGTCTTAAATTTATTGACTTATTCAGTTTCAAAATGACATCTACCTGTACGAAAAAGATTGTGCTCATTAAAGGCGATGGAAATTTCCTGTTCCCAAAAAATTAACTTACTGCAAGGAAATGGCAGTTCAAAGAAGTACATTTTATAGACTACGTTACATTTTTGCACTATTATAGCGTTTCATATTTCACTAGAGCTGTATCCGTCGAGTGTATCGACGGGCAACAACTAGTACATTTTATTCTAAAAACTACATTTACTATAATACTTTTAGTATTCATACAGGCCTACTTACTACCTTCATACGGCACACTTGCATAATATCGTCCATCTATCGCGCCACCTGCGTCAGTAACAGTAATAACAATGTCGGTAATGTAGTTCAACTAGCTCACTCCACTTCCGCCAAGTTTGAAGATTAGTTCTCGTATTTATTTCACTACACAATTTTAACTACACCCCTGAGAACTTCTCCAACCATCTTAGCTTGTTCAATGTTCAATTAAGTGTGAATTTCAATTTGAATTGTGTGAAAATCGTTTGGAATGATGTTTACACCCTTTTTAAGAAATACAAAACTAATTTATAATATCAACCAATTTTGCCTTTATAGGTAAAGCGGTCTATCCACCGAGAGTAATTTCAAAAACAAACCCTCACTTAAAATAATTTTTTTTAGTTTTACACGGTTTTTAAGAAAACTTTACAATTTGATCTTGTACGCCTAATTTTAGCAGTTTAGGGAATATTTGCGGTTGAAATTTAGATTTTCCTCATTAGAATAACACGGAACAAATTTACAATTTTTCTCTGAGCATTTTAGGTTAAGCAAAAATGTCTCGACACAAAAACGTCTTAGACTCTTTTAAATGCGTTTCTAACAAAATTTATCGGTTTGGTCCAAAATGTTTTTTATTAAATTAATAACATGACGGAGATTAATGAACATGTATTTAAATGTTTAGTAAAACTAATCACGTGATAATTGATGTTTTATGATGGTAAATTATTTTAAATGAGGTTTCTTAGACATTTACATGTTTGTTGGTAAGTTATGTCATATGTAAAATGTTCAGATTTTACTGATGTTTTTAAGATGTTCAACATGATTTTAAGATGTTCAATTTAACTCCGTGAAAAACATTGCTTCTGCATTAAAATCAATGCAAATTAAGGCCGTTTTAACAGCAAAGTCAATGTTTGCACGGAGTAAAATCGCAATAACTCCGTTATTTGCTGTTAGATCCTTACAAACTTGGTATTAATAGTTAGATAATTACATTTGTCAACTTTTTTGTGTCTTGTAAAATTTTTATAAAATTTACAGATTTTGAGATTTTTGAGTTTGAAAATTTGAAATGGCCGCCATTTTGAAAATATACCGTGGAAAAAAATACTTTTTTTCCTGAAAATGTACATTGGTCTGATAAAGATTCATACCAAATATGATTTTAATAGAACCATCCGTTACGGAAATAAAAATTACCAAGTGAAAAAAAAAAATAGCGGCTGTGTGAGTAACTAAAGACTTCCGGACAATTTAAATATGATATTTTGATATATTTCTAACCCAAGAACAATGCCCTGAAATATTGGTAGGGAGTTCTGAAACATAATGTTACAGAACGAATGGAAAGAATAAATATTTTTGGTATAACAATACATCCTACTACTTGCCGTACTACAAGTAACATTTTTTACATTCCTTAGAATCTCCAGTTTTGACTATTTTCAATTGAAATCTAACAACAAAGAGGACAAATATATTGTTAACACATAAAATACTTACATAAAAATCGCTAAAATTTAGTACCTCTACGCTTACAATAATAAGAAAGGATAGTTTCTATTTATTTCATTTTTAATTATAATAATAAACAATACAAATTAAGGTTGTATTATATCAGAAGGCGTGAAGGTGTTCGCAGCAAGAGCGATCAGAGTGAGCTCTAGCGGCGGAACGCGAAACAGAGAACCGTTCTCTGAGTCGTTCTTCTGAGCTGTTCTGAACGAAGAACCGATCTGTAGGAATAATGGGACGATTTCAAATGTCGGTATAATGAGCGATTTTAGTGTGTAGGAATAATGGGACGGTTTAACGTGTCGACACAATGAGACGATTTCGTCTCATTGTGTCGACAACTGAAATGTCGACATAATGGGACGATCTGAAGATATTGTCGATATAATGAGACGATTTGAACTTTTCATTTTCCCGCCACTTTGTCGACATAATGAGACGATTTCATGTGTAGGTATAATGGGACGATTTTGGGCTTGTAGGAACAATGGGAATCGACATAATGGGACCTCGCCTACTGATTAACTGATTAAACTAAATGTATCATAATGTAATTTTAGTGTAACTGCCACAACACGCTACAAAAGTCAGTATTATACATCAAGAAAAAGTTGATATTTAAAGTCGTGCAATGATTAAAAGGAAGATATTGTGCGCCTCGTGTTGATTTCTTTTATGTGGTTCTGAAGAGGTTTATTTTACAAAGCCAAGTTCAATAATCAAATTTATGTGGCATTGATGGAAATATTACTTGTTAATTCTCTCTCTTGCATAAACAAAAACTCAATGGTTTTACACTTCAAAACCTTACCTTGGAATAAAAAAAATAAAAAAAATGGAACCAACTTTAAAACGTCAAAGTCATAAGTAAGCTACAGTGGAGTCCCGCAAATCTGGCCTTGCTAATCCGAAAATCCACTTATTCTGAACACATTCTGCTAGGAGCACAAGGATTTTTTCTTGACTTATAATTAGAAAAATTAAAGAAAAAAGTTGTTTTAAATATTTTGATGATATATAGTAACCACACCAGGGTTTATTGTACCGTTTTCTATCAAAATGAAAATAGCCACTGGTGTTGATATACTTAAAAAATCATATTCAATGCACTACATGAATCAATACTCTTTATGCTAAAAGAATCCAATTGATCTTTATCTAAATTATACAGCTTGGATACTCAACAATCACTGCTTTATTTGTATACGTTTTCATGGTACAGTACACTCTCGTTCATCGGACTCGGCGACATCGGAACTCCGTTTCATCGGAACTGAAAATCTGGATATTATTAATTTTTGTTTTCTTACGAAATAAATAATTTTTCCGTTTTAGCGCCTTCAATTTCCATTCGTTCTATCCGCACAACAGTGAAGTATCACATTTTGCATCAAAAGTCATCAGGCGTTTTCCCTAATCTGTACCCATCGATGTGATTTACGAGGCCGTGGAGTATTCGCACAAAAATAGAAAGAGGAAGGGGGCCGGAAGTGAATATCCGCGTCGACCGCTTCCCAAACTGTCATTCAGTCTGTCTCGCGTCGCGACTGCACCTGTGTTACGTGGAAGTCAGTTGACTGCTGGAATATGGATATGGAATATGAGAATAAATATTTCGGATCTTTATTTCCTGCGTTGCTTTATTCCTATAGGTTCATTGTTACCATGTTCAAAGTTTGAGTGCCTTATTTTCATAAAATCTCTTGTGTTATCTTAAAAACAAGAGTGAGTACAATCACGATAGGTCAACGTACGGGCGGAAATGATGACTCACGACGGACTCCGCTTCATCGGAATTTTTTGACATCCGAACTGGCCGTCTGCCACATTAGTTCTGATGAACGAGAGTGTACTGTAACGCTTTTGATCTTGGCTGTGATCTCATACTCTCAACAGCTACTTTAATTTGCTCTGTTTGAATACACTTAAAAACTCTTGAAAAAAGAATTTAGATCTACCAATCGAAAGTTCTATTAATCAAGAAGTAAAAGGTCCTCTACGAAGAAGTAAAGCACCAGGAGGGAGTCAAGAGAGCGCCGAGAAGAAGACAAGCAAAAGGGGTTTAACCTCCAAGAGCCAAAGAGCAGAAGGCAGAGAGTTTCCTTTCTTTGTTGAAAAGTGAAACAGAGCAGAATTTGAAAGGCATGCTTGCCTTGTGCTGTATTGTTCTGATTTATGTTTTTATCATGATTCTCATGTGTTTTGCCATTAATGCTGTGTGAATAGCAAACAATTTTACTAAATTAAAAATGTAGATTTAAAATGTAATTTGAGTTTTTTATTTGTCACTAAGTAAAATGAAATATTACACAAAAACAATCCGATAAAAAAACTTGTTATATTTTATCAGAAACTAATATAAACGGAGGGTCACAGCTAAACTTGGGTAACCTAACGTGGTTTTCTAATTGTGTTCCAACTAATTATGTTCAGAACAAAGCAATCAATTCCATTTATATGTGCTGTTTTTCACATTTAATAATGGATAGGTATTATATTGGAATTGTCTCAATTGTTTGGAATAGGTAGTGGAATTGTCTTAAGTTCTGGTCATGTAAATAAAATTTCATGCTTTTGAATTATAAAACAATTACAAATATATATATATTTGTATATATATTTGTCCATAGTTTTACAACCTTGTTTTATGACTTATCATTTAAAAATTCAAAATAATTAAAGTTTTTTCAGTAACTTATGAATAAAAAATAATAAAAAAACTTAAATCAGGATTAAGGAGTAAACTAAATTTATACAGTCTTACAAAGTTCTCAAGAAATAGATCTTTTGTAGATGATCCTTGTTGGTGACCCTGGTACTAGGGTACTTGTGTAACTGGGTTACATTTTATAATACAGGGTTGCCACAGAATTTTTGAGGCCATTTTCCCTGACTTTTCCTGACCAATCTGAGAGATTTTTCCTGACTTTTTCAATCGAGGGGTTTTACAAATAAAGACTATTTTTTTTGTTTTAGTGAATTTTCTTTGGAATATTTTTTTAATGCAATCTCCTACATTCCTTTAGTTGCTAATCGCTAAAATTTTTATTGAAATCCCCCGTCACAGCGAAATACTCAGCAATTTCCAATAGTTTAGTTAATTAACTAAAGAAAATAAAATTTTTTATTTACATGGGGTATAGCATTCACTAAGCTTATTAAGATTTTTATTGGGAAATGTTAAAAAATAAGCAATAGGCCTATACCAAGTTTTATTGGTTTCCCATAAAAAATAAAATGGAAAACTTGTTTTTTTTAACTTTCTCTGTAACAAGTGAAGCTTAGTAAATGATTCAGAATACTAAATTATTTGTTTTTTAAAGTTTTTTGGTCTCTTTGAAAATTGATGAATTAAAATTTTTAGGGTGAAAAATACCAAAAACCCCTATTTTGATCTTTTTAAAACCCCATAAAACCCTGTTCCGACTGTCCGATCAACCTGGTTTTCGAACTTAACCTGAAGAACGACATTCATACATTCTTACACCTTACCAAATTTTATCGAAATAAAAGGTGTCTTTCAAAATTGATTGTGTAAACGACACATATGTATACATATATATGAGTTTGAACAAACGGTGTTTTTGGCTCTTATGGACCTCAAAACAAAAAAGTAATACGGTCCCGGCCTTATGTCTTATCATGAGTATTATCATAATAGCGTATTCCCTATAGGGAAATTCGCTAATATTACCTGTAGAGAAATTGGCTAAAAATTTAAGTGTTCCAATAATAATGTAAAAACTAACATTATAACAATGAAAAATATAATAGAAATATACATTATTAATAGGTAATTAATGTATAAAATTAATACATTTTACCCACTAAATTCTGATTTATGAAAACGATCAAAAATCGAGACAGTCGGATTGTGTCACTGCAAATTTTCCTGACTTTTGGCACTTTTTTCCTATTTTTTCCTGACTTTCGGCATTTTTTCAAACTTTTTCCTGACTTTTCCTGACCAAAACCCAAAAATCCTGACTATTCCTGACTTTTCCTGACTTTTAATGTCTGTGGCAACCCTGTAATATTATAAAATTTGTTGGTTTACTCTAATTAAAATCAAAAGACATGAGGTTTAAATTAAAGACAAGGCCTATTTCAAATAATGTAAAACATCAAAAACAAAATTGAAACTAAACAAATTTGAAATGAAATTGTTTACTCACTAAGCATAGTGTGATGACCCAATGATTCATAGAGTGGAAGCTCTCTTAACCTACGTCGGATCAACCACCTGTTTGATTAACCAACCGTTTTCCAGGAATATACAAACTTCCGCCATACGACTACTGTTGCGATAACGATCTAAAAATAACTCATGTTAAACAGTTCGATCATACGTTTCCGTAGCAAGTCAAATTCAGTCAGTTAGACAGTTTTTACTGTGCTGTCAGACTTTCTCTTAACAGGCCAACTCGGGACTGGCTATGACCGGAATATGAATTGGCTGGTTAAATTGATGTAACTTACTTTTAAAAACGTCAAATTAGTTTTATATGGCCTAAGTGCAATTATATGACACTACCTATATGGAATTTATAAGTACCTATTAAAACCCAAAAAACATGTTTACAATATATAAAAAAATAAATAAAAATAGCAGACTGATGATACTAATCTTGAAAAAATTTGTATTGTTATCTAAATCTGAAAAGAAGGTAAAAGAACACAATCACATGTAATCACATTCATTTTCGTCCAAGGATTCAATAATTGTTAAGAACGACAATAATATGTCTAATTTATTTGAAAAATAGATATGAAAACAAAATTTCCCTCAAGATATGTAAACAAGACCAGTTAAAGTGATTTTAAGTTAAGAAATGAACAGTTAAAAGTAAATTGTCTCTTTGACAAGTTAGGCGGTGAGAAGGGAGTCTGCTGTAATACAGAATGACTAATCTTGTACTGAATGACCACTAAGAAGTTTTAAATATTTACCTTTCTATTTCCAAGATCAAAAGCAAAGTTTCCTGGTTCTTTGCTCATCCAGTAGCGCCATAGAGAATAGCAGTATTGAAAACCAGGCAGATGCAACTGAAAAGCCATAATAGTAAGTTAAAGCAGACAATTTCGGACTTATTATTTTTCAAATACTATAGGGAATTCTTGTTGTATTTACTTTATTACATTAAAAAATAAAAAAAAGGAACTTGTGAAAGGTTTATATGTTGTAATCAAAATTATTCAGATAATTAGTAGTCTATCTTCAATACACAGTAAGAGGTGACTGTGTAAGTAGAAGAAAATACCTTAATATAAATGGATAGCTGGTAGTGGCTAGGTTTGGTTTTTGGGATCTTTACTTTCATTTTTTTAAATACCGTACTGTTTCAGATCAACTTATGACTATTACTCATAATAAATTTAACTAGAAGTTATAAAGTAACACTAACAGGATCACCATCAGCTGGCTCATAAGTGGAGCTGCCCTGGTCAATCAAGAATCAAGAATCAAGAATCAAGAGTTTTATTGTCATTGACCTTTTTTTATAAAGGAATAGACATTGTCAATATAAAAACACAAAAATACAAAGCCTGAAAACCTTACAAAGTCCAGCTGAGATACTATATCAACAGATATAGATTAAAGATAAAAGAGAGAGAAAAGGCTAACTGTTACTTATATATTAAAATTCAATATTTATATTCGTTTCCAAAAATTCGGTAATGTCATAAAAGGGATTGTCAACCAACCATTCACATATTTTAGATTTAAATATCTTAAAGGAAACAGTTCTGGCTGAATCGGGCAGTTTATTAAAAAAACGTATGCAATTAATTTTATGACTGATACTACTTTTTTTTTAATCTGTGAGCCGGTATATCTAACTGAAGTTTACATCTTGTATTATAAGAATGAAAATCTTGTCTAAAATTGAATTCATGTAAGTTAATTTTAGTATATTGTAGAATTTGATAAATGTATAAATTAATTACTGTCATAATTTTAAGTCTGATGAAGAGAGGTTTACAGTGCTCCACAGGACCCGCCCCACAGAATCACTCTCTTTTGCAAAATAAGAATTTTGTTTATATGCGTTGAATGCCCCCATAGCATTGTTCCATAAGATATATGCGACTGGAAAAACGCAAAGTAAGCTAATTTTAAATAATCAAAAGTAACAAAATCTTTTAGCTTCCAGATCAAGTAATTGACGCGGGAAATTTTTTTGCAAGTATTATCGATTTGTTCTAGCCAGTTTAATTTAGAATCTATATAAAAACCAAGCAATTTGACAGAACGTTTTTCAATCTCATTGGAGAGGCCAATTAGAATATTTTGTGTTTTGTCTTGATTACATTTGAGCTTGTTGGCCGAAAACCAAACAGATGCTAGATTTATGGCTTCATTTGTAATTGAGTTGAGAGTTTGAATGTCATTATGAGCTGCTATTAGGGTAGTATCATCTGCATATATTACAGAGTCAACACCAACATTACGTGGTAAATCATTAATACATATTAGAAAAAGAAATGGTCCAAGGACCGAGCCCTGCGGAACACCTGATACCACCTCCCTTAATCCAGATTGCATCCCTCCAACAGAAACATACTGCCTTCTATTGCTAAGGTAAGATTGAATTAGCCCAATCTGTGGATCCATGATGCCATAAAATTGAAGTTTTTTTATCAAAAGGTTGTGAGGAACACAATCAAAAGCTTTTGTTAAATCGAATAATGTAAGAGATACGGTTTCCTTATCCTCAAAAGCATTTAGAGTTTTATTTATTACATTTAGAACTGCTGAAGCAGTTGACTTTCCTTCCCGAAATCCAAATTGTGAATCTGTCAATAAATTGTTATTAACAAAGTACTCATTTAGTTGTTCATAAACTATAGATTCAAAAATTTTAGAAAATATTGGAACAATCGATATGGGTCTATAATTTTGAGGCATAAGTTTATTTCCTTTCTTAAACACTGGTACAACTTTTGATATTTTTAGAAGATCAGAAAAATAACTAATTTTTAAAGCTTTGTTAATACAAAAAGCTAATGGTTCACTTATTAGATTAACAGTCTGTTTCAGAACGTAATTTGAAAGCCAATAGAAATCCATTGTTTTGGAATTTGATAGCTTGGAAACTATTTTAACTATATCATTGGATGAAACCTCCCTCCAATTAAATGTCAAATTTTCCCTTGTGATTCCTAAAAGATCAAATGAAGATTTATCAACCACATCAATGCTGCTTTCAAGGTCCCTAACAGAGTCAATGAAATAATTATTTAAAGTGTCAGCATCCAAATCCACAGATGAGGTACGCATTGGTGAGTTTTCATTGTTAATTACCTCCCAGGCAGCCTTGCATCTGTTGGGGGCCACTTCAATATATTTTTCAAATGCTATTCTTTTGGCCGATTTAAGCTCAGAATTGTATACCTTCTTACAGTTCAGATAGTACCTATAAACATTTTGAGTGTTATCTGCTTTAATACATAACAGATGCTTATAAATTGAGAAGACAATCATCATATTTTCCCTTAGAGTTTTCAATCTATCATTATACCAATTAAGTTTACCCTTCTTGGATTTTGATTTATTTTTTTTATTACTGACTAAGGGTGAGCAAAAATGCCATAAGTGGACATATTTTTTAAAAAATTCGTCAAAAAGTGTTACCTCATTAATATTACCACTTTGATATTCATCAATAATTTTCCATTTTTCAGATTTTAAGCTTTGCAAAAAAAATGTTAAAGCCTCTACATTTTGCCTTCTAACATATTGTTTACCAGGAGGTTTACCATCAGATACGACTTTATCTTTACTATGTACAAATTTAAAAATCAAAACACAATGATCAGCAAAACATCCACTTATTAAGTCTACTTGATACATATCTGGTGAAAAATTTACAATAATGTTATCCAAACAAGCTTTTCCACGTGTTGGATTTTTATTAGAACAAACCAAATTAAGGCTACGTCACAAATTTAAGAATTCCTTTGATGACCTATCCCTCATTATCCCCATTTCAATATTAAAATCCCCACATACTGAAATAAATTTACCTAATTTTAGAAGTTTTTTAATAACGAGTTCAAACTTTTCCAGAAATAACTCCATATCCCCAGCAGGAGATCGGTAAACACTTAGAACTATCATATTTAAATTAGTTAATTTAATGCAGGAAAGCTCACAATGTAATTCTAAACAAAAATCACTAACATCAATTATTTCAAAATCAATACCATAATTTATAAAAATTCCTGAGCCTCCATTTTTTATATTATTTCTGCAGAAAATATCTCCAACTACAAATCGATCCGGTACAAAATAATTTACTTGATCATCCTTTAACCAGTGCTCTGATACACATATTATATTTACATTTTTCTGAAAACAAAATTCCTCAAGCTGCAATGCAAATTAATGCATTGTATATTAATTTGTAAAATATTTAAACTATTAGTAGGATGCCTATTTATGTCATTTTGAATAGTAGGCCTATGTACATTATTATAATATTTTATTTCACCGACCTGTGTATCAGCCTCATTACCTACAGTGCATCCATTTTCTTTACGGGAGACACTAAAAAAACACTATCATCACAAACACCAGGGGCCCAATTTTTGAATCGAGTGAGTCGTGAGTTACATCTCACCAGTTTGCTCCTTACCGACTGGCTCGAGATGGTAAAATTGAGGTTTGTATTAGCATCCGGTTTCAAACGTCAAATTAATAACACCATTTAATATTGCAAGTTCTATTAATTTAAAGATTTTAAATGACTTGCATTGTTATATTTAGAACATAATTACAACCTTCTTTTATTTTAAATGTTCAATTACACACTTGTAAGTATCAATATACATTTTAGGCTATTTAACTAACGTAAACATAACCTAGATGATTTTTAATGTATGAAAGTTGTTATTGACAAATTGAACTATTTCCTGTTGAGATCAAGATGAAGAAGAAGAATTTTCAACCTCACGTGAGATTATCTCACCCAAACCACTCACCACCGATTTGTTAGGTGAGTGAAAACGGGTGAGTTGGTGAGATTTTCTGCACAAATTACATTTTTATACATATATGCCACAATGGTGAATAAAACTATCCCTTGAAATACTGATGGAAAATATTAATTACTGGATGCGCAAGTTTTAAAAGACCTTAAAAATTACATTCATTCTCATTTACCTGTTAGGGTGGATGAAAATTGTTTGCTAATAAGCCAACTCACCAACTCACTACTCACTCGATTGAAAAATTGAGCCCCAGATTGCCCATCATTTTCACTAGCACAGCCGTTGCACGCTTGATGTAGCTTCGTTGGCTCAGGCTGCAAGTGTAGGAGACTTGTGTCTGTGAAGTTTTGTTCAGTTGGTGATAGCTGCAGGTGTTGATCTGTGAAGGTGGGTAGTTCAGCTTCAGTTCCTCTTGAGCTAAGGTTTTCAGCGTGCAAATCTCGTGACAGCGAATGATTGACCACATGTTGAGACTTCTTAGAAATTTCTTCCCTTAGTGCTGTTAGAAACTGACCATGTGACAGACCTCTCCAAAGTGGTCTTTTGGCAGAAGGTTGTTCATAGGAAACAATACACACAGTAGCTTTTGTATTTTTCTGGAAATCAACAATATTATGTACGAAATGATTTATTTGAATCAAGTCGCGGACACAGCCTATAGGAGAACATATTAACCTCTCGAGTTTATTGCTTTTAAAGTGGTCTTCTAGTTGTTTGAAAGCAAGGTCATAGTCAGTCACTTCAGGTTTACCGTTGTAATTTGATTTAGTTAATAGGCTGTAGACAGTTGGTCCATTTTGCACTTTCTGCATTGCTAACTTAGTGTTGACTAGATCTGTGGTTTTTGGCCGACCAAACCTTTTCCTAAAGGTCACTGCCACCCCTGCCGACATATGTCTACTATCATCGAAATCTTCAGAGATTGAATGGGCGAAAGCTGTTGAGGGATCAGTTATGAATTCATCAAACACTTTTTCCATGTTGATGTCAATAATGTTAATTTCCTTAGTCTTAATCTGAGCTGACAATATATTTTTACTTACAGGAGGGATGTTGGATGTAGTTGCTGCATTAGTATCTACAATTGTCTTCTGATTCAGCATGTTAGCTACTACTTGTGCAATGTTATTCTTACCTTTTTTATTCAGGTGAAGACCATGGTTTGTGTACAGGTGTCTCGGTAGCAAGTGAAAGGGTACAAGCTGTACAACGTTGTTGCTTACTTTTGCTATGTTTTCTAGTTCGGCATTAATTAGGCTAGTTTTAAAATCTAATTCAGGTCGATCGTGTCGCATAGGCAGTGTTGCCAGTAGGAGGTTTGTATGTTTTACCTTACTAACCAACCTGTTTACATCATCTAGAAGCCTTTTGATTCCCGCTGTTTCCACATTATTTGTACCTGCGACCACGAGGAGATGATCATCATTTGTCAAATTCTTTGCAGTTAGCTTAACCTCTTCCACCACCTGATGAAATTTAGCTCCCGGACGGACAAATGCAGATACATTATGTGATGTTTTACGTTCAATTAAGTAGCTAAGGTCTTTACCATGGCTATCAGCGAGAATAGTTAATTTTGGTTTGTTTCTATTTCCTTCAACTAAACCTGGGTGTTTATTCATTAGGTTAGTTCTCTTGTTTGCACATTTGATTGATTTAATATTCACATTTTCGCTTTGTTTAGTTATAATCGGGTCTGCAGACTCGCCAGCACCAACTGTTTCTAATATACTGTAACGGTTGTCACTAATAGTAGGCCTACTAGGATCTTTACTGGGAGGTAATACTTGATTCTGCAAGAATTTACCTTTTCCAACTACGGTTTTAAAAGGTGGGAAGCAATGCATACACATGTCTTTAGATGATACCTCATTTAATTTTTTTGTTAGTTCAAGATTTTCAGATTGCAACATAGATATTATAGTTTTCTGATTAAGGCATTCCGATTTGTATTTTCTAAGCTCTTGTAATATTATCTGGGTATGAAAGTCTTTCGATATTGTAGTATTATGTAAACTAATATCTAAGTCAGGTGTGCCAGGTGCACCACTAATATTCATTAGGTGTGCCAGGTGACAAGGTTAGATTCAGGTCCAAGGATTTTGAGACATTACCATCCTGTGTTTGAATGCACGTAGTACAACTGGGAATTTTAAGTGGACTTTGTGATGTAGAGGGAGAGTTCACATCTGATGTAAGACTATTCCTCAGGCCAGGAGTGTTTAGTGGGGAGTTATTTATTTTATTACCAACTCCACTATTATTTAGACTTCCTTCCGCCTCCTTCATAGCTATAGAGAAATATTTATTTTTCGAATCAGATTTTCCATATTTACTTTTGTTTTCAAGATAAGAACAGATATCTACTTCCTTCACTAAAGCTGTCTCTTGCGTTCCAAAGAATTTAACATTATACTTTATGAGCTTATTTGTAGAATTGACAGTATCTACAATGGCAGGCCAATGTGGGTAGCCTCTCACCTTAGCAAAAACTCGATCACCCACATTATATTTATGCTTATTTCCCATAACAAGGCACAATTACTTTCCCTGCTAAATATGATAGGGCCTAGCTTAATTAGTGGATAAAGTGACTACTCAATTCATCACCAACACTAATGTTTTTAATTTCTATAAAAATGTATGCATAAATTTGTCAAGTTGGTCAACTCATGTAGGCTAATTTCATGTTTAGTCTCATAACAAATACCGGCACCTTTATTAATTTTTAACACTTTATTCAAACTAATACTTTTTTTTTTATTTCATTCAAGTAAATCAGTTATTTGCAGAACAAAAATCAGTAGAAGTTCGACAGCTTATTCAAACAACTGATAAGAGATATGCAATCTACCTTGTCCTTGGCCAAGGCCTGGCCGGCTGACCTATCTTCAGTCTGTTGTTGATTTCTTATCTTCACAAGAAGGGACAATAGTTTTCAAAGTTTATCTACCGTGTGCTTAATTTGTGCTTCAGTAATTCATATAAAATAAAATACTTTTAAACAAAGTCTGTCAAAAATAAATAAAACACCTGTAAGTCTTATTACTGATTGTAATTTAGGTTATAAAAAGCACTTTTAACTATTTGATGGTAATATTGACTTTGTAAATAGAAAATTATGTATAGACTTTATGAAAAAATACTTAAACTATTGTTCACTATTAAAATTTATGCTCAGAATAAAATAATTACATAATAAAATTGCTATTACTGAGAGCTACCTAAACTCACTGTTGAACCAACTTAACCTCAACACTGTGGCAGCCCATAATACTAGCAAACAATCCTCTCCTGTGGGCAAGTGATGAGACTATGAATTTAGACTACTGTACAGTGTCAATTCTCAAAAGCAGATAAGAATATCACAATCAACCAGTTCACTGCGTATTAACACTTACTTTTTCATATATGAGCACTAGGTTATGTAAGGAGAACTGTCTGGATCACATTTCACTTATGAGTTAGGTTGGCCAAGGTTTTTGTATGTGTTGTGGGCAAAAATGTTGAGATACCACAGAAAGTTTTCAAGTTTTACCAACCTGTTTGGCAGGTGATTCAGTTTGTTCCTCTAAGTGACTGATTGCTTGTAAGATCAGCCCCTTGATCTCTTGGCTGACAGCACTAACTCTCAGGTCTCCCGGCTCATCAACATAACACACCTTTACTCCCTTCATATCTACCTGCAAAGTGGAAGCAAAAAGGTCAGAATGGAAAAAAGGTCTAGTGTGACAGGCTAGCATTTATATGAACTTATGTTTGCATTTTGATTGACCAGCTTTATTAAAGGCCCAATTATGACGTAGCGTAACTAACTGGCTGCACAAAGATGGCGCAATATTTTAATACAGTTTTGGCATGATTGAAACAGTTTCATTGGTAATTTGGTGTAAAAATATTGTTATCTTGCATATTTTAATGCCGTAGTGGCACACACATACAGTAAACACAAGTAATAAGTAGCAAAATCAGTGTTGACCATGGAGAAACTCTCAAAGATTCAACCAATCCAGTCAACTTCCATGCTGGCCTGCCAACGTTTATTTTACATGGGCCCCCCTACCAACATTGCCACTGATCCCCTGACCCTTTTATAAGTTGCGCCACCTTGTCAGGTTTGGTCGTGTGCGGGGATCGAACCTGCCAACATCGTAGACATCGCAATTTCGTAGACATCCTGGCCAAGGTGCCTATGACTTAGATATCTCAGCTAACATGAGTGGCAGCCTAGGCACGTGAATTAGGGTTTTGAACAGTGTGTGCTCCTAGCAGGGAACATTGTTGGCCGATAGTCAGTTGGCTACAAGAACGCAGCAATAAACCGCTGCACTCTATTCAAAGGAGATAATTTGTTCTAATAAGGGGTTTACTCAATCTTACTAGTTGGACTTTTATAAAGAGCCACTACATGATTGGTTTAAGACCAACTGAATCAAACAAAATAATATTTTAGACACATGAAAAAATTATGCTAAAATGTATAAAAAATAACATTGTCATTGAAAAATAGGGTGAGGCAGTAAAATGGCATGATTAAAAAAATTACCAATAATATATTATATGAAAAAATGGATGTTTTTTTAACGTTAAAATCAAGTGCATGGATGAAAATTAATGTTTCATTATAAAAATAATTTTTCAACATGGTGTCAGTAAGTTGGGGTTTTTGTTTTTGTAGCAGTAATGGTGATATCCCGTGGTCGTCCACTCACCAGATTTGATGGCTCCTGACTTCTTTCTTTGAAGTTAACTCTTCAAGGAAAATACACCAAGAACAAAAGATCTAAAGGAGTGAATTCAGCAGGAAATACAAATCATTCTGTAGCATACGCTACAAATGTCAGGGCAGATTTCATCTCAGAATTAGACAATGTGTACTAAACCACGGATGCCGCCTTACTGACACCTTTAGATTCTGCTCTTTAGGTTCTTCTTAGATGTTCTTTAGCTCATTTAAATATGTCTTTTCCCAATCATATTTTCCTTGAAGACACTCATTCATTGTATTTAAAATAGCTCCAAAGCAAGAAGTTAGGAACTGACAAATCTATTGAGTGGGTGGCCAAAAGATATCACTAATTCGGTTAGCAAAAATATCAAAACACTGTTACACTGCTTTAATCTGTATTAACAGAAGATAATTCCGAATAGTTACAAGACAGTTGTTTCAGTCAGCCAGTCATTTGTTGAACAACCTTTAGCCAAAAACAAAACTGTCCAGTTTGGTCACCATAAAACACTCAACTGTCAATTATTAATTGAAATATTCAAACTAGTTTACATGGCAAAAAAGTGATCCTCTTCCACTGAAATTCTATGAAGTAAAAAGGTACAGTAAAACCACATAAACTTGACTGATCCTATGTTTCCCATGACTTGTTTCTGGTCACAGTGAAACATTGTGGTTTAAGGCACTGTATTCTGCTGTTTACTCATTCAGATCATTTTATTATAATTGGATCTCAATTATAATCACCCTTGGAAAAATGGTTGTTAGCAAATAAACCATTTTAAAAGCCAAAAATACCGATTTTAATTTATAACGCCAACTTTCAAAGACCTTCATATCTCAGCTTTCACAACTGCAACGATAGGGCGCCTTAAGGCTGAAAATTTCATCTAATGTCGACGATCGCGACACGAAAAAATGCCGCAAATAGCTATTAGTGAGGCACGTGACGCACAGTAGAAAGTGTCAAGTTATTGGATGTGAAGTTTTTTGCATTTTACTGTATATCAAATGTGGTATTAATTTTCTAGACACCCTTGTGAATATAAATGCTTTTTGAAAATTCTTTTAAAAAACACATCAATGACCTCTAATTTTACAACATTAGTACAAATGCAACAAAATGATTGTACTGGGTAGGCTAACTTATCTACAAATCATACAAAATTGTCAACCTTTGTGTCCAACTTGAGTCGATCAACATTTTTGCCCAACAGGAGCTTCAGGAAGGGGGTAATGTCTTCAGCATATCTGGTCATGGTGCCAGCGGAGACCATTGTAGGAACATTCTCCTCCCCGGTGCGCCATGTCATGCCTTTGGTGCTGATCAGTCCTGAAAACAGATATTTGACAATGGAACCACTATCCCGCATGATTAACTAGATCAAACCTCATCAGGATTTTCACTCAAATTGAAAAAAAAACCACACATCTAAAAATGCACAGTTCAAAGGCAAAGTTTGACTTCACGGTCCAATTATCTTGAAATAAACAACCTGAAAATTAACTTTACATAGATACTTAAATGAAAATTACATTTATTGGCCACATATAATTGATCGATTAACACCATCTTTTGATGGATAAATGGTTACAAAGCCTCCCTCAGTTTCAGTTTAGCCATCATGGCCACTGCATCATGCCCTTGATCCCCTACTTCCTCTCCAAACACAAGTGGCCATCTACTTAGCTCTCTTATGAATATCCTCTATAAGAAAGGAAGTCAAGGCGCTAATTTTAAGTGAAATAACAAACAATAAACAAAAGATTAAGTTCTAACAAATATCAAAGAAATCTTAACTTATACTGGTCTTCAAAATTCCTCTTTAATTCCATTTTTGACTGTAGTTTTTGATAGTAACTTTTTCACTGTAGTTTTTTTGTATAGCTTTATTATGACAACAGTTCAAAGAAAAATGTGTGAAATTGTGCAAAATTCCAGTGAGAAATTAAATAAATGAAAAGTCATGATCAAGTTGTATGATAATGAATTGGGGAGTACCGTACAGAAAACTTTCGATTATTCAACTCGGTGACATCGGAACTCTACTTTATGAAGAATTTTACTGGATTTAAAGGTTTTCACAGTTGAATGGGAACTCAGCTCGTTGATGCCAATGTAGAATTCAACAAATTTAGTTTGAGTCCAGACCAACACTGATGGTGTCTAAATAAAATTAAAATAGGTAAAGCATAACAGTAATGTAAAATAACTAAGAAGTGATACTTTATTATAAAGTACTTTACTTACTTTATTATAAATTATAACAGACTTTTGGAAATTCTTGAAAACAAATTAAGTTTTATTGTGCAATCACCTTTTACAACAGGCAATAGAATGTTAAGTGTCATAAAATAAAATGACTCAGTAGTTTCAATTAGATTTTACAACCCATTGCTTGATTATGATAGCAAATTTCAACCTGGATCAAGAAATGTGCTTAGCGGTGACTGTTACCTTCAGTATTAGATTTTATCAACTGGGAGAAAAATCTTGTGGCTTTTACCTGTGGTGGGTTTGTGCCCGTATATACCACAGAAGTAGGCTGGCATTCTGGCTGACCCTCCGATGTCTGTTCCAATTCCAAATGGTGAGGCACAAGCAGCAATTGATGCAGCCTAAAATAAACATAAAGCTAAAATAGATAGTACTGAAATTTGGAAAAAGTTTAAAACTACATTACTGTATTTCTATAAACTTCTTTATGGAAATAATATTTTTACTACTGTTCTACTATTTTTATTTTTGTTACACAAAAATAAAAATCCCAGTGAAATATCAAACTTTAAATGAGAGTTCTAAACCTACAAACACCACCCGATATTTAAATCGTGATCCTGGATCACAATACGCACTGAGTGTGTAAAGTCAAATATTGATGTATGATCCATGATAACATCAATATGGATGTACATCAATATGGATCATACATCAATATTTGACTTTACACGCTTAATCCGTATCACGATCCAAATATCGCGATCCGTATTGAGCGTTAAAGGTCCGCCAGTCTCAGTTCTTTGTTTCTTTTTTTATTTCTTTAACTATTTCTTAGTTGTAAACTACCAGCAATTTCAAAGGAAGAATTATTGTAAATTTTTTTTATAATGCACAGTTTGAATAAATAAACGCATAGGCCTACATGAATATTTAATGTGGTAAAGCATAGCAAAAATCACAACAGAACTCAAATGGTCCTTGTAATTATCTTCACTTGGTTCAAAATAACTAACCTCGCCCCCCGAAGATCCGCCGACAGTCCTATGAACGTTGTAAGGGTTGTTGGTCTGGCCATAAAGGTTGTTTCGTGTTTCCTGCCACAAATTCAATTCTGGAATGTTGGTAACAGCCAACAAAATAGCTCCACTCTCTTTCACTCTAGCAACAATGTCAGCATCTTCCTTGGATTTGGACCCTTTACGTGATAGCAAACCATAAGTGTTGTTCATGCCTGAAACATAAATTTTCATTTCATGATTTACTTGATACAAGAAGTATAATCTATTTATGAGGCAACATAAATCCTTAGGGGGATTACAAATAGGTATATAAAAGTTGTTAAATAGGCAAAATACTAAATAGCAATTTGAAATATTTAGGAATTTAGATAGTTTGATTTAATTATTCTGTAATCAATATGGAAGTCAACATTTTAATTATAAAACATCAGTAACTGCCCGGATTTTTAATGATTTTCATTAAAATTGTTTTATGTGCTATGTGTAATTTAAACAATACAAACTCTAATTAATTACCTTGCCATCATTTAAGATATGTTTCAGAAAGAATCTTTACTTAATAGACCTGGATAACGTTTCAACCTGCAGGGAATAGTTAATTTTTTTTAGTCATTTTTAACACATAATTGTTAAAACAACCCAATAATATCTTTTATTACCAACGGCATGAGTGCTCTCCTTGGAAGTGAATGGGACCCCGAGAAATGGTTTTTTCTCCCGCAGCTCCTCAATGCTCATGGTGGTTGAAGCCAGGAACTCGTCTACTTTTTTTGCCTCCTCCAGTGCCTCTTTAAACCTTGTGTCTACGATGCAGTTCAAATCAGCATTGATCTCTTCCATCCTTTCTATACAGCTTTTGACCAATTTCTCAGAGGATAGCTAGAATGAAACCAAGAAATATTTGTTATGGTTAAGTAATAACGTAGTAGAAGCAAGAATTAAAGAAGCAAGAAAAGTGGGCTTACAAATAAATGAAAACAAAACCAACTACTGTAGCCTACACGAAAATAAGTAGGCAAGCTGATGTTGAAGACCACTTAGAAATATTAAACTACAGGTTCCAGAAAACTAGTATTTTTAAGTATATGGGAGTAACGATCACAAACAATAGTAGAGAAAAGTTAGAAATTCAGAGCAGACTCACGGCAGCAGAACGATCGTACCGGAGTTTAATAAAATTATTTAAAAGCAAATTTCTATCAAAAATCACTAAAATGAGAATGTATAAAACTAAAATGTAACCTGTATTGCTATATGGGTCAGAAACTTAGTCTTTTACCAAAATATCCCAGAAGCTTGGTATTTTACCAGACCTGAGAAGAATGGGAGCTGACTTGGAGCTGGCAGAGGACATTATGTCAGAGGGTATATGGCAGAGGGATAATGGATAATGGTCAGAGGGTAATGGCCGAGGGATTCAGAGGACTGGCAAAAATATCTTTAATTTTAATTATTGTTGAAATGAAATGTACCTGTATGTATTTAAGAGGGCGTTGGAGTCAATCCAAATTCCGCCTTTCCCCCATAAGAGCAATGTTAAACGGGATGTCAAATAACTCTTTTATTAATAATCAGAAAATAATGGTTTATAGCTCTAAATAAAGGGTTCATCAAGGCGAATTTGGTTTGCAAGAGGAATTTTTTTATAAAAATTAGTGTTTTTTACTAACTTGAAATAACAAATCAAGTTTTTTACGACTTTTAAAACATTTTCTACAGAATTTTATAAATTATTTTCGATCTCGCAAAACGAACGGGGAATTTAATTGTGATTCAAACGCTATTTATTCTGAACCAATCGGACAAAAAATAAAGAAATTATATGACAAATGCCGGGGACAAGTTTAGCATTGCTCTTATGGGAAATAAATCCAATATGGCGGCACTCCAACGCCCTCTTAAGTTAAGTATGACAATGCCTATTGTACAGGATTTGTATTGAAAGGCAATAAAAATCTTTGAATCTTTTTGAATCTTTGATAGAAGAGCTTGGAGGCACATGGTTGGAGGCACATGGTTGGAAACCACCTAGGTTTCCAATGGCCACAGGAGTAAGAGTAAGTAAGTAGTAACGTAGTAGGCTATCTTTAATTGTAGTTGATTTAATATAAAATTTAACGAACCATGCAGCCATAAGTACTGACAAAGAAAACAGGCAACAAGCAAGTAACATAAAAACTGTTTGTCATTTAACTTATATGAATTTTTTAAACGTCTTTGACATTGAACTGACAACATAATTGGTTAGGATACAAAATTGCTTTCAGAACCCAGCCTAAGGATGGCAATTCAGTCCCTTGTTATCATTATTATATCATTTCTTGAAACCAAAGTCAATGTAACAATGAACAGTATAAAAAGGCTTTCGAATGTAGACCTAATGGTAAACATTAAAAAATTGTTAGGCATACCTCCTTCTTCCTGATCTTCTCTGCCAACGATGAGGCACTCTCAACTAGGAATGCATTTCTGATGGGGGCAACCATTTTCCTGTTGCCATCATCGTAAATAAACTGATATATGAAGTCCACAACACAGTCAACAATACAGTGGACAAGCCAAACCATCCAGGACAGACAACTCATCCTCCTTCTTGTTGAAGTTTTCTTACGTTGATTCTTTGGAATGCTTTTACTTTTCTGTAAAAAAATTATAAATAGAGTAAAATATTTGTTACAGAAGAAAATTACAGTGCCCAAGATAAAGAAACATGCAAAGATGGACTGTTTTCTTTAATTTACAAAGCTTTAGCAAGCAAAAGGATATTATAGACACTTTAAAAATTAGTCCCAGCAAAATCAGGTACGGTAGGTCTATATATCCTACCTATATGTATTTGAAAGCACTTTTTAAATTCAGGAATATTTTAATAGATCTAAAATTTAGGAATTAGGATTATATTAATTCTTACAATAAAATTTTGTTAACTGGTTGAACTGTATTTTCAATAATTTTTCTTGCAGGAGAGTACATCACCACTGAGGAGCAGCACATAAGTGGTTTCAGAGCTACCTCAGCGGAAGAACACAGATTACTGAGATAACTCATGTAATAAAGAACTCATCTAAAAAATCAGATCTACACAAGCACAGACATCAAGAGGAGTCCCACAGGGATCTGTCCTGGGCCCTGTTCTTTCCATCTTGTACACAAATGACATTATATCCGTTTTACAGGACCAACAAAGGACTCACCAATTTTTCAGAAGCTCACTCTTATAACACTAAGAACAAAATAAACTACAGACTTCCCACACATCATCTAACTGCCTACGAGAAAAAACCTACCTACATCGGAGCTAAACTTTTCAACATCCTTCCACCTGAACTGAAACAACAGAAAGACAACAGAACCTTCAAAGAATCTCTACTTGACTGGCTGCTGCAGGGAGAGTTCTACTCTGTTGAAGAATACCTGGAGCGAAGAAGTCAACCTAACTGATGAAACTGAAATTTTGCGCCATTATTGTACTCGATGTATATGTAAATAAAGATAATTTTGACTTGACTTGACTTTGAGTCCCACTCTTCTAAATCCCCCTATTCCAAAAATCCGATTCTCCACACATATTTTTTCAAAAAAATTATTAATATCCCAGGACAACTTTAAAACTGGTTTAAATACTAGTTGCGAAGTTGACATTGGGTACTTTAAAACTGGTTTAAATACTAGTTGCGAAGTTGACATTGGGTACAGCAAACGAAGTTGCCATAACACTGTGGTAAGTCTTTTGGCTGTCCACTATGACAATTTCCCAATCTTTCAAACCCCATTCATGTTCAAGACAGCGGGGGGTTAATGCGAACTGCATGGTTAATCCCTAGCTGGAATATATGTAGACAGCAGGGGGTGAGTAGAAATGCTATGGGCATGTAAACCCCTAGCTGGAACATATGTTCAAGACAGCAGGGGGAGAGGAGTGTGACAGGCATAGAACCCTAGCTGGAACATGAGCAAAAAGTCTGTCCCGTGCCTCACCCTTTCTCTTCCTTCAATATCCCATCCTTCCGGGGGCTTGCGCAAAATGCCTATTAGAGGCAGACGTGCTCAACGGTTCGGCCGGGGTCTCCTTATCCACCAATAACAACAACAACTCTGTTGAAGAATACCTGGAGCGAAGGAGTCAACCTAACTGATGAAACTGAAATTTTGACTCCATTATTGTACTCAATGTATATGTAAATAAAGATAATTTTGACTTGACTTGACTTTGAGTCCCACTCTTCTAAATCCCCCTATTCCAAAAATCCGATTCTCCACACATATTTTTGCAAAAAAATTTTATTTTTTCTACAGTAATGTATTACTATAGGGGAAATTTTTACAATATGGAAGTCCTGATTGTAAAAATTACAAGAAATTCACAGTAGGTGATTAGACAAGATTTTGTCTAATGTTCTTTGTAGTCAAACTTATAAACTTACTGTAGGTCTAGCGATATTTTGGCTATTTAACTTGGTCTCATTCTAGTTAAGTTAACACTTCCCCTGCGGTTTGCCGAAATCACAATAGAAACGAGTGAATGGGAGGAGGAAACGAGTCAATAAGTTATCATGCATTCAGCTACACCTCCAAAAATTCAAAATAGTAAAATGAAAAGGATCCAGTCCCAATTAGTTTGTTGTAGGTACTCATCAGTAGCGGTTCTACTATTTCATGATTATTAGTATTTACTCCTTAGTTAACGCTTTTAATGAAACATTAGTAATTTTGACCGATAAGAATTTTAAAGGACCTTTTAGTTTAAAAAGGAATCCTTTAAAGTACATTCCTCTCATGTATTCTTAAGAAAAATTCTAGTGATAGGCTAATTTTATTTTACTACTTACCATAAGTTTAAATAGATTCAGTACAGAAGTTTTTTTTACAAAAATGTTGATGGTGATTTTGACAGTGTTTCGATTGACGTATGTAGTGTTAAACATTGTGTATCCATAAGACGATCACAATGACCGAGTGTTTCTTTTAATGTAGCTAGTATAGTACAATGCTGAATCAAATGGACAAGTGACGGTCAAAACCAAGTTTTCTAAAACTTATTCTATGATACGGTAAATCCATGTAGATCTAATTAGGTGTAGTCATAATGTTTCTCAATGTTATGACCATATAATGTGTTACTGTATTTCAATCTTTAGTGTAACCAGAACAAGAGTGGTGGTGTCGTTGCATCAGCCTGCTCACGCTTTTAGTGACTTCGATGTATGGGACCGCTCATGGCTGCTATGTACCACATAACTTCAAAATTACACCCTAGCAGCTGAAGGCACACCAAATTGAGTTTGTCGCATAACTCGAGCAACAGCGAACACAACCTATCGCCTAATTGGTGAACTACGACTGCAATTTGGATTGGTCTCAAGAGATAGTGTTACACCACTACAATGCATGTCATGCCACTAACTTACAGAATTAATAAAATATTTATTTACTGATTTATTTTCACTAGACCTAATGTAATGTATAACCAAATTGTTCAAGTTATTTTCACATAAACACTGAAACGAAACATGGAGTTAATTTAGCCTACCGTATATATCACTAGCCAAAACAACCCCAGGTCAATTTGACCATCACATTTGCAATTCCATTTAAGTTAGCATTTTATTTTATTTATTTTATTTTATTTTATTTTCATGCATCAATACAGGAAATATCCCAATTACATTAATGCAGATCATATTACTTAATTTTCATTATATATAAGTCCATCTTCATGCAACATGCACTGACAATCACTAAACCTACACTTCATTCAAATAAATTAGCAGGAAAACATACAACAGTTTGCAATTATAATTACATACACAGGAAAAATTACACCAAAATACATAATATAATAAATAGTAGTAAATGTAATAAATATAAAATTTTTTAAATGTACAAAAGGAGAGTTGCTAACCATTCCAGGTACATCTTAAACCTTCAAAAACTTTATATCGAAATATTTGAAAAGAATCAAAAAACAAATCAATGTCTGGACATTTAATGATGAAGTCATTGAATGATCTCATCATCCGTACAAGAGGCGAGGACATGTGGGACAGAGTTCTGATATGAGGAAGGTCAAATACCCATCTACTCCTACTATGAAATGGAGGCACTCGGAAGCGAAGCTTCCCCAGGCTTTCACAGTCATCCACCCTGCCCCGGACCAGATGAAATAAAAAAGACATTTCAATAGCCCTTCTCCTGAGGCTCAGACTGTCAAACTCAAACATTTTACATAAATCACTGTAAGGGATTGAAAAAGTATATATATTAAAACATTTAAAATACAAAAACCTCAAAAATCGTTTTTGAATTTTTTCAATAGAAGAAATATATGTTTAAATGAAAGGGCGACCAAATTACAGCACCACTTCCCAGTCTTGTCCTGACCAAGGATCCGTACAAAGTAGACAAAGTAAACAAATTTTTAAAATTAACACTTTGTCTAATTAAGAATCCCAGCATTTTACTAGCAGAAGAGATACACTTATCAACATGACAGTTAAAGCTTAAGTTACTATCCATATAAATGCCCAAATCCTTTATGTTAAAAACCCTCTTAACTTTATTATTATTTAAAATATATTCATTACTTAAAAAATTCTGAGACCTAGTAAAACTCATTAGGGTTGACCGGGGTAATTGTGAACGGGTTTTCGTGTTTTGACAAAAAACCCTTTTTTTAAGTACTTTTCATTACAAATATCATATTATAGTATATATATTTTTAATTCTATATTATTCAGGATACATTATACAAATTTTCAGGAAATTCCTCTGATAAACAAAATTGTTACAAGCCATTCACAATTACCCGGCACGGTATTGCAAATCTTATCAATTCTGGGGTAAATGTGAATGCCATCAGAAAAATTATTTAGAACACACCAAAAGTGAAATGGGGCAAATCAAAATAAAGCCCAACTAATTCTCTTCACATTTACCCCACTTTCAAAATTATAATCACACAAAAGCATTCACAATTCCCCCTTGTTTAATGCAAGTTCGAGATTTCTTAAAATTGCGAAAAAAGGCAAGGTAAAAAACATTAACCAAAACTGTATTAATAACATAAAAACGATATATTGCCATAACAACTTATAAAAAATATGAAAAATGTCAAAATTTAGTTCATTTTCACTAAAAAAATTCAAGAGAGAACTTTGTAAATTAACGAAATGAAACCTTGCCTAACCTAGCAAAGTGAAACAGTATTACTGCTCACTGTCTCCCACAGCTCCATTGAATACATAAGTAATTTTGCGGTTTTTGTAAGTTGTTTTGGGATAGGGGAGTACAGCAACAATGTCAAAAATAGTAACAGTAAACAAATCGTTTTCCTTGCAAACAAATTCAGTTTTTGCGTTATTGACACAACGGAAACCTTGCACTGTTATGTCACCATCATCAGAGTCAGTTAACTCTTTACAATTAACAAAATTTAACTCAGTTCCTGCAAAAAAGTGCACTGCTTGTATTTTGTATTGAATGGGGGCAATTGTGAACAGCATTCACAATTACCCCTTTTTGTAATTCACAATTACCCCACAATTTAAAAATTATGGGGTAATTGTGAATTGGCAATAAATCCTAGAATTTTTATTGCAGTTGATGAAGAAACCTCTCAGGCTTTAGAGCACTTCTCTAGAAGTGCTTTAAAAATTTCTAAAAAAAATAAATAATAAATTTATTTTTTTAATTAATTATTTATGTTGAGAGGCCGAGGTGATACACCAAAAAAAATCTAAGGGTTTTTTCATGCTAATGGAAAAAAGACTAATTCTTTGAAAATTAATAACAACTTTTAATCGTGTATTAAGAAAAGACCAAAAAACATGTTTTAAGTTGGTTTTTAATAATATTAATGTTAGTTTCTAAGTTATAAGCGGCGTTCACAATTGCCCCAATTCACAATTACCCCGGTCAACCCTACATAACTTTTTGAAACATTTATGGTCATTTCATTATCAACACACCACTGAATTACTCGATTTAAATCATTTTGCAATTCCATAAAATCATTCGTCTCCTGTACCCTCCTAAATATTTTTAAATCGTCGGCGAACAGAAGTGCTTCTGAAGAAATTATGCATTTGAACAAATCATTTATCATAATCAAAAATAGACAAGGACCCAAATTTGAGCCCTGTGGCACACTTGATTGAACATAAAATGTAGAGGATCTAAACCCACCATAAAGCACAAATTGTTGCCTATTCACAAGGTACGATCTAAAAAGTTCAATAAGCCCATCAGAACAACCATAATAATTTAACTTTTGTAACAAAATCAAATGGTCCACCTTGTCGAAAGCCTTGGCCAAGTCCAAAAAAACTACGTCAGTCTGAACCCCGGAGTCTAAGCCCCTCGAAACGTAATCTGTGAAATTTAGAAGATTGGTGACAGTTGATCGTCCTGGGAAAAAACCATGTTGAATGGGAGATATGTATTTTTTTACATGTGAAAATAATGATTTGTAAATGATAATCTCAAATATTTTAGCTGCAACAGAAATAACAGAAACTGGTCTATAGTTATTTATAACATCCCTTGGGCCACTTTTAAAAATCGGTGTTACTTGTGATATTTTCCATTTTTCAGGAAATACATGCAGATTAAGACTTAAGTTAAATATAAATGTCAAAGGACCACACAATAATTCCGAGCAACCTTTAAATAAATACTGGGGAATTAAATCTGGTCCAGTTGTTCTCTTTGATTTTAATGATTTGATTGCACAAAGAACATCCTGCTCAGAAACACGATCCAGGGACAGGGAAGAGACTCCAGCCTTCCCATACCAGCAATGTACCATACCAGCTCTATTAAAGAAACACACGGTCATTCTAACCTTCTTATGGGCAAACAATGTGCTACACACTAGAAATAACTTACCGGTACCGGTAATGTTGATCGAAACTTGCAGTAAAAATTTTAGAAAAATAAAGAATAAAATGAGGGGAAGGTACTGCAAAGGGTTCATCTTTTAACCTTAAAGAGGTATAGTTAAATAAAAACCTGTAAAATCCTGGGTCAGGTTACCAATAGGCCTATTTGGTTTTGAGTGTTAGGCCTAGGCTATGCCTAAGTTATATAGGCTAATGGCATAAATTTGCATGAACTTAGGCGTCATCTGGGGAGTGCAAGGGGGAAAGTTGCCACCCTAATAATTGGTAAAAATAGGAAACAATTCAAATTTGATAAAAAATAATTACAAAATGAAATTTATGACTTGAATTGAGCTTTTTTATGGCCTGCATTTGTTAAAGCAGCATAGTAAGGGGAAGGAGGTCACCTTGCAGTCAAAATATAATCATAAAAAATCTTGTCTCCCCCCCCCCAATAAAAATGCTGAAATTATGCAAGGCCTACTGTCAATTTCTTTGCAATCAGTACTGAAGAATCACTTCTGCAAGCTCTTCTTCCTGGAAGGCCAATGTTGATTTAAAATTTTACATTATGGTAGACCTAAGCCCTAAGTGATCTCATTTTTAAAATAAATAAGAAGGCTACTATTTTATTGAGGTTTTAACCTCAATAAAATATTATTTATTGGAAAAATGAGATATTAATATAAAACTTATATAGGCTAATGTTGTAGAATAGTAAAACTCATATAATAGTAAAAAAGATAGCCTCGTATCATATACTTAGGATTAATTAAAGTTTCGCTCATTGAATACAACTTACTGATGTTGACATTATATTTCGTCACTGGAGAGATTGCTTAAAGACGTGTCCTATAAAAGATGCCACTAAAATGTGTGTACCTACAAAACTTATAGCTTGATAAACTATATTAAATTAAAACTTTTACGTTCATCGGTGTCAGTAAAATAGCTAGTCACTTGTCACTGTTTTGTGTTGCTACACTACTTCACTTTTTATTCGCTGAGTCAGTGGTAGCGAAGCGAATGACCAATGAATGAATCGCAGTGTCGCAAAAAAACTTTCAGGTAAAAACAAAAACAAAAGTCAGCTGAGTATAGAGACCAGCCGTTTAGTCTAGTGCCGTTAGTGCCGTTAGTCGTTAGTGCCGTTTTGAATCTAGTCTAATCTAATTATTGAAGCGCTCCTTTCCGTTTTGAACACTGAAGTCCAAAAGGTCGTAAACGATGAAATAGGTTCGCACTCAAACTCGAAACAGTACGTTTGAAATGGATTGAAGTAAAATCGAATTGAATGAAACGTAACGTAAGCGGATTGAGCGGATTCAACAACGGAAACCAAAACAAAAACAAAAAGTTAACCTTTATAACACTGTTTAGTTGCAAAGTTGGAAATTTTTAAAATCAACTGTCATAGACATTCAAGTTGTCCAGGCCTCTAATGCAATCAAACATTAGGAGGTGCACTATTTGTGTGTAGTTTTTGAGAATATGTCCTTTAAACGTGACGGTGATGATAAAAGTCTTCTGAAGAATCTTAATGTAAGTAGGCCTAGGCTCTAATTAAATCAGGCTCATCTATATTTTTATACAAAGGATACACTTAACATACGTTAAGAAAATGCAATTCTCGTTCAATAGGTATTTTAAATTTGTTACAAATGGTGAATAAATTTTATTGTTGGCCACTGACACATTTAGTTAGGTCTTCTGGAGTCACTAAGCTTAGATGTATTTCTGTTTTGGGTGGGGCCAATTTCACCCGCGGGTGATTTTGCTGGGATTGGTTGTTTGGCTATTAATTCGGCGAAAAATCGTTACCCAACTCGACTGTTATTATCGATGTGGAAATTTTTATATTGCAATTATTCGATACTGTAGTTGTAATCAGTGGAGGATCTATGGGGGGAGCTAATGGGGCTACAGCCCCCCCCCCCCCCTTGGCGGCCAAGGTGGGGCGCCGCGCCGGCCCGGGGCGGGCGCTGGCCTGAGTAGGGCGAAGGCCGGGTGGAGCGTCGTCAAATCAGCTCACGTTTTACCGATATTTTTTTAAATCATTTTGTATCTGCTATGCACACTGTAAAAAACATCACCCCTGAAAATATTTGTTGTTAAAATGATTTTTTAAAGTCCTTTTCTGGTAATTCAACGAGACGAAACGTTATTTTAGCGCCTCAATCGGTACTCCCTCTCTGTCGGTGAGGTGTGTGTATGCCGAGTCTTTGTATAGCGACAAGGTGGCGAGTGGGGGGGGGGGGGTGACCTATTCCATCCTCAAGATTGAGGCTCTTTTATACAAAGGGCCCTCGTCGGGCTTGCGCTCGCCTTGCGTCGCTCGAATTGCTGTATAAAGTTACCCTGGATGACGCGCGACGGGCGACCGTCAGGCGCCAGGTAAGGCGAAACTTCGTTATCCGTCTCCACCGTTATTATCGATGTGGAAATTTCGATATTGCGATTGAAATTGTGCGATGAAAACAATCGAATCAACAACGATAACTGAGATAAGAAATGTATCATAATAATAATCTAACCTAACAGTGTAACCGTAAACCTCCGTCACTTTTATTGACAGCTATGTTTATAACAACAAAATCAATGGTGTTTGGAAACATTTAAAACACATATTCACTCAATACAGTAGCAAAAAAAAATACCTTTCTGATTTGTATTTGGCAGCATTTGTGTGGTGTGACGCCATTTTAGATCTATAACAAAGTCTGCTTCTTCTCACAATTTAGATGCAGCTACACAATAAACTTGGTTAGTTTATTTTGTGTTGTTCTTTGTTACAGGTTACATAATTACAATTTTTACTTTTTTGTTGTTGTTATATTCAGTTACTTGTTTGAATATATTTGTTTTATTGTCAAAAGGTTTGTTTAATTATATTACAACGAAACTAAATCAGGTGATAAAATCGTAATCGTATCGTGTATTGTATCATCGATATGATAGCAATTTCAATCGCAATATCGAAATTTCCACATCGATAATAACGGTGGAGACGGATAACGAAGTTTCGCCCCAGGTAAAAATGCTCCGATCTAGTTCAATGTATTTATTTTACTGGCGTCGAAAGACGCGTTGTATTAAAGGGGTGTAAGTGGAGTGGCGGAGGCAAAGGGGAATCAAAATTACAACTAGATGTTACGTATTTTATGTTGTATTGCACGCGCAAACTTTTCCTGTCACAACACGACCAAATCACATTTGTGTATGTGTACATCTGATACCATAACCCCTTTGTGATGAGTACCTATTGATTCAAACGAGACCACTTAATTATTAAGATTCATATAGTAAATAAAGTAGTTCTAAAGAAGGTTATGTCTGAAAAAGAAGCGTGGTTCGTTTTGTTGAAAACGAAAAACTGATTTGAAAAAAGACGACGAAAAGCAGTCTAAATTGACGTTCTATATATTTTATAAAAGCCAGAAACGTGTAGATTTCAACCTGGAGAAAATCAATAGGAGGTGAAATCCATTAAAATAATAAAGTTTTATAGGATTACTAACTCAAATAGCAATGATAAATTTTGCAATAGGCTACTTACATCATAAAAGGCTCCACAACGGTTTCTTCAAAATTTTCAAATAAATCAGTTCTGGGATAAAAATGATAAGGCCTATATTTACAGGTCTCTATGCCAGGACAAATCTTCTTTTGGGTAGGCCTACTTGTCTGTTGTTATACATAAGCCAGATACATTTTTATGTTATTTTGAACTGCAGTATTAAAGACTACCTACTTAAATTGAAAGAAGAATATTTACTGAGCATTGTGTAAAATTTCACGTTTCTAAATCTTACGGTTTTTTGTTCTCCTTCATTAAATTTAACCATGTCAACGATGATCGCGGTGAACGCATCTCTGACCACGGACTGAAACGGTACCTGCTACAAGTACTCAGCAAAGTTTACAACTCGCTGCGGCGATTAGGCTATGTTTGTTATTGATATATGGGTCAGAAAAACTTTCAACAACTCAACACAAATCATCCGGTTGCGATACGTAACACCGTCTAGACTGGACAGCTATAACCAACCCAGCGTTGCGGGTCATCGGTGGCATGGCTGACTTAAGCAATCCCGACTCAAAATCGTATAACTTAGAAACATGTTATTTTCACACGATGTCCAGTAAATAGTCTTCTTTCAATGGATGTGTTTTTTAAGATTCGAATGATTCGACAAATAAACCAGAGTGCAGCATTCGCACCGTTAGTCGTATATTAAAACAGTCTGATAGGCTGAGTCTCATCACTCGGTGCCGACGCACGTGTTTTTATTATTATATACTGGCCAGATTTTGTTCATTTAAATGTACCGTTTCCGTGTCTCTACTTAATTTTAATGCGACGACAACTTCACTATTGAAGGGTTAATGTAATTGTAACTTTAAACACTATATAATGGTAAAAAAAGACCCGAAACCATTGTAGAGAAACTAACCCCTCTGGATCACTAGACAGAGCGGAGATATTGTAAACCACTCTTTTTTCTATAAGTACGTGATATAGTAAATCCACAATGAAATATACTACGGTATATTAATAACATTTTAACATATTAACCTATCAACCTAAAACCGATTTAGTCTATAAAACGTAAAAGTGTTAATAGGAGAGTGTACCATTTCAAGACAAAATAAAGATTATGAAAATCTAGATATCAACAGTGATTGGCCTACAAAAAAGAACCAAATTTTTTAAAGTTAGTGTATGCATTGTATTTTACGATGTAAAATCATTCTTATTAAATATTAGGCCTAATGATAATAAGGGCAATGAAAGTTGGTACATTGGTAAACTGCTGTTGTTTGTAATAAAAATTGGTTGGCGATTTAGTATTGTTTTCCACAATGATGAGTGAAGAAATGATCTAAAACTGCCATTTTGGACACTTAAATTACCAAAATTTCCCTGAACCCCCCCGCCAATTTGGGGGGTATTCCATACCCCCCACACCCCTCGGTTAGCCCCCCCCCCCTTGTTGCTGTCCTAGATCCGCCACTGGTTGTAATAATTTGAGTTAAGATATGCATAATACAATCTTATGGTTACAATCTAACCGTAAGAGAATGTGGACCTAAGGACTGGTTCAGAACAGCCTACATGGAATTTTTTCAGAGTATTTTACTACACCGTTTAAGGTTCTGGGGTGGGTCTCCTGGGGTCGAGAGAGTCCTGCTCCTTCAGAAGAAGGCAGTTCGCGTCATAAGTTAGCTGGTGCTAACTATTTAGATCATTGTAGACCAATCTTTGTGGCAGAGTCAATCATGACAGTTGTCAACTTACACATTTTTCAATCCCATTTAAGAACCAAGAAGGAGCTGGGCACTCACGAGCTCAGGGGTGACATCCACTCCCACAATACAAGAGGGAGAAATGATGTTAACGTGCCATTTGTAAGACTTAGTGTAAGGTTAAACTGAGTAATATGTTTTTAATTTTAAACTTTTTAACCATCTTCCTTGTACAGTTTGTAACACTCTGTTGTTTGTGCCACTTGCAAGTACAGAGGTTGGCCCCCTCTGAATTAAAAAAAAAAACCATTTGTAGTGCTAGATGTTAATGTTGATGTGTGAACGTTTACCGTACATCCCGAACTCTGTAAATTTGTACTTAATACTTTACAGAGTGCTTCATACTTATATTCTGTTTCTGAAGTATCTAATCTAACAATTGACATCATGGCAATTAGTAGGCCTAAAAGCGAGATTGGCGACAAAACTGAAGAAGCTGGTCCTTCTTGTACGCCACCATTAACCCTACCGTGGTCGGTCTAAGAAAAATGTTATAAACTAAAGATAACTTAATAAATATTGTTGTTTAAGTCTTTGATGTAAGTCTTTTTATTCGACAATTTATATTTTCACACCACTATTCTGTTTACATTATCTAGGCTCCATAAGAGTCACAAATTATTATATTTAAATGAAAATATGTCTAAAAACAATACCAAAAAAGGTATAGGCCTATATTAAAAAAAAACTTAATTTTACTTTTAAGAGGAAAAATTGGCTGATTATACATCAAAAGAGAAAAACAGGACCAGATTGTGAAAGTAGAAAAGTAGCTTTAATTGTAGCGAGCTACTTTTTAATTGTAGCTGTAGCAAGCTACTTTTTTGAAAATGTAGCTGTAGCTGTAGCTAAGCTACTTTTTTGAAAAAGTAGCTGTAGCTGTAGCTAGCTACTTTTAAAAAGTAGCTTCCCCAACACTGATTAAGAGTCTGCAGTATCTCCGCCATCTTGATTTTTAGTCCCATAAGAACAATGTTAATTATAGGTGTCTTTGAAACACTTTATCTCGATAATCTTGCATTGGATTTGCATGAAACTTGAATACGTTCACAATAATGGTATGGTGGTTCATGTGACGTGGATAAATTTTTTAATAAACCTCCTAAAAATGGTTTAACATGGTTTTAAAATGGTGTGATAATATACATTGTTTTTAGCGAATTTCCCGGAGCGGTGTTAGGGAATACACTATTACGGTAGTAGCCACGGTAAGACCTAAGTCCGGGACCACTTTACGTTTTCATTTTGAGGTCCCCAGAAGCCAAAAACACCATTCGTTCATTTTAATATATACTATATATATATATATATATATATATATATATATATATATATATATATATATATATATATATAGTGTATTTGAAGGAAATTTCTTCATGTTCAGGTTGAAACAATTTTTATTAATTTTCGCCCATCTTGGTAGGCTTCTTCAGATAATATAAAAAAGTGTATAAATATGTGAAATTCACAATAAAATAAAAGTAAAAATAAAAATATAAACAATAACAAACTAAACAGTCATAGATCTAAAGCAGGTCAGATGTTAAATAAATTTTACAAAACATGATTGGCTCAGTAGTCTCAGGTTTTCATTTTATCTTAAATTTAGGCCCATCGGATGTCGTGTTTGCAATACAAGTTGGTGGGCAAGTTCTTGCTTTCTCAGGTTTATCATTGTGATATTTTTGTTTTCATTTTCTTCTACTTTCTTTATGGCCTTTAAAGTGTAGCAGTCTTTAATATATATATATATATATAAAACGGCCACACACATATATATATATATAACGGCCACACACATATATATATATATATATATATGTGTGGCCGTTATTCTGATAACTTTTGAAGGGGACCTCCGATTTTGATGAAATTTGGTATGAAGATGTAAGACCAGATCTATTTTCATGAGTTCGCGAACCACCATGATCAGGTTATGGGAACGGGGTTTTATGGGGTTTCAAAGGGGTCAAAAATGGGCTTTTGGCATTTTTGGACCTTATTTATTAAAATCCAACAATTTTAACTGAAACCATTTAAAATAGCTTAAAAAACAAACAATTAAGTGTTTTGAATTTTTAACTTGGCTTAACAGGTTAAGGAGAAAAGCTAATTATAGGTTTCCAATGTTAATCTTATGGGAAATCAACAAAACACTGTATCTCGCTTATTTATTGGAATAACTTGATAAAATTTGGTATGTACATTCACTAGGTAGGGTTTAACCGATATTTGCTTACAACACCCCTATGACAGCAAACCTACATTCTCACCCCACGGGGTTTATGGGGAAAATTAAAAAAGTGCCGAATATTGATAACATTTTATATTTAACTTACCTAATCATTATTTTCCTAACAACTAACATTTTCTCACAATATTTCTTGGCAGCAAACCTACATACTCATTCTTATAGTGTTTATGGGCAAAATACTAAATCTCAAATTCCTATGGAAATTCGCTGAGTATGCAGGTTTGTTGCGACGGGGGTATTTATTCATTATTCGAGTGGATAATTTTTTAAAATGACATCGAGTTTGTAATTTTCAGACAAAAAACAAACTCACAGTAATGTTTAAAATTTAACATTGTCCTTATGGGACAAAACGCCGAAATGGTGTAGGTACTGTAGACTCTTATGTTTTCCCATGCCCCTTGAACCTATCAATCAAATATTATTTATACTTCAATATATTTACAGGATTAGCCACAAAAACCTTAATGTATAGTCCTATTACAAATATTTGTTAGTCTGATGCAACACCTAATAACCTCTCCATATAAAACATTGTCGGCAAAACCTCCACATATCAAATTTAAAAAAAGAATAACTACAGTAATTAAATTGTTGAACTCACCCATTATTTTTTTTTTGTTGCAACCTGTCACTCTACGTATGTTGGCTAGTCTTATGTTGTGTGTAGATGATCCGTTGTGTTTGCAGTGCTGTTCTTGTTTCCTGCATGTAACAAAGGTGTTATGTTCAAAGGCGTAGCCATTTGGCTTCAGTACCCCCCCCCCATCTCGAAATTCTCAAAAATGACCTTAGAATACTTTAGTTTTCCTGCCTAGCTGGTAAACCTATTTCAGCACCCTCTCCCTCTCCCCCTCAAAAAATAAAAAATATAATGTAGCTACACCCTTGATTGTGTTAGTGTTGTTCTATTCATTACAAAAGTGTTGGTTAAGCATCCATTGTATTTGATGCAAATGCGTTTTACACTTTTTCTTGTGAGTACTATTCTTACAAACCCATGTTTACTAGATGTATCACCAGCATGATGTTACCAATGTAGTAATGGTACAAAAAAATACCATTTTTATTTTTAAGTTTTCACATTCCCCTTCATGTTGGATATATCGAGGTTCCACTGAATTTAGGGGTCAAGCTAAACTATCTTATCTTAATACACAACCACACCAGTACTTTATCTATCCTATACTATAATACGAGCAATTTCTGAAGGGATGTGTGTTCCACGATCTTGAAATCTAGCGGTGAGATTTAGCTTAAACTTTGCATTTAAGATTGTTTCGGCCCAAAAATAAGTTTAGAAATAGTCTCAATCCCAGGAAAAATCAAATTTGACCTAAATTTAAGTTTAAAAATTGTAATTTTTAACATTGGTCTTATGGGTTGCTATTTTGATAACGAAATAACAACTAAATGTAAACAAAAATAAAGGAACATTAATGTTAAGCAGACTTTTTGAAACAGCTGTTAACTATGAAGAGGTATAGTTGGTTGTTGGTGGAAATAAACCTATTAAAATTGAATCAAAACCAACGAGCAAGGCTCGGTTAACCTGGTACTGGTAACCCTAATTTCTCGAAACGCTTGATTGGGAAGGCATTATAATGTTAGAATTATTGAAACATATATTGTGATGTCTAGTTTGAGTTATGACCTTAGTGTATTAATTATTTGAGATTTAACAAAGATTTTGATTATTTTTCAGGATCAGCGAGTCAGGGAACTCCTGGGTAACCATGTACCACAAGATGAAGCTAAACTTTTAAGCAATGGAAGGTGAACATAATTAACAATCAAATAATACAGCTAGCTTGGCCACGGAGCATAAAATAGTAGTTTTGATCACTAGGACGGAAAGTTACTTTTCTGTACGCAATCGCGTTTTCAGCAATTAAGCATTGAAAAAAAAAAAACACTTTCCAACCGAGTGTTGAACAACGTTTTTATCATACTGCAAATATATAGAAGTAATAACTATAGTAGGATTCACGAAAATAGTCCGATGAGAGTCAATACATTGTTGCCAAATTTATTCTGAAACTCATTTTGATACTGTATAACACATGGTAAACATAAATACAAATGGCAACATTGCAGGGTGAGAGGAGTGAGGGGGGACACAGCTGTTAAAATTTCCATCGGACTATTTTCGTGCATCTTACTATAATAAAAAATTTAATTGGTTAAAATTTAACTATCTGTTTACGTTTAGTATTAAAGAACCAGAGGGACCGAGCTTATGCTCGGTAAAATTATTACTTTCATTTCTCACACAAAGCTCGTTCGCTCCGATCACTCGCCCTATTCCTTTTTAAGACGAGCTTGTTCGCTTTGCTCACTCCCCAGGCAGAAGGGTGCTGCAATTTGGGATAATTTCCTTAAACCTTAGGTTAAAGATGTAACACATTGGTTTACATTTACAGTGAAAATGTTTTTTTTTTTTTTTTTTTTTTTTTTTTTTTTAAAAGTGTGATTGCTGTTTGGAAAAACAAAGACATATAGATAATTTAAAAAGAAAACACAATATCATCTGTTATTACAGCTGAAGAGAAAATTATCAATAAATTGTACACAGGGTGTTCTTAAACTCTCTTCTGAACATTGTTTGAGCTGATTCATTGTGTCAAAACAAACAAAATTTACTAAAATAGTTTATATTACCTTGTCTGGTGATCCAAATATCCAGTAACAGGCGACCGGTTTCGAGGTGTTAAAACCTCATCATCAGGCTATTCAAAAACATCGTCATCCCTCGGAGAGGGACAATGTTTCACACTATTGCACACTTACAATAATAAGGGGAAATATTTAGATTGTTTAGAAGAGTTTGAGATCTATAAATCAACAAAAACCGATCCGCAGAACCTATTGAATGAACAGACATCTTTTTAATTGAACATTATATACTTGGCGATTCGCACTATCAGCGAGCACAAGGACAACGACTCTTCCGGTCACATTCCATTGATAATTTGAGGGGAGCAGGGTCAACTGCAGCCCCCAGTAATGACTATACATCCACCCACGCCAGATTGTAGCTTATTCGTTTGGCCAAACCCGTATTAAATGTTTCGTGTGTTGTGTAGTGTTTTAATGTACTTTTAGGTATGACGATGTTTCTGAATAGCCTGATGATGAGATTTTAACACCTCGAAACCGGTCGCCTGTGACTCGTTATTTGGATCACTGATGGACAAGGTAATATGAACCATTTTAGTTAATCACGTGATCCAGGGCCAATGACCATAAAATATGAAACAAAATTTATTATGTAATATAAAGTATTGCTTAATTTTCAATATGTTTGTATGTGTTTTCAATAAAAACTGGTTTTGACCTACTTTGAAATAGCAAATGACAATGTTTTGGGTGTACAAATTGGCTGAGTAGCTAAGTGGTTATAGTGCTTGCCGCTGAATCCAAAGGTTGTTAGTTCGATGCAGAGAAAAGCTAGTAGCTTTTCAAAGGTTCGATTCTGGACCCGGTTGCCATTTATTATTGGGCTATTAAATCAATGTTGCTTTCTAACAACTGGTCGATGTTTGATAGTAACAAGACCGGGTTTTAAAAGGTAATAAAAATTAGAGGTAATAAAAATTGCCTCTGGCGTAGATACACACAAAATAAAATAATAAAAAAATACTAACTTTTGTTAACACCTAATTTAATATAATATAATTCTAAGTTTTTAACACGTTCACTGCTTTACGAGATCATGAGGTCTTGTAACATAACCTAAATCTGATGCTGCAGTGCCATATGGAAAATCTGTCTCATATTCCGATTTGGTAATTCGACATAATTTGATGTAAAATCAACATAGAGTCATGAAATAAAGAGATCTATAAAGTTTTAGTATATCTTTATCGTTTTATTAACCATAGAAACCACGAGACCTATAGGTCTCATAACGCACTGAAGTAATAAATGTTAAAATATACGAAATAGCCTCTCAGGACCTCGTATGAAAATTTAGTAGTTTACATATTCCCATTAATCTTTCACGTTGTGTTCATGTGTTTTCGCTAAGTTGAGTGTTGGTTTTTCACTTCTAAAAGTTTGTTTCCAGTGATATTTGGTTTGGAACTACAAACAATTGTCAGCTGGTCAGCATAATAAATACTTGAAATTTTTTAGTCCACATATTCTCATTCATTATGATGCATTTGTTTTTTCTTGTACAAAATAAAAATTTCGGGTGGTACTGAATTACACTTGTCAATATTAAAATATTTTGCAAATATTGAAAAACGTAATTTTCAAGAACTGAGCAGGTTGGTAGTCAACAGCGTCCTAGTTCACAAAATACTCCATAGAGTTCTCTGTCTCAATTTGTTTCTAGGTTATGATGTGCAAAAGATAGTCTGCGCAGCGAGACCTCGAGGCCTCGTACAGCACAGATGTAATAACGCCATACGAGACCTATAGTTCTAGTAACGCACAACAGTAAAACATAAAAATTTCTATAAAAGCAGTGAACGTGTTAAAGTAGAGTCCTGCCAATCCAAAGTAATTGGGAGAGGACCCAGTTCGGTTTAGCGAATCTTCGGATTAGGCAGATAATCCTACAATCTTACAAACTTACAAGTCCAGTATTGCATAAATTACGTACTGTAATCTAACATATAAAATAGTGTAACTTTATTTTTAGAACATTTTGTCGACCTTATTGTGCGGTAATACATACTGTATTTAAATGTACAAACACCAAATATTTTGGCAATAAAACAATGGTGATATCTGAAATTTAATGTAAGGATATCTGCTAATGCTCGCAGTACATTGTTTAGCTCGTGAACAGGAGACTTAAGTGGAAGGCACTGACCTTCAAAAACTCTGAGTGCAGACAGTGTTATAACAATAGACTCCCTCTCCCCCTCCCTCGTCCTATCTATTATCTCTCTTTCTTACAGTCTAAATGTAAGTAATTGCGTCATCTCACACTTTGCTTTGTGAGCAAAAAATTTAATTTCAAATTTTTTTACTTCCAATTTTGTTTTTTGATAAATTAGTTTAGGCTTTGCTTATTGTTCCTAATTAGAGTTAATCATCATATTTCGTTATATTATCAAATGCAACCGAATTAACGTCTTATGTACAGTACCAATAAACGAAGTATTAGTTTTTTTTAGAAAAATCTTTCTTTTTCAATTTTTCTGTTAATTTTTTGTATAATTTTTGATAAAAATGTTATTTTTCAAAAGGAGTGTGTTTGGTGTAAGTGTGTTTTTGGTTTGGGGTCGTCCATAAATTACGTCATCTAAAAATAGGGGGGGAGGGTCCAGATTGAAAATGACGGTAAGGTGATGTGCCAGGGGGGGGGGTTCAGCTTTGATATGACGTCATTTGAAATATGATGTTTTATATCAAATTTTAACAGTAAAACAATGATACATTCTAACACAACTCAATTATTATAAAATAATTATCTATAAAATACAATAGACTATTTTAAGGCGTTGTTTTATAGTTTATTTTTCCATTGAGAAACTCATTTGGCTTTATTTCTAAAGGTAAATTCAGATTTGATTGGTAATTTTTTTTAGTTTATCATGTTGCGTTTAAAAAGCATTATTTTTACTTAAAAAGGAGGTTTGTTAAAAATGACGTCATTTTTTCCGAGAGGGGGGGGGTCAGACAAATTATGATGGTAAGATGATTTTAGGGAGGGGGGGTCCAAAAATGGTAAAAAAGCGATGACGTAATTTATGGACGGCCCCTTTGGAATGGGTTTGGATTAGCGGGACCCTACTGTACACTAAACCATTTCAAACTAAGGAGACCCTTAAAATATTTAATTCTTAACATAAAACAGTAGTATTTTCAGATATGTTCATGCTCATTTATTAATTAGAAATGTTTTATTAATCAAAAGACAAATGAACTTTGAAAATCAGATGTAAAGCGAGAGGTGTAAAGTAGTTTAAATAAAAATTATCATGTTCATAGTTCAAAAACGCGCTGCATCAATGGCGCTAGCACAGTAGAGATGAACTCAACTCCATTAGGTGACTGTTGACCATTCTTCACTAGTCTTGAGAAAACAACCATACTTTAATTATATTGTTTTTTTATCTATTTTCAAACTTGGTTTGTTGGTTACCATGAAAAGTCATAATCTCAAAACGTGTTTGTAAATTAACCATTGCTGAAATGTTTAAAATAAACTAATACGGCAAGAACAAAAAAAATTATTAAAACTTTTATTACATTTGAAATATTGAAAATAATCCAAGACTTGTCATGCAGAGTCATAGGATTATCAGTGGTAGTAGCTAAAGTAATTTTCTCAGAAGTAGTCCAATGAGAGTTGACCTGAATTGTTGCCAAATCCACTTAAAAACATGTTGTATAACACTTCTAAACATAACAATACATGAAAACATTGTAGGAAGAGAGAGGTGGTGAGAAGTACCCATCTTCCAATTTTCTTCAGACTATTTTTATGCATTTTACTATAACACAAAATTCATAGTCGATAGATACAGAGTTCCCTAATACTTCAAAAATCAAATTAAATTTTTTTCAAATAGTGTCAATTCTATTTTATATGTTTATTCCAGATTAACCTGTACAATATGTTATCATCGACCAGTCTTTGATACAATTAGTATGCTTGCAAATCACAGGAGGGGAAAACGTCATCTCCATGGTAAGTATACTATTTATTGGTCAATTATTAAAAATTTATCTTGCTAAAAAATAACTATTATTTTGCGTGATGTACCTGTGTATGTTTACCTGTGCACAGTATTCCATTTTGGTTTCAGAGTCACATTATACTAAGCCATTTTCAATCAGAGAAATAAAGTTATTACCAGTTTTAGATTTAAAGAGTTAAGACTGTTTGATGAGTCAAATTTGACTTTTATATTTCATTATCTATCTATATATATAATTCCGTAATCAAATCGGTCCCCACGAAATATCTCGAGTTAGAAGAAAGATAGGGTGATGTGTGATGGCTCATTTTAAAGCTTGAGGGCCAAGGACGCAAGGGAAAATACCAGAATTATCAAAAGTTACTTGGGCTTCGCAGTATTGGACCTTGAAGTTCCAATGTTAATATAATGGGAAGACGATTTTTAGCTCTACACATGTGATTAAGCAGATGTTCCAGTGTTTTATCATAAACTCAGCTGGTTATGGAGAAGATATTTTGAGTAAAGGGTGCGCTCTACCTCGGCGTCAAAATCGTTGAGCGAGACTGTTAACTGCCGCTATACGCGGAAACTCACATTTTGGAAAATATATGACGGGTGATTTTAAATTTTGTTACTTTAATACTTTTTTTGGTTTCAGTGCGAAATCGATCGGTGGTCTAATAACGATGTTTTTGAAATTGCAGACCTTTCGCATCTCCCTTCTTGCATCTTTATCTATAAACTTTTTACCAATCTTATTGCAGTTTCTTGTTCTTAAGATTATATTGTACTCGTGTATCGTCTTATTTTTTCTTAAAAAATTGTTTTTATTACGTTAAAACTTGATACAAAAACGCTTATTTCAACATTATTAGCAAGCACCCTGCTTAGTAATCTAAATTAATATCAAAATTTTAAGACGATAGCTGAGTACAAAATTATATTACGAAAAGAATGACACCAAAATATTTTAAATCGGTTTACAACTTTGGCGACAAACACGGAGATTCTAAACCCTTGCATCCGCGCGCGGCAGATGGGTAGAGCGCACCCTTAAGATAACCGTATGGTTATAACTTTTTAAAATTGGCAATGCACTATAAAAAAGGAAAACACTAATAGTCATGAACAGATTACGAATCCACAGGAGATTTCATTTTCGTGACCCCATTCATTTCATTAAGGAAACAGGACATCACGTCGAATGATTTTATGCCGAATATACCAAAATTAAAATTGGCTTGTATGTGGCATGGTTGATATAAGGTTAACCGCCAAAAAGTTTCGTCAAGATTAGGAAATATTTTTTAACAAACGTGTAAATTCACACTACAGTGTGAGAAAAATACAGTAATATTGCAAGGAGATGATAAATTGAAACTTATTTTTGGAGACAACATCACATTTTGATTTTTAGGGGCCTTTGCCCCTACAAGCCACTAGTTTTATTAATTTTCTATTATTATTTTTACTCTTGCTAGATTGCTAAAGTTACCTTAATATTATTAGGTACCTTATTATTATATTATACAGGGTGAGTTTTTAATGTCCCCCCCCCCCTAATTTTTTCCGCATTTCTTAAGATATTGACTCCTAACCACCACCAAACATCATTGATTAGTTTATACTATTTTTTGGTATGGTTCACTTTTTTGGCCGCCATCTTGAATCCGCCATATTGGACTGAATTTAATTTTTTTAAATGTAAGGGTAGGGTTGTGACCCATCATTTCAAAGTGATTTTTCGCGTAGAACAAGATCAGTGTTTGGTAAACTACTTTAAAAGTAGTTAGCTACAACTACAACTATTTTCTTTAAAAAGGAGCTAAACTACACTACAACTACTTTTTTTTAAAAATAGCTAGCTACAACTACAACTACAACAAAAAAGTAGCTAGCTACTTTTTCACTACTTTACAAAAAGTCATAATAGAATATTTTAGATCATGTGGTTAGATTCATGTGGTCATGTGGTTTAGACAAAATGTCCATCAAAATGCAAAAAAATTATGCGTACACACTAACGTACATACATTGATTGATATCCATTTGTATAATACCAATGTGAATATAGGCCATACCATTATAGAATATACAGGGTGTCTTTGAACTCTCTACTGACCTTTTAAGGCATTATTCCTGACAAGTCAAAATATCATATTTAAAATTTCCAAAACTCAATAGTTGCCCGTACAGCCGCCATTTTGTATTTTTTAAGGAATAATTTTTAGAGCAGCTTGATGTAATAAAATGAAATTTGGTACACATCTTTTTGAAGTGAAGACCTAGTTGCAATAAAATTATCAATTTTTTATCATTGATATTTTCAAAATGGCGGGCGTTTAAAATCTTTCACCTTAAATTGCATAAAAACTACATAAGGTAGAAAAATGTATGTTCTTATGAGTTTTTTTGGCAATTCGATTTAAAATCCAACGATGTAAAAATTATGAAAATTGGTTCATAAATAAGCGAGATAGAGCAATTTATCAGAGGCTAGTCACGGTCGTACCGCTTCACCGAGAGCAGTTTTGGTAACAAAACCATTGTTGAGCCGGCGTCGCAGCCGCGCTTTTCACGCGGCAACCCGCTCAGATGCGTGACTATTTGTATTAAAATCACTCTATCTCACTTATTCATAAACCGATTTTCATAACTTTTACATTGTTGTATTTTATATTAAATTTCCCAAAAAACACATTAGAACATAAACTTTGCTACCTTATCTAGTTTTCGTGCAATCCAAGGTTAAAAATTTTTAACAGCCGCCATTTTGAAAATATGAGTGATAAAAAAATGTATTATTTTTTCCCAGCAAGGTCTTTAATTTAAAAAGCTGTGCACCGAATTTCAAATTATTACGTCAAGCCGTTCTTAAATTAAAAATTATTCTTTAAAAATACAAAATGGCGGCAGTTTGGGTAACTATGAAGTTTTGGGAATCTTAAATATGATATTTTGACTTGCCTTTGGTTCAGGAATAATACCTCAAAAGGTCGGTAGAGAGTTCAGAGACACCCTGTATATATGCTCAAAATTTCCATTTTCTAGTAGTTTATGAAGTTTGAAAAACTGATTGTAAGCGTCCACGGTAAAACCATCGTTTTGGTAACTGTGATCTAGACATCAGTGCCATTGCAAATAAACTGTGTTTTTAAAACTTCATAAGCATTAATAACTTGGTAAACAATTTAGTTATTGTAACGCAAAACAATGGCAAGATGGCAAGAGATCGGAACAACTTAACCTCAAACATCAACTCCAACTCATGACTCAATAAGGCAGACGACAGACAACGACCACCAAATGTTTGCGTACTACTTTATACTGACTGTTCGTACACAGAGTCAACAGTTAATTAAGTGGTGAAATTGTGTTTTTATTTGTATTCGGTAACTATTCAAAGTAGCATAATTTTGTTATTTCCATTAGTTAAAAATATTTGGCATTTCAGTACCAAATGTAGCGTGAAAAGTAGCGTGATTCACGCTATATATTAGCCTCAAAATGTAGCGACGCTACAATATTAGTTGCTACTTTGAAAAGTAGCGTCGTTACACTACAAACTACAAAAAAAGTAACGCGCTACAGTATCGCGCTACAAGTAACGCGCTACTCCCCAACACTGAACAAGATACCGCAGTTAGTTTTTGATTATCTGTTTTCGTTCCCGAGATATTACAGGTTTCTTAAAACTAAATTTCAAAATAAAAAAAATTCCAAAATCTTTGGTTTTATCCAATTTTTTTCTGAAGAATATCGACTTTTTATCACCAGATATCCCATAATTTAAAAGTACTTCATTTTGATGGGACTTAAATTTTTGGCCGCCATCTTGGATCCGCCATCTTGGAATGAAATTAAAATTTTTAAATGTAAAGGTAAGGTTGTGACCCATAATTTTCAAGTATTTTTTTGCGCTTAGTATTTTTTCGCAATCCGTTTTTCATTATCTGGTTTCCTTCAAAAAATATTAGAGATTTTGTAAAAAAAGATTTAATATTTGTACAAAAAAACCCTAATATTTTTAGAACGAAAACAGATAATGAAAAACGGATTGCGGCAACGTACTAAGCGCAAAAAAAATACTTTAAAATGATGGGTCACAACCCTACCCTTACATTTAAAAAAATTAAGTTCAGTCCAATATGGGGGATTCAAGATGGCGGCCAAAAAAGTGAACCATACCAAAAAATATTATAAACTAATCAATGATGTTTGGTGGTGGTTGGGAGACAATATCTTAAGAAATGCGGAAAAAATTAGGGGGGGAGACATTAAAAACTCACCCTGTATATTCCTAGCTTTCCCGGCATGCTTTGCAATGCCAACTTAAGAAATTTTTTGCCCTTCAAATAAACTCGTTCACTATGCTCACTCACCGTCAGGTTTAGCTCTTCGCTGCACTCACTTGCCGTCAGATATAGCTTGTTCACTGCCCTCACTCGCCGTCAACTTCAGATTTTTTGCTGCGCTCACTGGCCGCAATTCTATAATATCCTCTAGTTTTTATTTATAAAATAATATATTGTTATTAATATTTATAATATCCGTTATCTTCCCTCATCAATTTAAATGAGAACAGCTGTTTGCCAAATTAATGTTCCTTAATGTAATCATATGTTCTAATAAAAAATTGTTGCTTCCATAAGAATAACATGGTAACTTTGAAGACGTGTGAGACGGAGCCCTATGGAGGAATATGGATAAAAAGTATCCTATATGTTCTTCCTGGTTCTGAGCTACATTCCCCCTAATTATCTCAAACGAGCTTATTCCTCAAAGGAACGTAGAAGAAGCAAACTAACAGAGATCCTGAACTCATTACTTTAAAGGAATATCTACAGCATGGTCCATTATCCAGATTCCACTGTAATTTATATTAAACTTAGGGATGAGCCACTCTCCAAGGATATCAAAGGATTGCGGGTGATCCAGCACCTTTTAGGCAGAAAATACAGGCTGAACAAAATTGTGAAGGACCTGTCCACTTAAGAAGACCGACGAGTGTGCTGGCCAGTGGCACGACCTAACATAATTATGTCATGTTTGTCTCTCTTTATAATAAAGGAGTATGTAGTTATAATAATATAATAGTATATTTATTATTTATTAACAAGTATTTAAGATCACCTAATACAATGTTTATGATAAGTCTTTTCCTTATTTGATTAATATGTTAAAATTGTTAATTTAAAATATTTGTTACAGAACTCAGCAAATATATAAAGTGTAAAGAAGAGGCTGAGAGGAGAGCATTCCAGAAAAAATGTGACCTGTCAGTAGATACTTCAGCAAGTTCATCACAAAATATGTCTAGTTCTAAAATTCCCACAAAAGGACAAAGTTTGCTTTTAGGCTATAAACATGCAACAGCTAAACAAAGTGTCTTTAAACACCAAAGAAAACCGATTTTGGAAGTGAAAATAGCTTCAAAAATCAATCTACCAAATCCACAGAGTAAGCATTTTCCTCTTTTAATGATACTTAGACCTACATGTCGTATAAAGCTTTACTTGAGCACGCCTGTGTTTATGTTTATACAGGTGAATTTCAATAGTCTGAACATATGGTGGTCCGAATGCCTCTGTAACCCAAACAATGTTTGGGTGATTACAGTAGATTCTCTCTTGACTAGACACCTCAGGGGCGAGACTAGACTGCAGCCAGATAACAGGTTGACCTACTAACGTTTAACGTTTAATCACATTTTTCAATCACCTAAATGCAAAAATAATATGAAAAACAAACTAAATATATTACTAATATTATGTAATTTACAGCTACCTACACGAACACAATTTTTTTTCTGCATGACAAAATAATAAAAAATCATATAAGCATAACATTTATATAAAAATCATATAACTTAAACACAGACTAATAAAAATTCACTGAAAAACATCGGTTTTGTGATGTATACAAAATACCCCCGTCGCAGCAGACCTGCGTACTCAGCGAATTTCCAATGGAATTTCAGATTATTTACTTTCCCCATAAAAACACCATAGGATGGAGTATGTAGGTTTGCTGCCATGGGGTGTCATTATAAAATCTAAGTTGATCAATAATTGGTGAATGTAAACACAAAATTGTATCAAGCTCTGGCAATTTTGTATTATCCCCATAAACCCCATGGGGGTGAGTATGTAGGTTTGCCGCCATATGGGTTTTGTAAGCAATTATAAGTTAAGCCCTATCTAGATAATGTTCCTACCAAATTTTATTAAGTTATGTCAATAAATAAGCAAGATATAGGGTTTTCTTGATTTCCCATAAAGATAATAAGGAAAACACATTTTTCAATTTTCCCCATAACCAGTTATGCTAAGATAAAAATTCAAAATACCAAATTGTTTGTTTTTTTAAGCTCTTTTAAATGGTTTCAGTCAAAATTGATGAATTTTGAAAATTGAGGTCAAAAAATGCTAAAAACCCATTTTTGACCCCTTTAAAACCCCATAAAACCCCGTTCCCATAACCCGACAATGCTGGTTCGCGAACTCATGAAAATAGACCTGGTCTTACACCTTCATACCAAATTTCATCAAAATCGGAGGTTCCCTTCAAAAGTTATCGGTACCACGGACACATATATATATATATATATATATATATATATATATATATATATATATATATATATATATACCCCCGTCGCAGCAGACCTGCGTACTCAGCGAATTTCCAAAGAATCTTGAGATTTAGTATTTTCCCCATAAACACCATAGGAATGAGTATGTAGGTTTGCTGCAATGGGATGGTGTTAGAAAATGTTAGTTTTGTTAGGAAATGTAATAGTTAGGTAAGATAAATACCAAATTTTATCAATAATCGGCACTTTTTAATTTTCCCCATAAACTCTATGGGGGTGAGTATGTAGGTTTGCCGCCATATGGGTGTTGTAAGCAAATATCAGTTAAACCCTACCTAGTGAATATACATGCCAAATTTTATCAAGTTATTCCAATAAAGAAGCGTGATATAGGGTTTTGTTGATTTCCCATAAGATTAACATGGGAAGCATATTTTTGACTTTTCTCCGTAACCTGTTAAGCGATGTTAAAAATTCAAAATACTAAATTGTTTGTTTTTTTAAGCTCTTTTAAATGGTTTTAGTTAAAATTGTTGAATTTTGAAAATTAAGGTCCAAAAATGCCAAAAACCCATTTTTGAACCTTTTGAGACCCCATAAAACCCCGTTCCCATAACCCGATCATGCTGGTTTGCGAACTCATGAAAATAGACCTGGTCTTATACCTTCATACCAAATTTCATCAAAATCGGAGGTTTCTGTCAAAAGTTATCGAGACCACGGACACATATATATATATATATATATATATATATATATAGATATATACATATATATGAAATTGAACGAATGGTGTTTTTGGCTTCTGGGGACCTCAAAACGAAAAAGTATTATGGTCCCGGACCTAGGTTTCACCATGACTACTACCGTAATAGCGTATTCCCTATAGGGAAATTCGCTAATATATATATATACATATATATGAAAATGAACGAATGGTGTTTTTGGCTTCTGGGGACCTCAAAATGAAAAAGTAAAGTGGTCCCGGGCTTAGGTCTTACCATAGCTACTACCGTAATAGCGTATTCCCTATAGGGAAATTCGCTAAAAGGGTACTTGTTTGTTACACGGATCTCAATGGTTAACACTGTGCGCTGCGGGCTTTACATTAGGTTTATTACTGCTCAATTTGTCTGAAATACTTTCTATAATTAAAACAAGTCATCTTATAGCGATGAAAACTAATCCCGGTAGTCTGAACAGTTATAAATAGACCAAGGTTAGGTCATTGACGGGAGCATCCTTCCGCCCTTCCTTAGTCTTGGTTGATTTGGCGAGTGATTAAGTACACATGTTATTTTAACAGCAGCGGTGGCGTTGGGCCGGAACGGTGCTCCACTGGAGCATCTAGCTCCATTGGGTTCCAGGACATTAGCATGCATACATTTTCAAGCAAGTGCTCCTATCGTTTCCCTGAGCCAACTGTGCTCACACCATTTTCTACCACTACATTATATCGAAGATCTCAATGAAGATCAAAAAGCGTTAAAGTGGACGTTAGTGATTCAAGGCGAGGTTGTCGTTTTGAAAACTTCCTACTTTAAGGTTTTGCAATAAATTACTACAGTTAACGTGGAGAGGCCCATGACGTGAAAAGAAAGATGATAAAATGTGCCCCAAGGATATATGTGGGATGAAACAATTTAATTCCATTTAAAAAAAGGAACAAAAGTTGAACATTCATATTTACTGTCAACAACACAAAACCAGAATAAATTCAAATGTAAAATAGATATAAATAAACATCAGGTGATCAAAGATGAGAAACATTACACAGGGAAATGTCTCTCCAACACCTACAACCCCAGACAGGAAGGAACTTCAAGACCGACTTAAATGAATTACTACTTCAATGAACATTCTATTGCATAGAAGACTTCTGGTAGAGAGAAGAGACAGAAGTACTTAAACTATGTACTTGTAAATTTATTTTTGGTGCTAAAGAATTACTGTTGTTATGTCAGTGAAGATGATTATAATCCTACGTGCTCTCTTGAAGGTAATTTGCTACCAATATGATTTGCTGTGTATACTCAAAGGTTTTATGATTTAATAGCATACTGCTAATGTTCTTTTTCTAATGTACTTTTATAGCAATTTTATTATTACGTAATTATATTTTTTTCTAGGAAAGGAAAACCCAGAAAAGAAAGCTGTGACGACTGTGAGACACTATTTAAAAAATATGACAAAAAAGACTTCGCTGGAGAAAGTTGTGGAACGAAATCGTGAACATTATGGAGTTGATTTAAAAAAAGTTACTCATGAGTCACCCTCTCACAAAAGTTCTCAAAATGAATTTGAGCCTAATAATTTTCCTCCTCCTAAAGATGAAACTAGTTATAAGAAATCTGATCTCCAAGAGTATGAACTGAAACTCCGTATGTAAGTATTAATTAATTGTGGATAATGAAGCCTCCTGGTATTCAGAATGTTAGATTAGGTTACATACCAGTTTACTTTTAGTTCTTAACTCCACTTCCAACACATTAATGCAGCTGTTGACGACAACCCAACCTCTTCAAACCAAAACTGACAGTAATTTTAATCACCCCCCGACCTACCCAACCACAAATTTGTAACATTTATTATCACAACCACTGATTTTAATATTAGAATAAGTTCACCAGGTGTTTTAGCGAATTTCCCTATAGGGAATACGCTATTACGGTAGTAGTCACGGTAAGACCTAAGCCCAGGACCATGATACTTTTTCGTTTTGAGGTCCCTAGAAGCCAAAAACACCGTTCGTTCAAATTGATATATATGTATATATATATATATATATCTATGTGTCCGTGAACACGATAACTTTTGAACGGAACCTCCGATTTTGATGAAATTTGGTACAGGGGTGTAAGCCAGCATCTACTAGGTTGAGTTCGCGAACCAGAATGATCGGACCATTGGAACGGGGTTTTATGGGGTTTCAAAAGGGTTAAAAATGGGTTTTTGGCATTTTTCGACCTTAATTTTTAAAATTCATCAATTTTAACTGAAACCATTTAAAAGAGCTTAAAAAACTAACAATTTGGTATTTTGAATTTTTATCTTAGCATAACTGGTTACAGGGAATATCAAAAAATGTGTTTTCCATGTTATTCTTATGGGAAATCAAGAAAAGCCTATATCTTGCTTATTTATTGACATAACTTAATCAAATTTGGTATGTACATTATCTAGATAAGGTTTAACTTATACTTGCTTACAAAACCCATATGGCGGCAAACCTACATACTCACCCCCATGGGGTTTATGGGGAAAATAAACATAACACCATAACCTTATAAAATTTGGTATGTACAATCACTAGGTAGGATTTAACTTATATTTACCAACTAAACCCATATTATGGCGGCAAACCTACATACTCTCATCCCCATGGATTTTATGGGGAAATAGAAAATATACCAAAATTCCATTGGAAATTCGCTGAGTACGCAGGTCTGCTGCGACGGGGGTATATTTATTTTTTTAATGTTTTTGCTTTTGATTGAGGTTAGAGACGAGAGAGAATAAAGAATGTTTAGAAGTGAGTTTAGAAAATTTACGTCTTTATTTGTATTTATCTATATTGTTCATTTTTATGTGTCCCATGGAAAAATTTAATACCTTAAAAATTAATAAACAATTAAAAAATTAATACCTTACAAAATGGCACCTTAAACGGGGCCTTAAAGCAAATTGTATTGAAAAAGTATGACAGTATTTATTTTAATGAACTATTTTGAGAATCGTGCGTGCTTCCCGCAAACGTTCAATTTCTATGAAAGTCTGAAGTTATGTTTGGGTTGAGGATACAGTGGAAGGATCCATTGATGATCTGATGAAACATTCGTTATGTGACAGTGTTTGCCCACCGTTGTTAAAATATGTGACTCATGTCACCGTTGTTAAAATATATAGTAACTAATGTGGGCAGTTGTAATTTATTTCAATAAATTATTTTCTCTTCTTGTAGTAGCAATTCAAAGTCAGAAATAGAGGAACATAAGGCAGTTCTTGGAATTAGTTACTAAAATTGAAGATAACTATGGTAATTTTAAAGACATACAATTTTGTCATTTGACCGCGAGACTTTTGGGCTCAGTGGGATGCAAATAAGAATTCCTCTTGCTGCCTCAGCAAGTAATGGTCTTTAAAGGAAAGTAGCATTGAATAATATTATTAGAAACAGCTAGTGAGTTTCATACCAAGTCTTTCTAATACGGAACCTGAGGAACTAGAAGAAGAATAAGAAGCAGTGTTGGGGAGTAGCACGCTACTGTAGTGCGTTACTTTTTTTGTAGTTTGTAGTGTAACGACGCTACTTTTCAAAGTAGAAACTAATATTGTAGTGTTGCTACATTTTGAGACTAATATATAGCGTGAATCACGCTACTTTTCACGCTACATTTGGTATTGAAATGCAAAAAATTTCGAATTTTGCAAAAAACTAATCGAAATAACCCAATTACGCTACTTTGAATAGTTACCGAATACAAAGAAAAACACAATTTTACCACTATTAATTGTTGACTCTGTGTACGAACAGTCAGTCAGTATAAACATTGAGTAAATATGGACGTTATTTCATAATGTATAGAGTGGACAATAGATAGGGAAGATAGGAACGCTTGCCACAGGACTCGGACTCAGTCCTGTCTCGAGGCAACTATCGATTGTGCTTTTGGTCTATTGAATCGACTACATATCGCATCAACTCGATAGTCATCATTATCATTAGAAAACTTAAGGAGAAATCAAATCGAGCTTTTGATTGTTGAAAACTTTCGATTATATCGCATCTTTAGCCAGTTAGTAGCGTAGTACGCTTGAAAACGCTTGTCTTTGTCTGTCGTCGTCGTCTGCCTTATTGAGTTGGAGTTGATGTTTGAGGTTAAGTTGTTCCGATCTCTTGCCATCTTGCCATTGTTTTGCGTTACAATAACTAAATTATTTACCAAGTTATTAATGCTAATGAAGTGTTAAAAACACAGTTTATTTGCAAATGGCACTGTCTAAATCGCAGTCTCAGTTGGTTTTACCGTGGACAGCTTACAATCAGTTTTTCAAACATCATTAAAGTCCTACTAGAAAATGGAAATTTTGAGTATATATATATATATATATATATATATATATATATATTTTATAATGGTATGGCCTATATTCACATTGGTATTATATAAATGGATGTCAATCAATGTATGTTAGTGTGTACGCATAACTTTTTTGCGTTTTGATGGACATTTGTCTAAACCACATGACCAAAATATTCTATTATGACTTTTTGTAAAGTAGTGAAAAAGTAGCTAGCTACTTTTTTTGTAGTTGTAGTTGTAGCTAGCTACTTAAAAAAAAGTAGTTGTAGTGTAGGTTAGCTCCTTTTTAAAGAAAATAGTTGTAGTTGTAGCTAACTACTTTTAAAAAGTAGTTTACCCAACATTGATAAGAAGCATCCCAAGAAAAGGATGAAGTAAGGAGGAATACAAATAACCTTAAAGCTGAACCCACAGATCTTACTAATCAACCTTTGCACACCCAATCTTGCTAAATTTTAGATTTTTAAAAATAGCCCTTTCAAGATTTTAGAATCCAATAAATTGTAAAACCTAATGTACACTACAAGTAACCCATGTCTAGAGTATTCAATACCTATTCAGTCACCCCTTGGAATTAAATCCATTTCTGTGTATAAATAAGGATTAAAGTTTAATAGTTCTCCCTGTCAGAGTGTAATTGCTTTCTTGGAATGTGTGGAGGAGTTGATAAGACATAGAGAGATCAGTAATTTACAACTGTTTGAATAACCTAACCTTATTTGGTATTGGTCAACAAATTTAAGGATTAAATCCTGGGAGGAGCTATGTAAAGAGATGAAAACAAATAATACTTAATTTGTAGCCCCAGTTGAAAGATTGCTTGGAATTATTTGATATTAAAAATCTATTGAGGACCTTTGTCACTTGCGAAACAAGGCTGAGGTTGGTTGACTAAAGTTAGACTATAGATCACTTTCCAATTTAATTATAACCTTTGAGTCAGACAGATACGCCAACCTTTGGCGTACAATGACCAGAACTTTGAAAAACAAAAAAGCCAGTGTTGAGTCAACATCTTTCCCGGTTAAGGGTTAGAATTGAGTTAGATGGGCAATCGACACACACAATGTTGTAAAGAGAGAAAACAATTTGGTTTTGGTTTTGGCCAACCTAATGTTGTAAAGGTTCATTATCATAATTGCTTGACAAAAAACGTGCGAGGAAAGGTGGCCAATTGTGTGAATGTAGTTAACTCCCTGAAAAATGACGATGTTGTGAACGATAACATACCTGATATACTTAAGGTTGTGTATCGTATCTCTTTGAAAGCTGTGAAAATGATCCTAGTTTTAACTAAATGTTTGATTTTTTAAAAGGAGATTTAGTAATGTTTGAACCTTGGAGCATCCCAGACTTTGATTGGAAAGGGAGGACTGTGGGTACTAGAAAACTTTTCTGCTCTCTTATACAAAAGCTCTGTCAGATATGTTCAGACAGCTGACAATAACCCATAACCCTCAAAGGAATAACAGAAAATTTAACTGTATTAGTAATACCGACTTTCCAACAAACATTGATATTGGGCATAGATTTTTGTGATTGTATGAACTTTGTTTGCTGATTTACATAACTGCCAGTGGTATTTTACAAAAAAGGACACCGGTTAATTAATTTTTGGTTTTCGCTTGTTGATTCACTAACCTTAAAACATCAAGTTGAATCCCGTCTGGGTGATCCGGCTTTTGGCCATAAAAGACTTACCAGTAGCCAGTCGGGACTGTCTTTGTGAATGTGTATGTGTGTGTAAAGTTATTTATAAAAGTGAACTATTTAATTGAGGGCTGTTCGTTCAGAAAGTAAGTTCCGATTATATTTTATGAAGGTGGGGGGGGGGGGAGTTGAGGCGTTTTAGTGTCAGTGTTTGGTAGATAGACTATTTAGGAATCTATTTGTAAGTCTCGAAGGTAGGAAGGGCTGCGCTGAGCAAAGTAAAATCAAACACAAGTTAATTTGCCGCTAGCCCCACCACTGCTCTGATAATCCGGCTACCAAACTATCAATTAATTAACAAATCTGACACTTGCATGAATCCACGACTACAAATTCTTTCACCTAATAAAAACAGAAATTAATGTCTGCACTTTCCATGTATTTATATCAATGAATGTTTGGAGCCATAAACCATGAATAAGGTTTTTTTTAATTTATTGTTTTTTTTTTTTACTTTTTTACTAACGAGGTTTGCAATTTTCTATAGATTTTTTTTTGAATGTTAAAAGTAAGGAATATTCTTCATTGTTAAAGTAATGGTAATCTGTTCTAGGGCTGGTTGGATAAAAGACTTGACAGGGAAATGGATTAAAGACCCAAATGTTGAGTTTGACAGTGATGAAGATGAAACACCACCACCACCTCCCCCTTGACATGGTCTAGTTGACGAGGTTTGATAATATTACATTATAAATGTGAAGTGTGTTAGGTAAAAGTTTTTACCAAAAGCAAAATAGACTGCTTAAGAAAAGCAGGCAAAGGTTGCAAAATTGGATGTGAACTGAAGGATTAGGAGTGTAAATTGTTTCTGATAGTATAAATATTTATTTTGTCTTACCACCAGCTTTATTATTCAAGACCTAACAAATCTTTTAAAGCTGTCATTTTTTCCTTCCTTTTTTACACTGAAGCATAGAAACAACACCTTTCAATTGCTTTAAAATGTTCATAAAACATTAATATCCGTCACCATATTTTATGTTTAAATATTTTTAATAAAAGTATTGCAGTCCATTGTTGTGTTTTTACACTTTACAACACCTTCTTTGCCAGTCTAATGAACTTGTTACAAATTTATTGCTTTTGTCCAACATTATGAACAACACAATGACGAGGATGTTGAACTATTTGTATTGTAAACAATCATTTGTAGCTCAACAGAGTCAGTTACTTGTAGCTGTTACACAAGTGAAGTCCTAACGTAGTGTCTAACCTTTTTCTGTAAGGGGTAGGGTTCATAGGTCCCAGTTTCACAAGTCCCAGTTTGCTTAAAAATCACTAAATATTAAAAATTTCATAGGTCCCAGGTTCAAATGTCCCAGATTTATTAAATTAAATACTAAATTCGGTTATTTCACTGGTCCCAGTTTCAGATGTCCCAGATTTTGCAAAAATAATATTAATAAATTGTTAATTCACTGGTCCCAGGTTCATATGTCCCAGTTGCGTCAATTTAAAGGAAAAACAATGAGCGTTTCATAGGTCCCAGTTTCACAAGTCCCAGGTATCAACCGCGCCAAAAGTGACGCGGCCGCCGAGTCGGGCTGTACAGTCAGAGCAAGAACCGCCGCCGAGCCGGCCGGCTGGCAGCAGCGGGCGCGGTGCGACTGCCACTAATTGCCTCTTTTCCCGTGTGGCACACGGCATGGGCTTATAATATTCTTTTTTATAGCGTTAGTGCAAGATTAGTTTTAGTATTTTATTTACATATATTAACCCATAACTATAAATTACGCTAAATATATCCAAAACTGTCGGCGAATCATTGGACATAGAGAAAGTGTCGAAATGTGACCATCACGTTCGCAACGCTCTTAGGCCTTAACAGAATATTTTTTTATGAAACTTATATATTAAAATATTACTTTAACTACGTTATGTATAATTATGTACAGCTTTTAATTCAAACGGGTTGTTTAATTTTAACTAAGTAACAAAAATATGTAAAAATCCATTTAATTATATATAAGAGTTTTTTTGCGTAAAGATTTGCGTTTTTTGTCTGAGGTAAATTTATGTTGGAAATTTTATTTGTAACAAGTTGGTTCAATGATTTAATAAATGATGTATGCAATAATAATAATTATTAGAAAAGAATGCGAATAAAAACTACTATTGATCTTTAAAATGCTGCTGTTTAACGTATACCATAAGTCGTTAATGACCATTATCTAAACTACCATAAGTATTTCATACAAAATTACAAAAGGAAAGCTATGATTTTTTAATACGTTCCATTACTATCAGTTTTGTTGAGAGAAGTCGACTAAAGTTTTATTGACTATTGTAGTTTGGCATTAGTTTTATTTCTTAAAAGATTAAGTGTTATTTTAAGTAAACCATTTGTAATATAAACCTTTAGTAAGAAATGAATTTAAAGGTTACACATTTAATTATTGTTTATTACTGAATCAAGAAGTTTTGATTCAATCCAATCTTCTCCTCAATACAGATCATTTTCATTGTTCATAAACGTTACAATGTAAGACTAAAATCAATAATGTCGCTAAAACCAGTTAATAGCATAATTTTTTTTAATGTTTGATACATTTCTTGTGACACTAACGCTCTCTTAGGTGCATATTTAGAGATAAAACTTACCGTATACCTCATGATCTCATAAGTGGTGGAACCTTTTTTAGCAAAATTCGGTAGGAAATAGCTGAGTAGGTTCACGCAAGTCAGATGCGACGGAGATATTTATTAATTTATTTATATTTATTTATACTATTTTTATTTATATTCATTATTTTTATTTATTTATACTATTTTTATTTATATTCATTATTTTTATTTATTTATACTAGTCATTAGTAATAGAATTTTAATAATAACTAGTAATAAATACATTTTTAGCCGATTATGTATCAGCAGTTATCTGTGAAATTTTATACGTAGGTACATCACACTCTTGCATTTGTTATTATAATTATAAGACAAAATAGAACAAATCCTAAGAAAAAACCACATTAAAAAAAATTCATTCCTAACAGTAAAATAAATAAGACGCCGCACGCGCGACGTTGTTATTGCAATGTACAAAAACACAACACTTATCTTTCTCATCCTCTTTTTCACAGGGCGTTCACTATTGTAAAGTAAAAATTCTCTGTTTCCCACTGTCAACAAACTTGATTCTCTTCTTAACTGCATACAAACAAGGCATACAAAGTAGGCTAAATCATTTTCTTCTTTAGATTCCTTTTCATCGATCACTGGTTTTTATCAACGATGTACTTTAATTGAAAACCTATCTTAAATTGTTTAATTCACCAAATTACTCTATTAATAAAACATCAACATTTCACCGCCAATTACTAACTAATATATAAATAAATTATAAATTAAAAAGTGTTAATCTGTAAACATTAACAAAGTATAAAAGAACCGACGAGATCTATAACTTCGGTGCTGGCCAAAGTGAGACCGCAAGTCTCGAGTTCAACCTTTTCGCGCCACTATTAATTCCCTTACCAACGATCAGGTCATGTTATCTTAAGTTTCTTGATACAATTATAAAATTTCTATCATTGGCTACAACTTTTCCATAAAATTTTGTTTTCAAACCCAGAAATAAAAAATTTCCTCGCTTAGTAACTTTTTCGTGTCAGAATAAATTGGTTATCAAACACTTCCAACTTTTATAATTACCTATAATTAAGAAAGTAGAAAATATTCATACTGTTGGAATCTGTATTTAATACAGAAACGGAATATATAAATTTCATTGCTATTTAACCTCTCAGTTGTGGTACAGGAGCGATAACAGCACGCACTGTCGTTATAATGACGCCAATTAATGCCACAGCGCGATCAACAACGAAAAGTTTGGCCTTTATTTTAAAATCAACCAGAAGTACAAATAAATTTAAATAATACATAAATAAATAAATGAACGAATAAAAATATTAATTAACAATGAAATAAACAAAGGCAATTCCTATATTGTTTAGCTTAGCGCAAGAACTGTGCTGCTGTACTCGGTGAATACGGTACGCGGCCGGCCGAATGAGTCGATTGTTGCTCTGACTGTACAGCCCGACTCGGCGGCCGCGTCACTTTTGGTGCGGTTGATACCTGGGACTTGTGAAACTAGGACCTATGAAACGCGCGTTATTTTTGCTTTAATTTAACTCAACTGAAACATTTGAACCTGGGACCAATGAATTGACTAATTATTAATATTATTTTTACAAAATCTGGGACATCTGAAACTGGGACCAGTGAACTAACCGAATTTAGTATTTAATTTAATAAATCTGGGACATTTGAACCTGGGACCTATGAAATTTTTAATATTTAGTGATTTTTAAGCGAACTGGGACTTGTGAAACTGGGACCTATGAGATGCTCCCTCTGTAAGCAATAGTCGTCCTTAAAATTAATTTTAAAAGGATGTTTTCCCCACTTTTAGTGGTTTTCCAGGGCTGTACTTGTACAGCAGTTTCAAAGACTGTTGTTTTAAAGGTATCAATTACCTTTACATAAGGCTCATGACTGTTTCAACTTTCTACTGCCTTTTTCAAAATAGTCAAATTGTTAGGTTTAACAATTTATTGAATAGTATACATCTGAATACAGTTTTGGAATCAGTAGGAGTAAGTTAGTTGGTTCAGTAAAATAATCTTTGAATGATAAAAACTCTTTAATGTATAAAACTCTAACTACGTATTTACAAATTGACTACTTATTTAGCTGTACAAAATACCGATCTGGTCAAAATACAATTGGAGAGTAAACTTCCTTAATCGTTCCAAGATTTTCAGACAGCAGATTTTTTAGATTGTGTCGAATCTGAAATAAAAAGAAATATTAATATTTTATATAAATAATGAGTGAGTTTTAGGTGTAGTTATCAACCAGCCTATCCACCACTGATTTAAAGTCCATTGAAGAAAGCAGTTTTTAAATACTACCACTACTATGTGTGTTGGTGGGATTTAAAAATATCAAAATACATCAAACTTGTAAAAAATTGACACTACAATCACGCCTATGTAGTTTCTCAAGTTGTAAAGTCCTTTTTGAACATTCAATATTTAATTTCAAGAATGCAAAATGCTTTTTTGAACTTTGTATTTGTAAAGAAAAGAAAACAACTGTCACAATTTGAACCGTGTTGTCAGTAAAATATGAATATTTTTATAATTACAGTAAACTTGGTCTAATCTGGCATGTCTGGGACTTGATATATGCCGGATTTCAAAATATTGTAGATTCAAAGATGAATACCAGGTGAATGTGAATGTGAAAAATAACATAAAAATATGTAGGAATTTTATTTTTTAATCACCTTTACTACCTTAAGCGTTGGAGTCAATCCAAATTCCGCCTTTCCCCCATAAGACCAATGTAAAACTTGATGTTGAATAACTCTTTTATTTATAATCAGAAAATAATGGTTTATAGCTCTAAATAAAGGGTTCATAAAAGCGGATTTGGTTTGCGAGAGGAATTTTTTATAACAATTAGTGTTTTTTACTAACTTGAAATAACAAAGCAAGTTTTTTACTACTTTTAAAACATTTTCTACAGAATTTTATAAATTATTTACAAAGAATCGATCTCGCAAAAGGAACGGGGAATGTAATTGTGATTCAAACACTATTTATTCTGAACCAATCGGATAAAAAACAAAGAAATTATATGACAAATGCCGGGGACAAGTTTAGCATTGCTCTTATGGGAAATAAATCCAACATGGCGGCACTCCAACTATGGAGTGTGAAAACATTGAAAAACATACTGTAATTGAAAATACAGTACATGGATTATGAAACTAAAATGAGATTCCAAAGTGATTCACAGTGTTGCCCCCTCGTTACTCCCAATCCCAAACGAACTTGAACACTCATAATTATTTTTATACCTATCAAAAAACATTCTCCTGAAGTCTTGCTGGATTACCAAGATTGCCGGATTAGAGGAAGTTCACTGTAATAAAATTGTACATTAAAATACCATGGTTTGGAGCAAGTCCCTATCAAAATGTAAAAAAATCTGCCTGTGATATACATTTTACAGGTTTGTGCTATTATAGAGATTAACATACCTCTGAAGTAATCTTCAATATCTTGCAAAGTTTTTCCATGGGTTTCCGGAAGGAATAGTGCAAGAAAGATTGTTGCAATCAAAGACGATATTCCAAAAAATGCGAAAACAGCAAGATTTCCAACCAATGGCTCAATAATTGGATAAAATTTAATTGATATGAACATGAAAAGGTATGCAATACATGAGGTAAAGCCACTGAAAACCTGGAAAATAATTAATTTTTTCAAACTAACAAACACAAAATTACAATAATGACATAATACGATGCCAAACAACATTTACATTGGATTTGATTTTGAATTCATGGTAGCAAATGTGGTTATTTTGAATAGATACGAAGTAAGTAACACAGTCATCAGCACTATTATTTGAATTTAAGAGTTGAAACTTAAAATTGATAACAAGGTATGTCATCATTTAAAGGGTGATATATTCATTGTCAATAATATCCAAGAATAAATACCTTGTTAGATCGATTTAAATTGTTTTTAGGAACCAAAGTCATTTGATTTATATCAATCATGGAGTTTCACTTGAGCTTTCCTAGTAGTTTTTTGAAAATTAAATAAGTACCTACAAAAGAGAGTTTCTTATAAAAACCAGAACAAACAAAATGAATGCTCAGACATTTGGTAAGAATACTAATGGGGGACTTTTCCTCCTCTAATAATCAACCTACCCCTCGAACATTGGTTGGAAACACTTCTCCCAACATGGACCAAGGAAGAGAAGAAAATCCAACCGAGCTTGTGAAGATGTTTAGGAATATACAAGATGCAGGAACCCAAGTAGTGGACGGAATCTCGGTGGGATACTTGTGCCTGAGTCCCACATACGTAGTCAACCCCAACAGAGATAGGGTCATCCCAATCCCAGCAGCAATGGCAGGAATTCTCCTCCCGAAGCGACCACAAGCCCAGGTTGTAATGAACGTGGAAATGACTCTAATTATGCCGATGAACAATGCTATAGTATAAGCGTCACTGGGCACTTCAGCGTCTTTCGCAAACTTCACCTGTAAAGGAAGCAAGGGTTCTTGGTTGTAGGTGTAGGACTATGACCTATTAAACTAATTTCTGCAGTAGTGATGTGTCGAAGCCAAATCTCAATCCTCAAATCCATCAAATTTTTACCAAAGATTCGGATTTGAGAATCGATTGAAACAGAATAAGTTTTCCAATCCGAAATATTTGATAAAGAGATCCGCCCTGCCACATTTTTGCATTATAATTAAGTCAAAGCAAAACCAGAACCAGAACCAGGTGTTAAAAATTACCATCTGTAAATTTTTAGTAGGTTAATTCAACAATCTATAAATTTGTAGGGCACTTTTATTGGTTGATATACAAAATAGATTGATTCTAAATAAACTATTTTAAGAAAGGAAGAATATGTCGTCTTGATAGGGATGAGGGCTGTTCTCAATCAACTTTATGTAAATAAAAGTGTAAAATACTATTAATCACTTTGTTAATCCGTGATTACCTTAAATGGACTAAATTTTCTTAATTAATTTAATTATAAATGAAAGTTAAGTGATTAAGAAAGTGATATACATTCAAAAGATTGTAAAGATTCAAAATAGTCAAGAATCAAGAATTGAATTTTTGAGATTTGGTTTTGAATTGAGAATTGCAAATCCTGGATTTGATCATCACTACTCTTCAGATGTCTATAATACAACTTCAAGGGAATTAAATTATTCAAATATAAAAATGGAATTTAAATGTGTAGTAAAATACCAAGCGTTAGAGAGGAAATACAGAATGGTTATAAATTATTAGACTCAATTTAAAATTCAATGAATATATAAACAAGCAATTTAGAAATATGGGGATTAAATTTATTAAATAGAAAATTAAAAACAGATTAATTTAATTATTAAAAGAAATAAAAATGAAATAATTAATAATGAAAAGTGGTTATAAAAAAGTTGTAAAATGGCCAGATTCCTTGACCTTCACGTTAACCAGTCATTACACAATCAGATTTTTTTTGGTAGAGACAAAGACAGAATGTTCGCAAGGAAGGTTCAGTACATTGAGACTAAAATATAAAAAAATAGGTTAATTTACCTGTTTCCGTCAGCAGTTCGAAGTTGAAACATCAATTTTGTTGACATATTTTGGTTTCGGTACTGTATGTTTCGATAATGGTCTAGTGAAACTGAAACGTGTCAATATAATTGTTGTTTCAACTTTTAACTGCTAATGGGAACAGGTAACTTAACCTATATTTTCATAAGTAACTATTCTATTCTGTAAAAAACATTTTACAGAATAAATAAACATATTACATATATATGGAGCCTGGAAAAGTCTACCTTGAAAGTAACCCACAACAAATTTATAATTAACCAACTCATAGAATTAACCTGCATCCTTCATAATGTGTTTAATGCACTTACTTGGTACCAAAAGATATATTAAAATTTAAGACTAATTCAAATACAAAGAGAATTTAAATTATCTTGGGGCCATTTCGTTATGTTTTAAAGTGTTAACAAACTCACCCCATAAATAATGATGACTGATATTCCACAGGTTTGTTGAAAGAGGAAGAAAATATTCATTATAATAAATGGTTTATAAGCCTCAGGCTTGCACATGTTTTTGAAGGTTTGGCTCCAAGATGCTTTTTTGTTCTGTGAAATTACGTTTCCAGACAGGAGAACAAACTCCTCTTCTACCTCCTGAGGAGCTTTCACTCCTCGCAGTTTCATCAAAGCCTGCTGAGCTTCTTCGGTTCTATTCTTTGTAAGCAACCATAGAGGACTTTCTGGCAGAAATGTGCTTAACACGATGGATAGAATACTAATACTCAATCCAGTGTTGGCTGTAGAGTTCCATTCATCCTGAAATATATCAATGTATGTAAAAGTTTTTGTCAACAAGTTTATGATTAAATAAATGGATAAACTTGAGTCTTCACCATCAGTAGCCATTTTTCATTTTTCCCATAGCAACAATGTCAACTTTGTGAAAGTTGTTCAACGGTATACTGGCCGAGTAGCTGAGTGGTTATAGTGCTCGCCTTTGAATCCAAAGGTTGCCGGTTTGATCCTTAGAAAAGTTAGTAGCTATTTAATGGTTCGATTCCCGACCCAGTTGCCATTTTTCATTTGGCTAATAATTAATGATGTTTTCTAACAACTTTTTGATGTTAGATTGTAACAAAACTGGGGTTTGGACCCATCTCTGTCATAAGATTAAAAAATTCCACTGGTGTACACACAAAAGAAACACATAACAGTAAAACGCTGGTAATAGTTTCAATTTAAATTCTTGAAGAATTAGAAAAAATCTACTTAACGTCTCATTAAAGAGATGTTAATCATTAAATTTATCAATTGAAGTGTGGATCAATTAATGAAAAAAAAAAAAAAAAAAAAAAAAAAAAAAAAAAACAGTTATTTGAGCTCAGTAAAGTAATCTTGATTGATTACAAGTCAAATGAATATATAATTTAGAAAAATTTGAATTCTTTATGGAGGAAATGTACCTTTTTATTTAAAACCCACCCCAAGGTTTTCTCACCATCATAGGCTGTGACTAACATTTTGAGGGGTGGGGAATCCAGAAGAAATCAGTACCATGGGTACTTTCATTTTTGAAGTTTTATAACTTTTCTCCTAGTTTGGGGGGGGGGGCACAAGTTCCCCCTTGCCCCTTTCCCCCAGGAGACGCCTATGCTCACCATGAGATCCTAAGAAATGCTTTTACAAAGTAACATTCTAATGAGAGATTGCTTTTAATTGCTCTTATCGTTCTTATTTGAGGGAGACTGTGCCGCCGATTCTCTTAGTAAAATACATTTGATACATGTTAATATAAACAAGAAATTATTCAAACAATCTTATAAACTCTGCATGCAGCTCAGTTATAGCTAGCGAGTATAATTCTATTTTGTATAATAACCCTACTAAAGATTCTCACCCGAAACAAGTCAGCCATCAGGTATATGATGAAGACTCCGACGCCCATCATGACTGGAGAGAGCATGACAAGCATGGTGCGCAGGCGGGGGGTGACGACCTCCGTGGTGTAGCTGGCCGCGGCGCACGTGGCCAGGCCGCCGCCGAGACCCGTCAGAAACCTGCCGACGAGCAGAGGAACGAGCGAGGGGAAGGGGCGCGGCACCAGTGTGATGAGCAGCCACCCTGTGGACAGGCAATGGAACAGATCTAATGAACTATATTTATCAATGAGTTGTTGAATCTAACTTGCAAAAATCTCAACAGCTCGTTAGTTCTCAATTTTGATGAAGGAAAAATGATCGTTATAATTAATTCAGTCCAATCACTAATTATATAGATATGTCATAACCAACAATTTTTGCACCACCTGATTAACCATAACTTTTTCATGGTAGTTAATATTAAAGAAAGTACCGGTTCTCTAATTATCAAGTTTTTTTTTTATAAAACTGGGTTTTTGAAATAAATCTATGTATGGTTTTTTGTTTAGTTTTGTACTCATCAAATATACTAATCTTATCCAGAAAGTAAAGAACAAATATGAATCGCGCGTGGCGAAGATTCCCCACCGCTGTGATTACGTGCGCCGCTGTTTGCCCCTGCCTTTCTCCTTAGTTTGAGGTGAGTCTCATTGCTATGCGGTCACACTATTTGTTTTTGCAGTGTTTTAAAATGGTGGTGCTAATCGGAAATCCTGCCAATAAAGAAAAACCATTGTTGCAGACTCGCAAAGTCATGGCAAAGGTTTTTTTGGGACCGAAAAAGATTTCATGCCACGAGGAGCAACAATAAACTCAGATTTCTACTTTGAGACTACGCATAACGATTTTGATACGAGTACAATATCCCACAACAATGTGGAATGCTGTCGGCTAAAGTTTTTTTTATTCACGACAATACCCGGCCTGCCTCAGCACGAACTCGGAAGGAACTCAAAGGTCTGAAGTGGGAAAATTTTTAGTCATCCTCCCTTCAGCCCTGCCCTAGCACTCAGTGATTTTCATCTGTTCCCCAAGTTGAAGGAATTTTGGGGTGGAAAACAGTTTGGAAATGACGATAAACTTAGAGAAGCAGTGATCACATGGCTCAAATCTTTCACGGCTGATTAGTATAACATCGGAATAGAGAAACTGGTTCCACATTACAAGTGTCTTGACAACAATGGGATTACGTAGAAAAGTAGAATAAGGTACTGTGGCTTTGTAAATAAAGTTTTGTGTTGATATCTTTGGTTTTTATTTAACCAAGGTAAAAAGCTCTTTACTTTCTGGACGACCCTTGTAATCTATGTTCTCAGCCATAATTGAGCTTTAAGGATCGTCCTTTGCTAAGAAATATGACTTTTCTCTATTTGTTAATGTAAAACAATACTGTAATCTGGTGATCACGGTTTGTCACTGTAAAATATTTTTGGAGGATTTTATTTAGAAAGAACTCTTTTAAATAAATCTTAGTATGCAAGACTATTTTAGTATATTTTTACCATTTAAACAGTTCAGTACCTGTTACACACTATGGTAGCCTGTAATGCTATAATCTACCTGTGATGCTGACAACGTTGAGCAGCTGTAGGCCCCGGCGGCGGCCGAGTCTGTCCACGACTGGACCTCCCAGCAGACAGCCGATTGGGGCCGAGATGTGGGCTATGCTGGCTGAAACATCAGCACAGTAAATACTCTGTAGATAGACTCTTGGCTGAACCTGAGTCAGCTACAACATCAGACAGACTAAATATTTAAGCTGAATCCTCTCTCTGAAATGGATTTCTTTTTGTAACAAATTTAAATTTGAAATTGATACTAATACAGTAGAAGCAGCCTTTTCAATAACATTTTTAGCTGCTTGAAATGGTTGAATGAATAGTATTTAAAAACAATGTGGCTTTTAACTACACTGTTATTTGCATTTGAACTATTTACTTCATGCCTGTCTTACTCATTTTGTCCCAACACCAACTATAGCTACACTTGGATATGGACTGTAACAATGTTAGTTGCTTTCAGGACATCAAATGCCTCTGTTGAATTCTCTGTACAATCCTTGAAAATCGATCCTTGTAATGTACATTTAAAAAATTCTAGTGTTATAAAAAGTTTAGAACCTTTCCTGTCAAACAATTACCAGCATTTTCCGAGTTGAAAAATTTTTTACTGAAAATTAAACATTAATAAGGTGATTTTTAGTATTTCTTACCAGTGGCGTATATAAGAAATATTTTTAAGGAAACACAAGAATACTGGGGGGTGTTCTGCGGATATTCCACACACCTCCGGTAGGGAGGTTGGGGGGTGCTCCCCCTTAAAAAATTGTATTCATATGGCTAAAATCACGTTTTAAACTATTCCAGCACCAACAAATCTAACAGGAGATTGATTTATTTCTCCTAATTAAAAACATATTAAATAAAGTTGTATACATTATGCAAACAATTACAAAATGTGTAATAATAAAAGATGATTGACACAAGTTTTCTATTGATTAACATTTAAAAAACAAACAATTTACTGAATACGTGCAACTTATTGAGAAAAAGTTCAATTACAAGAGCTTTAGGTTTAACTTAGGTGACAAAAATGAACAATATTCTGACTTTTAAGTGCAAAGCAAAAACCTCAATGTAATAATATAGTGTTTTATTGAGAATTAAATAATTAAATGTATCCCGCCCAAAATCAGAACGTAAACAGCAAAACAACACACAATGGTGGCCAGCGGACTGTCTTATACTCGTATTAGTCAGCCACGCAGTTGCTGCCAAATAGCATGTGCTAGCGCCGCAGCCCAAGGTCTAAAGGTCCAAAGATCCTAATTAGAACCACTTACCAACCCAAGAGCCGGCATTGACGGAGGCATGGAACCCTGGAGCTGTGGACTCCACCAAGGGTCCAAGAATGGCCGATGGGAAGGCCATAGTCATACCATTCACCAACAGGCCAAAGTTGGCCACTACACTGACAATAACCTGTGAATTAACAGAAGAGAAGAGTTTTTAGTGAATTCACAAAACAAAATTAAAATTTTCAATATTAATAAGAAAAAGGCAGCAGGAAATGCCTCTGCAGACGTCTGCAAGAGAGTGAAGCTTTAATCTTTAATGCATACTGTTTAGTAACATTAGAACTAGTTTGGGAAACTGACCCAATCCTTCATTTCACATAAAAAATCATTTTAAAGTGCTATAGCATAATAAAGATTGGATATATGATTTGCTGGATTTGGTAATTCACTAAATTCAAAAGTGAACTGCCTCTTATACTTGAACTGTTTAAAAGACAGTTACTTAATTATTAAAATCTAGTTTTTTTTTAGCTAAAAATTGAACCATAAAAAATATGACTCCTAAAATTAGCGGTACTGTTAAAATTAACTTTTTTGTGGATCAGTAGGCTAAAAGTGGTATCTATCTACCTATCTTCTTTTTGTCTGTTACATCCCTTTTTCTCTCAACCATCTTAACCGATTTTTAAGATTGAGGTGTCATTTTAAAGCTTATGATCTAGTGCATGTGTGAATGGTGATCAAAAAGGTCAATTCGTTATGGGCCACCCCAGCCTTTAATTTATTTCTAGATGGCACGTTGAATTTTTACCAACTTTTATCATAAGATTTTTAAATGTCACTTGTAATGTAACAGCAAATTACCTTCAGATGAATTTTTAAGTCAGATTGTAAACAAAAATAGATTGTCTGTCACTGCATAATCAACATAAATGTTGTTAAAACGTTCACATTTTTTATTTTCATATGCAAATGTTCTCCTTGATAGTTTAATGTTTAAAGTGATATAACTTAATTCCTTCGAATTCTACTGTAGGTGAGTTTCTCACAAAAAGAAAAAAATATCACAAAATGCGCAAGTTGTGCACAGGCCCCTAGTATATAATATGGCAGAATTATACTTTAGAATTACAGTAAATATAAGTTTTGGTTATTTTTGCTATGGACTACTCTTAGAAACTTGTAAAATTAGTATTCATAAATATGGAACTATGTCTGAAAACATGCATAATATTTCACTATTCATGGTATAAAAATGCAACTGTTTCTCTTATTGATGTTAAAAGGTATATTAAAGCAGTTATCAAGTAGCCACTAAATTATTTATTGCATTCAAATGAAATAGTTAATTACATACTTAAATGTAAATTAAATTGTCTACCTACCTGAATTATTGTAGATTTTTTAGAATAATCAAATTCAGACAAATCCATGTTCGAAATTTTGTCCTTCTAACTTTGGTTTGTCTATGCCTGAAACCAAACTAATCTTAGAAACCCATATTTCAGTATCAAGTATGCAAGGGAGAATTTATTGGTATGCATAAACTACTGTACAGTATATGAAAGAAATTATCAAGCAAAATTTGGGTAATAAAACTGTGTGCGTTTCTCAAATTAATTGTAGGATGATGGAAGGAGTCTCAAATTAAAGGTCTTGGTCCCAGAGACACAGGAAAACTATTGGCGTTTACATAAAGTTATCAGGAAATGCAAAATGACGTAAAACGTCCTCCATAAGAATATTATATTTATTCGAAGAACGTTTGCTTTATGTGCATTAAAACAAGTGTTTTTATTTTTTTACGAGAGCCAGATGATGACAAATAGTGTAAACTTATATGTTGCTCGAAATTAATTCATTTTCATAAAAAATAAAAATGTTACATTTAGTTCTAAATAAATGAAATTTGACCAATCCAATATTGTGAATATCAGTAATCACCAAAAACCACATGTATTCACAGCTGTACGTTGACACATGTTTAAAATGCTCAATCCAATCTCAATACCCAATCCCAATGGGAACATTTCAAATTTACTTTAGTATAGCGTCCTTATTTTAAGACTGATTCACATCAATTTTTGGCTGAAACAACAACAGACCAAACCCTATCCAACGACAAAAAAAACTTGAAAATCGGTCGAGAATTGTAGGAGGAGTTCTTTTATCAAAAATTAAATAATAGTACAGTAAAATAAGGCCAAAAACAACCTTTTGATCGGCAACTGATGTGCGTTCATGAAATTTTCAGGAGACCTTCCTTTAAGCTCTAGAAAAAGAGATTTGATGAGTCCCCAAAAAATAAAGTTGTTTTACACCTATAAAATCACTTTTCAAAATGGCGGTTCTTTTGTAATGAAATAAATTTTGAAAAAAAGCTTCCCTTTTTCATTTTTTACGTGCATCGCCTCAATATTATGTTGTGGGACCAACTCCAATAATTGTTGGGTACTAAATACTTTATTTTTAACGGTCTTTATTTTTTGGCCGCCATCTTGGATCCGCCATATTGGATACAAGTTGGTTTTTTCTAATGTAAAGATAGTGTTGTGACACATCATTTCAGAGTAGATTTTTTCGCTCATTACAATGCCGCAATCCATTTTTGAAAATATTTTTCCGTTTCAAAGATATACGGAAATTAAAATTCTTCTCCTACATTTCTTATGGACGTTTCAAATTTTGAATATATTTATTGCTTATTTTTCCTCATATATCCTGTTCTAATTGAGATAGGTTGTTAATTTTGGCATCAGATCACTCAGTGGATCAATGGGCTTCTTTAGAGTTTTTGTTCGTTCGAATTGGCTTGGTTTGAAACGGTTTGTAAATTTTAACTTTACCCAAATTTCAGAAATGGAAATATGTTTTATTGAAAAGTGTATAATATCATATCTTAAACGTATCCAATTTTAACAATCAATATATGGAATTAAAGCCAATAATATACCGTGTAATTTAAGACCAAAACGAACCTTGAATCTCATTTACAACTTGAGTTGTACGTCTTTAACTGAAAAAGAATTTCAGGAACCAATACATTTTATGTTGATTAGGAAGTTATAAGCCACTTAATATCCAACGAATTTCAATGGTCAATAACTCAAATTAAAGACATTGATGTACTAGTTGTTTTAAGACCAGAACTAACTTTGTGTCTTATTTAGAACTTGAGATATTAATCTTAAACTAAAAGCGAATTTAAAAAAAATTGAAGTTTCTATTAAATAGAAGGATATAACTCGTCTCAATATCCTCCAAATGGAATGAAGAATAGCTTAAATTAATGCCAGGAATATTACTGAGTATTTTAAGGTCACAATGAACAGAATTCCTCAATTAGCACTAGATATAAAAGAAAAATAATGCAAAATAAATTTAAAGTTCGAAATGTCTATAAGAAATTCATAGGGTTAAATTTTTATTTGAGTGTATCTTTAAAACGAACCAAGATTTTCAAAAATGGATTGCGGCATTGTAATCAGCGTAAAAATCTACTTTGAAATGATGTGTCACAACACTATCTTTATATTACAAAAAAATAACTTTCATCCAATATGGCGGATCCAAGATGGCGGCCAAAAATTAACGACCGGTCATAATGAACTACTTCCCATTAAAAAATTATCGGTGGCGGTGTCACAACATTATATTGAGAAATGCAGGTGAAAAATGAAAATAAATACTAAATTTTTCAAAATGTATCCCATTACAAAAAACCGCCATTTTGAAAAGTGGTTTTGTAGGTGAAAAACAACTTTATTTTTTGGGGACTCATCGGATCTTTAATTATAGTGCTTAAAAGTAGCTCTTATCAAATTTTTGGGAATGCACATCAGTTGCCGATCTAAAACCCTAATTTTACTGTACTATAAGTAGAGATTAGTGAAGAAGATCTAACAGTAATCACCTAGAGCAATTCTATAAAAACATTTTTTGTGTCATCGAATGGCTTAAAAATTATCTAGGATTATTGCTAATCTTACAAATTTTGAAAAATTAACAACCAATTTAACTTTGTCAATAAAATAGTTTTATTTAAATTTTATTTATTTACTTAGTTTTGTACAGTGTAATTACATATTGTGTTGACTATATATTGTGGTAGGCAGTAGCTACGTACCTGCTGCTCCCATAAGTTTGCCACTCCCCCCCCCCCCCCCACGCACCACCAAGATTGTCAGTGTCCCCCTGAACCTCACCAAGATTAACCCAATATATGCCCTGTCAGCTGATTTTGTATAAAAGTAATTGGCAATTGCATGTTGGCCGACCCTAAAATTACCCGCCCTAGAAAATGCTTTTTAGAAAATGTTCCTTGTTTGCCTATTTGGAAATATGGCCCTGTTGTGGCCCTAAACAAATAGAGCCACCCAGTTTATTTTAAACCTAAAAAAATTGGCAAAGTGCATTTGTTTATAAAAAAAAAAATATAAAAAAAAACTATTAATTTAGGGCCTAACTTGAGTTTGCATGGGTATGCGTATAAACTCCACCACACTATAAAATGCATTAGTTATTCTTAAAGTTAAATATTCTTGAAGTTTTTTCTGAAATAGTATGTTATAGTTAATTAATAGTTCAAATGTTTTCAAAGAGATTGTTAAAAATTTTTGCTTCCGCATAACATGGCAATTAATGGTAAATTTAAAGTCAGTGAAAATCAGTTCTAAATAAATGTAAATTGTTTACCAATCGAGCGTGTATGCAAATCACAAAAGCGTTTGGGCGATGAGTTGTATTTCGAGAATCGTCTATATTAAAGCATGTGTTTTTGTTACGAGTAAAAATTATACCACCAAGTAAAGATGAATCTATTAACATGCAACAAAAAGCTATTAATTGGTGAATACACATGACAAATTTTGCTAATTTGTACTGAACATATTACGCATGGTTTTGATCTTATTGATATAATAAAAATGAAAACTTACCTGTGAGATCTTCATATGACAAACAATTGGGGTATACTGACATTGAGAACGAAATGTAGGCTATATAAATGGAAATATTTTCATTTGTGTGAAAAAGATTTGACGTCAGGTTTGTTTTTTATTAGTTGGTAAAAATACATGCAGATAAAGTGAACCTTCCAAGTGATTCATGGAAGTTACGAAGAGTTAATTATTGGCTCGTGACTTGTGATCCTGGTTTACATTGTACTTGTGATTTATGGATTGTATAAGGAGATAGTGTTTTTAAATGTTTGTAATTTTGAGACGGTAAGTGTTTTAATACTTCACTGTCAAGAGAAGTTTTCCAAGTATATAATCACGTAATATCACATAACACTATTGTTGTTGTATTGTGGGATCATGCAGTCTTGGTAATTGAATTACACAATTGAGTGTTCTTGAATAATCTTAGACTGTTGGATTAACTTCAGAGAGTGCCTGCACCATTGCTATCGGTGCAATTGTATATAATAGGACAACTATGGAATACTACTCTAAGGGGGAATTTTTCTGTTATTTCCTTTTCAAAGTTTGATATTGTTGTATTCTTTATATTCTGTTAAAATCTACTTTTGTTATAGCCTTTACACAGGTTCAAATAGGTTTCAGTATTGACTAGGTATATATATATATATATATACTAAGAAGTGAACAGACTTCTCATTTGTTCGATACCAAAATAAATAATATTGCATGTACTATATATAGTAAGGTTCACGAAAATAGTCCGATGGAAATTTTAACAGCTCACCCCCTCTTGCCCTACAAGGTTGTCACTTTTTAGCGAATTTCCCTTTAGGGAATACGCTATAGTTATCTTTACCATGCGTAATGTTGTATATATGTCCCTGGATAGATTTGGCAACAATTCATCTCTCATTGGACTATTTTCGTGAACCTTAATTACTATTAATGGTTTGTGTGTCAGTGATTATTGATATTCCAGTAGTTTCTATTTTAAATAAAAATCAGTGTATATCTCATTGAAAAAGTCTAACAGTGGAAAAATAGATAAAGTTAAATTGCTCTGGGTTACGATTTAATAAGACGAAAGCATTTCATCTATGACACAAGATTCGCAAAATTTACCAATTTGCCAAATATATTTTTGTTTTAAATATTTTAATCACTTTATAATGAGAAAATAACGACCTAGTGACTGTGTACTAGTAGAAAAATGAAAATTCTCTTTAATAATTAATAAATTCTACCACTTTTTTCGATTGACACAAATAAAAACCAAGAACTTCTGTTTTTTACACCATTCTCTCTTTTATTATACAAATATTACAAATGTTTCACAAGGGGAGTTATTTTCCCCTTTCGGGGGGGCTGGATTGTATTTTTGAAGATTGAAGGCAGCACGCTTTTTGGTAGGATACTATCATGATGCTGGTTGATAATTGGTTGAAGACACAGTAGGGAGGCAGGACACTTTTTGAGGAGACAGTCGTGATGGTAGTCAATAATTGGTTGAAGACGTAGTAGGGAAGCAGGACACTTTTTGAGGAGACAGTCGTGATGGTGGTCAATAATTGGTTGAAGACATAGTAGGGAGGCAGGACACTTTTTGAGGAGACAGTCGTGATGGTGGTCAATAATTGGTTGAAGACGTAGTAGGGAGGCAGGACACTTTTTGAGGACACAGTCATGATGGTAGTTGATAATTAGTTGAAGACTCAGTAGGGAAGCAGGACACAGCCGAGGTCCTAGACAAAATACGTGAAGATGCTGGAAGGTACTTCCAGGGTCGACGTTGAGATTTACTATCTAATGAATTAAAAATTTTAACTTGCAAATTGTATTTCAATGAGTAAATTCAAATTTTTAATATTTTTATCATATAAGCAATTAAACAAATAATTTTTGGTCCTGTAAATTTAGACCATCCTATTCCTGTCACTGAAAATTTTGAATGACAATTATTTGTTTTGTTACCAAGGATTTTAATTATTAACAATGAAGTGATAAAAACCCACTTGCACAATGAGAAGCACATTTTACTCTCACAATTAAATAGACCAGCAGTTCTCAATTCCTGGATTTTGTCCTTTGGGTTCGTAGATAGCCACTTATGGGTTCATACAAGAAAAATTGATAGACAGAAAAATTTGAATTCCTGATTAACTTATAAAGAGCTATAAAAATTAAAAAAGAAAATACCCCCGTCGCAGAAGACCTCATTACTCAGCGAATTTCCAAAGGAATTTGATATTTTGTATTTTACCCATTTTTTTTTTTTTTTTTTTTTTTGAGGGAGAGGCGGAAAAATGCATTACGCACACAGGTGGCCAGCCTGTAGAGTGGGGCTCCCCTAAAAACGGGTTTACCCACTAAAAAACCTCCTCTACTCTTTAGGAATCTAACCTGGAATTGTTTGTCACATTACGTCAGGCTAGGCCTAAATTTGGCTTACTCCCGTGGGGCTCGCTCCTTATCCAGCCGCTCGATCAAGGGATCTGGGCCACTTCGCGGTCCAGATCGGTTTTCTTTTCCAGGAGGATGCCCCGGACGAACTGTGACAAACAATCCCAGTTGCCCTCATCCTCCAAAATCTTTTGGCAGACCGAGTCCACCGAAAATACACCAAAGATTTGTGTGGCCTCCAGGCGGGGCCCTTCCCAACGGGGACAGCGGAAGAATGTGTGTTCCGCATCGTCGGGAACACCCGGGCAATAAATGCAGTCCGGTGAACCGGTCTTTCCCATCCGGTTCAGGTACGACCGAAAATAGCCGTGACCTGTCAAAAATTGGGTCAGGTAGTAGTCCACCTCCCCATGCCGCCGTTCCACCCATGGTTGGACCTGCTTGATAAGTCGCGCAGTCCATCGTCCTCGGGTGTCGTGCTCCCAGCTGTGTTGCCACTGCTGGAAGGTTCGGGAGCGCTCTTCTGTTCTTGCCGTGTCCTTGCCGATCTCGCCTTGTGTCTGATAAATCGCTTTCCTCTCCCCTGCCAAGAGCTTGACAGGGATGACTCCGGCGACCACCAGGACGGCAGGCTCGGACACTGTCCGGTAGGCGGAACACACCCGGAGCGCAGCTTGACGCTGAACCCGGGCGAGTCGCAACCTGTAGCACTCCTTATCTAGAGCGCCTGCCCACACCTCTGCCCCGTAAAGAAGCACGGACTGGACCGCGGACATCAACAGACGTCTTCTGCTGGATCGGGGACCCCCGACATTGGCCATCAGCCTACTAAGGTAAGTCACTACCTTAGCGGCCTTGTCCGCCGTACGGAAGATCTGATCCCTCCAGCTTAACTTGGTGTCCACCATAACCCCGAGGTATTTGGTGGCACGAGTTGATGTGACCACCTCCCTTCCCACTCGAAACGGGACGACGGTGTCGATCCTCTTCTTCGTGAGAATCACGATCTCCGTCTTACTGAGAGCAAGTGAGAGACCGTGATCGGACATCCAGTTGTTGACCACCCGCATAACTCGGTTCAACTTCAGTTGGGCCAGCTCAACGTTGCGTGCAGCAATGAGAGCTGCGACGTCATCGGCGTACCCAACCAAAGTGGTTTCCTCAGGCATCTCGGACCTCAGGAGGCTGTCATAGGCAACGTTCCAGAGATCCGGGCCGAGTATTGAACCTTGTGCGGCACCAGAAGTGACTTCCATCGTCCGCGTTCCGTCCCTCGTGTCATAAATCAGGCTTCGAGAGCGTAGATAATCCTCGATGAGCCGCAACAGATATGCAGGAATACGAAAGGTGTTGCGAAGCGCATCCAGCATATCGACCCACCTCGCAGAGTTGAAGGCATTCTTGACATCAAGCGTAACAAGAAGCACTACTCGGCGGGAGAAATGGTTGTGGCTCTCGGCTCTCTCCACAGCTCTCTGAACTTCGGTGACAGCGTCGATCGTTGACCGTCCCTTTCTGAAGCCGTACTGACGGGGGCATAAGTCCCCGGCAGCTTCCACGGCAGAAGTCAGGCGGGAACGGATCAGCTTCTCGAACAGCTTTCCAGCCGTGTCCAACATGCAGAGAGGCCTGTGGGACGACGGCAGCTCGGGATCACCTTTGCCCTTGCTGATCAGTACAAGCCTGGCTGTATTTTACCCATAAACACCATAGGATTGAGTATGATGCACCTGAGGTCGAGTGAGCTAGCAAATGAGCTCACCTGAAGGGCAAAAACTTGCTCAGGTTATTGGCATTGCAAAGCATGCCGGGTAAGATAGTTATTATTAAAAATGATTTAGTTAGTAACAGCGAGCAAATAACATAATAGAGAAGACAGGCACTTGAACGCCGTGCACCTGTTTTGAAGTAGAATCCGCCATGTTGGTTTGTCAAACAGGTCTGAGATCGCCGGCTGCTGCTTTTTATCGCTGTGGAGTATTTTACGTTGCTTAAAATGTTACTACCTCAAGCTAAATTTTGTAAAACATACTATCATTTGGGAATATAAGTTAGTTACATTGTACTAAAGTAAAAACTGGTTTTATTTACTTATGATTCATCTTCACGTTAGGGCTAGTAGCGCAGTCAGCTATGTTAACTATACGGCTTTTAGGCAAACCATGGTATTTTATTCCTCTGTTTCAGACTCCATTTTTCAACCAATATTTTTAAAACTTGCCAATCGTTAAGTTAAATACGAGGTCCATTCCTAAAAGTTAGAAAAAATTATCCTCAGCGACGTTGCAAAGTATCTCAATTTTCCTTACTTTTAAGATTTTTCTACTAATACCATTTATTTTTACTTATATACCAAGTATAAGGACTATATCTAACCTTAATTTACAATAAAACATATTTTTTACTAATAACACCGTCAGTAACAGGGGAATGCTAAGGAGTGTTTCCGTTTTTTTATTATTTTTTTTACAAGGATGAAGATGACAACTCTCGTTTATCCATGCTAACACGCTAAGGCTTTTTTGTTAAGACAACTCCTCCTGTGTGAACTTTCAACCGATTTTAAAGTTTTTGGTGTAATTTCAAACATCTGTTAAAGTACAGCTGTAAATAATAAGTGTAGGTTTTGGTCACTACTGATATTCACAATATTGGATTGGTCGAATGTAATTGATTTAGAACTAAACGTAGGCTAACTTTTGTATTGTATCAAAATAAATTGCTTGATTTCGAACAACAAGTACAAGTAGTGGGGTTTTGCCGGTTCTGGCCCATTTCAAGGCCAAGCGGTTCGAACCGGCAGGTGTGGATGACAGTGATGGATGTGTTTTGTAAGTGGGTCAAGGCCATCCGGAGGGAGTTTTAAAAAGCGGAGCCGCGAGGGGCTCAGTCGGGGCGGGGACTCGGGACGGGTCGGATCGGAGCGGGAGCGGCGGGCCGAGGGAGGGTTGTTTTTTTTTTTTTAGTTTATTTATTTTAATCGAACCCCATCAGTGATCGTAGAATAGCCTCCACGTCGTTTGCGGCAGTAGTGGTCACCGCATCGCTCTGTACCGGGCGGGAGCAGGTGTTAGTTGTAGGCGTGGAGGAATTGTCTGTGGGACTTGCTGCAGTGTTAGCAGTAGTATCCGTAGTGGAAGTCACTTCAGGGGACTGCACCGGTGAACCCTGTTGTGTGTCCATGGTTGCAAGAGAGAGAGATGAGAGCTCTTAGGTGTTTACCGTGTGAGGCGATAGAGAGCAATGAGACACGAGTCGGAGGATGTCCGATGATATAGACCCGGTAAGATGGTGAAGAAGAAGAACTGGACGGGACCGTCAATAGGCGTGAGAAGAGGGAAATGTTGGTACTTCAGCATGTCAGTCAAGACTGTCTGTAGAATAGTATCAATAGTACAAGTGTTGCCAAGGTGAGGTGGTGCAAAATACAAAGGGTGAAACCTGAACCGTTTCTTAAGTCTAGCCACCGTACTACGCGGTTTTGAAACTGCAGGTGTAGAATGCTGTTGTAAAATATGTTTTGTGCGCAAAAGTTTCAGCTGTAAAGTGTGGGAAGCCATGATTTTACATGTGAACCGCTTGAGAGTAAGCCGGCAAATGGTCAGCGGCCGCGATTGTGTTTGATATATAGAAACTAATTAGCATATAAAGGGAAACACATTTTAAACAACACATTTTTGTAACAAGCGTTAGTTATAAAAGCGTCAGAGACCTACGGATAGTACCTCACCCGACCAATGCCGCCACCGAAATGGCACGCGCGCGGCGGCAACCCCCCTTTTTATGCGATCGAATGATTCACGTGCGACGCCCCTCCAACCCCCTCCAATCCCCTCCAACTCCCTCCCCGAGAAAACCGCATAAAAGAGCGAGGTTTGCGGGAGCTCGGTTATTTGTCAGTCGGCCGCGGCTACGGTCACAAGAGACGGATAGTTTAAGAAAAGTATCGGTAATAGCGGAAGTTAATCAATTAATTATTCAGTTGTAGGATTGCGAGTATCGGCCTGTGGATAAGCAAGTGGGGCCGCAACTGTGATTGAACAGGTAACTACCGTATCATAGCAATAATTGTAATATTAGACGGTAGTAAAGTGTATAAGGTGCAGGTGTGCAAGAAATGCTCCGTGCACGATGAAGTAGGATTACAATACCCATGTGTACGGCTTAATCTTATGGTGTAGTGTTAACTATAATAGTAGCCGGTTGTAAAGTGTATAACCTGCAGGTGAGCAAGAAATGTCTCTTGTACTGTAGCAATAATCATATTAGTAGACGGTTAGCAAGTGTATTATCTGCAGGCGTGCAAGAAATGTCTCGTTTAATGTAGCAATAAGTATAATAGTAGACGGGTGTAAGGTGTATTACCCGCAGATGTGCAGGAAATATCGCGTGCACCATTGCACAGGTAAATCCCTGTAGTGTAGCACTAACTATATTAATATGACCGAGAAGTAGCGGTTAGAGTTTAAGTGTTGTTAAAGTAAGAGAGTAATGTGCATAGTAAGAGGAAGCAGGTGTGTAAGAATGGAACCTGCAAATAATCAGTGTGAGTTGCCTGCACGCGATGTTAATTAGCATATGTAGTTTAAAACAAAAATGGAAAATAGACGCGAAAATAAAAGTGTGATTTATAAAATGATTGTTGTAGTGTTAAGAAAATAGTGTAAAAAAAAAAATTAAAATGTTAAGTGTTAAAAATAAATCATATGTTATAGTACTATGTGGTATAAACTCACGGATCTGTTGTTTACCGCTGGGGTGCCAGCCCTCTATATGGGCGGCGCGCGAGCTTTCCTTCGTTTATATGCACGCGGATGGTTACTCATGCATGACCCCCCCCCCTTCCGGAGCGGACCCCCCCCCTTCCGGAGCGGACCCCCCCCCCCCTGACGTCACAACGTCTTAGGTGTAGCGTGTAAGAATTACCGACCAGGCCAAGGATTATGTGTGCATTTGCAAACAATAGTCCTATTGTATGTTAAAAACAAGTTGCGTGTACCGGAGGTTTACTTCCGCTGCAACTATAATTAAGCGTCGGAAGAGGGTGGATAACAATCGACGATAATTATGCTGTCACGCGATGGGGAAAGCTGCGGATGTAATTTGATGCTATCAAATGCAAATTGAGAGGTACAAGGCTCCTACTTGTCAGCGGATGTAATTTGATGTTATCTAATGCAAATTGAGAGATACAAGGCTCCACCTGCGTTTTGCCCGACCCACATGTAACAAAGCACATCCGTTTGGAATTTTCCATTGACGTTGCTGGAAGGTTCCATACCCCCTTAAACCCCTACCGCTGCCCCCACCACTCTGCGAACCGAGAACCACCCCGACGACTATTGCCGCCGCAGTTGGGCTCGGAACTCCGGACGCGGCAGTCCGACCCAACTCAGAGGGCAACTCAATGTATAAGCGGCCGATATATATTTGAGTTACTCTTGTTGTTAGGCTATTACTATTTAATATTTTGTGTGTGTGTGTGTGTGTGTGTGTGTGTTTATGCAAAGTGTTTTTTGGTTTTAGTCTTAAGATGTGTTAGTTTTAAGGTTTAACTTGCGCATTGCGATGTTAGCATTAAGGTGTGTTATGGTATTATATATATATGTTAAGAAATGTGTTTTTAATTTTAAGTATTGGTTTAGTGTGTGTGTGTGTGTGTGTGTGTGTGTGTGTGTGTGTGTGCCTGTGTGTCTGTGTGTGTGCCTGTGTGTCTGCCTATGTCTGTGTTTATATGTGTACTAATAATTTCCACAGCTAGCTGTTAGGATGGGTAGATTAAAATGTAAATGTAAATGTAAATTAAAGAAGTTCCATTGAACTTCATTAAATATGGGTGGGACATGCGCGTTGTGCCGTAGGTAGCGCATATTTTTATTGTTTTTGATTTTTGTTTTTAATTTTGGTCAGGCAAAAATATGTTTGGGTGGGTTTAGATTAAGGGTGGGAGGTTAGAGTTGCGTCTTGCACTAGCTGTTCCAGTGTCCCTAACTACCACATGGTCAAGCCCAGTGCCAAATGGCCCGAGACTGGCCGCCCGTATCACAGCTCACCAAACTGGATCGCCAAAGTGCGTGCGGGCAAAAAAAATCGGGATCCCTCGCAAGACGTAACTTTGTGGGTTGGGATTGGGAGTGTTTGAGGAACACAGGGTGGTGGAGACGGTCCTGGCCGCCTCCATCACCTTGGATCATTATTATTTTTTGGTGACCTTGACCTCGATTCACTCATGCATAACCCCCCCCCCCCGAGGTCACTTTCACTTGTTGCGTGCGGTTATTTAAGCGAGGCGTTCTAACGGGTCTGTTTATTCTGATTCCAGCCGCCAACGCTGCCGCATCAGAGCCATGTCCAGTACTACCAGCACTACTACTTCCAACACTACTAGCACTGCTACCACATCAGCACCTCTCGCACCGACTGCACCGACGAAGAGACTCCGTTTGAAGAATGTGCCGGAGCACATGTTGGAGCGGATGGACACGCCACCTTCCACATCCAAAACTCCTGCTTCGCCCAACATTCTTTTGCAAGCGATGACAGTTCTTGGGAGCATCTTCTCGCCGCCTCCGTCACCAATCCATGCGAAGCAGCTGTCAGAAGATGGATCTGCAGTGATGCCACCACCACCGCAGAAGAAAGTGACGGATGTCCCAAGAACTGGTGAGCCTCTTCGTCCGGACACACCTTCATTGTTGAACTCTATCCGCAGCTACATATCCTTACCACCACTAATAACACCTATCGTTGAACCCAATCCTAATAGTCCTACTATTCCTATCCTAAAAAGAAAAAAGAAACTTTTCAAAATTGCTCCTTCAGAGCGCTTCCGATTATTAATGAAAGAGCGTCGCAGGGCATTTAAAAATCCCCGTAAATGTCCTGAATTGCTCGGTAGGGGACTTAAAAAAGGATCGGTTTGTGGTAAGAAATGTGTTTTAAACGAACAGTATTGCCGTTTGCATGTTGTGAAACATCTTTCTGTGCCACAACCGACTGTGATCTCCAGCAAGTCCTACCCCCTCACCAAATTGGATAGGCTGACAAAAGGTTTGAGGTATTTCTTTGTAAGCAAAACAGATAAGCATAATAAAATTGTAATTTCATGTAACAGCTATAAGTGGGTAATACAGCTATCTGTACCTCTAAGAAACCTGAAAGCGATCAATAGACTTGATGCGAGAGACTATCTGATAAGAGGTGAGGATGGTTGGACTCGGTGGGGTCGTAGCAAATCTTAAAATAAATTAGCTTTTTTCAAATTTTTTTTGGCAAAAAATAATGGGAGAGAAACCAGCGCTGTGATGAGTGCGCTGCGTTTCTCTCCCATTATTTTTTGGTCGCTCTAAGTCCCGTGACCTACTTTCATGTGACCTTGACATTGACCCCCCCCCCCGCTGATTTTTCATTGACTTGCCTATATAAGAGTGTGGCGGTTTGTGTTGGAGCCATTCCTTGCTAATAATAGTTAGAGCGAACATGTCTCCCCGAGATGTTCCAATATTTTATAATAAATGTACAAAGATTGGAGAAGTATTGGAGGTGGACGAAGAAAACGACGAAGAAAACAATGAAGAAATTGAAGTGCCCTTGTTAAGTGAAAATGTTGTTACAAGAATATTTTTGGATATTAATTCTCCAATGGATATTATAGGAAGGTTTGTAATTGAAGCTATGACATGGATAGAAAACGGAAGATTAGTGAACATAGCATCTCCAATTTTAGTTGATGATAGACCCACCTTTGGTGTATATTAGCGTAACATTGATCTGTTATGGCTATGGGCGGAGGCATATGTGGAGTATTTGCAATTAGAAGAAAATATAGGGTTTAATCATTACTTTTCGGCTTTGGTTTTAAACTACTAATTTTTAACATCCCACTAAAAAATCATATCCCCCCCCCCAAATTTTTACTGTACTGGCGAACGTTATAAAAGCAGCTATCACATGTGTTTGCTCATTATTTGTCTTGTTGCTATACGTTAAACATGTATAAGAGACTGGATTCGTTTTTTGCTGAGCACACAGAAGTTTGGCCGCTATTGTATAGGTTATTTTTGAAAATTGAACAAAACATAATGAGGGATATGGGCATGGGGGTTAGTGTGTTTGTGTACCGTCGTGATGCGTATGAAGTATTGTGTGCATGTCGAGTAAGGATTGAAGTTTTAGAAATACTGTTTCCATGGATGCTGCACGTACGTAATCTTGTAGAAAGCATGAAGATAGAGGTGGAAGTGGTTGCAATGCAATACAAGCTGTCTGCGGAAGAGTAATTAGAGCAAGGCGAGTTACAAATTTTTATAATTGACTTTACCCCCCCCCCCCTCCAGTCTCCTATATAAGTGAGGGTTCCACACAATCCTGTTCATTTTTCGTGTAACTGTTACTGGAGCCACATGTTCTTCTTTTAAACCATGTCTCCGAGAGATACCACTTTTATTTACATCACTGAAATTGTTATAGATCGTGAGATGGCAGAAGATGAAGAAGTAGAGCAAGAGGTAAATATTACGTTTGGACAGTTTTTGGAAGAAATAGTTGGAGAATTTTTAAATTTAAATGAACAAATGAACAATGATATTGGACCCGCTTCAAATTCAAATGTATCCTTTATGCACCAACCGGAAGAATTAACAGAATCTGAAGGTGAAGAAGAACAGCAGTCACAACTCTGGAATGCCGCTGCCCATGTTATTGATACTCCGCAACATGAGGAAACAAATTTGGAATAAAAATGGTGGGGGGAAAGATGAGGTAGTAGGCTATTTAAACGGTAGTCTGGCATGAGTAAAAATCATTTGAAAATGGATGAGCGAGCGAGAATGTACAAAGTGTTTTGTGAAGAGTGTGATAGAGTGTGGGTACCACCGGTGAACTCCTTCACATATTATTTTCCACTTCTGGACATAGATGATTGTAAGAAAATCCCAGACATTGGTTATAAGTTTGAAAAGGCTGGAATTCTAATTAGTGTTCATGAAAAATTCCATAATGAATATTCAAGGAAATTAGCATTTGATTTCATGTTGGCAAATGAAGATCTTAAATCTTGCGACTATCCTTATTTTCTTTATAACCATCTTGTTAAAAATGGTGCTAGCGTGACCGTTGAAATATGTATTCGTCATTTTTGGGACAACCGGTAAAGTGGTGGGGGAAAGGGGATAAATATGATGTAGGAGTGAATTTAGTTTTATTTTTACAAGAGCAGCCAACTACGATGCAACGTCCAATTTTGTATCATACGCTTATTTCTGATGCAGAAGAGGAGACCAGAAGGAGAAGAAGTGAACAATCAAGACAAACCCAGGCCAATATCAACATTGAATATTACAGACTTCAATTTCAAATTCCCGGAATGCGACTTGGAGAAAACCGAGTGAAAACTGTCCACGTAGCTGCTAGTTACATAAAACATTTAAAGCTACTATTGGAAGAAAAAAAATCAAAAATTAAACAATTGGAAAATGAAAACAATAAAATGAAGAAAGAACTGTTAAGTTTGAAAAATGTGTGTAGTAATGAAGGTGTGGTTGAAGAAGGTGAAGAAGAAGGAAATGAAATATTAGGATTTTAAGTTAAAAAACATAAAATGATAAAAAAAATAATAAAATTAAAAATGTAAAAAAAAGTAGAGGTAGAATAGAGAGCGGGGAATAGATCACTTTGTGGCAATGGAATAACATGTCACTTAGTGCTCTATTCCCCGTTCTCGCGTTAATATTGCTTGGCCTTGACCTATAAAATAGTAGTGGGGATAAGTTATTTAAGCGGGTGGTAGGCAGTAAAACAGTTTAGTACGAATGTTACTCTCATCTACAACACGATGGATAGTCTTTTTGTTATTTGTTTGAGAAAAATAATTTGTGATGATTTCTTATTTAATCACATAATAAGATCAGGAGAATGTGTTATTCCCAATACGGTTAGAAATGCAATACACGAGTATCGAAGAGAACATTATGGATTTGGCATTATTGTCGCTTATAAATTTGCAGATGGGACCCGGCTTTGTCCAGATTGTGCACGAGCAGCTATAGATGATTGGGACGAATTTGAAGTTGAAGGAGGGTACGTTGACCATCGTGTTAAAGCACCGCTAATAAGATTTGAAGCTATGCGGGAAAGATGCACAATCTGTGCACAGGTCTTATGTAAATTTATTAGGTGTAGAACATACTAGAGTAATGGTATGGAGGGGAGGTCTAACGAAAAGTAGTGGGGGAAAAGTAGTGGGGGAAAGAGTAGTGGGGGTATTGGTTATAAATGTTGCTTGGTAAAGGTTGATTTCATTACTGTCACAGAATAACTGGAGTAAAGATGTCTTTTCACATGGAGATAAAAACTTTTAAAATTGTCGATGAAGATTGGACATTTGTTGCAAACTTTATAAGATCGAAAGAAGATGATGGAAGTTTGATGAAAGTATTTTGCTTCATATTAGAAGGGAAAGATGAACAAGTGGTAAAAGATTATTTAACAAACAGTCAAATATCAACATCCAGCTCGCAATTCATTAAATTTCTAAAAGAAAATAATGTGAATGCAAAATTGGAAGTTTGGTTTTTTGTTTAAACAATATGGTGGGGGAAAAATTGAAATGGTGGGGGGAATTGTGTATAAAAGAGGGTTAAAACACAGTAGGAGGTTCATTTATTTGCTAAAACTCTTAAGAAGAACATTGTGGGAAAAATGAGTGAACCAGTGGAAAATTCAACCCCTTTAAAAAGTAAAGGAAAACAAATAACACATCCAAAATTGAGTGCTTTAGGTAAGGAACGGTGTAGGAAAGAAAGAATGGCGTTCCATCAATTGCAACTTATAGTGCCTTCATTGAATGTGTACAATACCAGGATACAAACATTGATGGGTGCAAAGAAATATATTTTGGAACTGTTGGACAAAATTGAAGTGTTAGAAAACAAACTGAAGACGAATAAAACTTGTGGTGTATGGAATTCGCCTAGTGAAATTCCTGTTTTAAAGATCGAGCCTAATGAACTTCCTGATACTTGTGCGTGGAATGCATTTCATGAACCTGATGAAGACTCTCCTATAAAGTATGAACCTCCTGCTGTGTAAAGATGACGGGTAACAAAAAATTAAAAAAAAAATAAAACAGAAAAAATACAAAAAAATTAGATGTAGAATAGAGAGCGGGGAATAGATCACTCTGTGGTAATGGAATAACATGCCACTTAGTGCTCTATTCCCCGTTCTCGCGTTAAGTTTATTTGACCTTGACCTATAAAAACATGGAGGGGGAAAGTGTTTTGGTGGGGGAAAGTGGATAAATGAGGTTCGACGCGTTGTTGTACTCATTCCGCTCATAATATTCTTGTTTCTCACATCTCGCAGTAGAATCAGAATCATGGCAAGTGGAGACAATGTTTTGGACCTTACTACAACAAAAAAGGATGAACAACGTTTGAAAGTCCCGAAAAGTCATTTTAAAGAGTCGGCTCAGGTAAGAGAGGCGAGAATAAGACAAAAATACTACAAACTGCAAAGGCTAATACCAGGAGTGCGATTGGGAGAATCAAGGACTAGAACTATCGATATGGCCGCCGACTACATCAATCAACTACTTATTGAGTTGGCCATAAAGAATGAAAGAATACAGCAGTTGGAATATGAATGCAAAAGAATTCTACTACAAGAAGATGAAGAACCTATGAACTGTGTAATGAAAGACAGTCAATAAAGAAGAAGTGGAAGAAGCTACAAAATTATTTAAAATTTTATGTGTTAGTAAAAACAATTGGTTATTAATGGGACTTGATATAAATAGTGATGAGGTTAAAAAAAAAAAAAATAAAAAAAATAAAACAATAAAAAAAATTGACATTTAATAATTGGCTGCTAATTTGGACTCACATTAGAGAGTGGGGAATAGATCACTTTGTGGTAATGGACTAACATGCCACTTAGTGCTCTATTCCCCATTCTCGCTTTAGGGGGTGTTGACCTTGACCTATTAAAATAGTCATATAAGTAGCTACACAAGAGAGTCTCCTTTATTCATTCGGAATGGCTCCCGTGGATAACACTGACTATCCTAGGAAACCTATTTTTGAAATATTATATAAAATTCAACAAGAAGATCTCGGCATGGGAGATTCGGATGACGACAACTCAGAAGTGGAAAGTGTTGACAGTATGGAAGAAGAATTAACAAGTGAGGCACCTGAAGATGTGCAAATAGACTTGACAGAGAATGAATACCCACCACCATTGGAATTTGAAGATGTCCATCATGAAACTCCAACATCTAGTCACGATCCTGATGTAGAACCAATACGTCAAAGATTGGTTTTCTGCGCAAGACGATTATTCCCGTCAGATAGCGAAGAAGAAGAAGAAGAAGAAGATTAAAATTGGTGGGGGTAAGATGGCATAAAAAGGCGGTATGAAGAGGACGCGTTTCATTTACCTGTTAAATTTCAAAGGGTAAACATCGCTAAAATGCATCGTTGTGAGATATGTTTAGAGACTTATGAAGATGAAATATTGTTAGACATTCATAAGGAGTTGTATCACAATAGAAATGAAAATTTTACAGTAAGAGAAAATAGAAACATATCTACAGAAGAAGTAACAGCAGGACCATCTAATACACTACCAAGTTTAAGTATTCACGCATTACCCGGTAAAGTGGTGATGCATCACAAAATTCAAAACGAAAATCTGGAATTAGAACAATTTGTTGCTGAAGCTAAACCAATTGTGATCAAGATTTTAAAAGAAGAACTAAAACGATTAAACTTTATTAAATTTGGTTTGATCCTAGACGCCATGTTTATCAATGTAGAAGAAGAAATGTCACCAAGAGGATTTATAACAAAAAATCGAACCATCATGGCTAATTCGGATATTGATTCAATAATAGAAGATTGTTTTGAAGAGATTTTGACGAAAATTCAAGAACACGAAGGAAGAGGATCAGGTTGGAGTCTGGTTAGCGTCGTAGGTATGGACATAAGAGTTCACAAGCATGGTTATGGGCTGATGGGCAGCAGTTATATTGCACTCCCGAAAAGGATCAAAGATACAAAATCATGTGTAAATGTGGAAAATGAAGATATGGAATGTTTTCGATACGCCATGACCTCAAAATTTGTGACACGCCATGCGCAAAGACCTGGCGTCGAATATGAAAACTACAGATATAGATATAATTTTCAAGGTATGTCTTACCCGGTAGGGTTGAAGTGTATTTCAAAATTTGAAAAACAAAATCCCGGAATATCAGTTAACGTATTTGCTTTGGACAGTTCCAATAAAGTTTATCCTTTAAAAGTGGTGAAGAACGAGCTTGCAGATCATACGGACTTGTTGTTACTTACAAAGGATGAAGTGTCACACTACGTATGGATAGAATCATTTGAAAGACTCGTCAACAAGCAGCTATCAAAAAATGAACATAAAAAAGTAATTTGTAAAAGATGTTTTTGTTTTAAAGAAGAAAGAAATGGAGGCCGAAATTGGTTACAAGAACATAAACAACTGTGTAATGAACACTTTGAAGCAAAGATTATCTTACCACCATTAAGTAAATCATACTTACAATTTGAAAAGGTGTTCCATCAGTATCGCATTCCTATAGTGGTATATGCTGATTTTGAATCAACACTTGTCCCTATTGAAGATGAAAATGTTGAAGCAAGGAAGAGTATAAAATATCAAATGCATAAGCCTAACAGTTTTTGTTTATTGGTTAAATCTACATTGGCTGAAGAACATTTAAATGGGTACGGATTAACGTCAAGACCCGTGGTGTACCGTGGTGAAGATGTTGCTGCGACATTTCTTGATCATCTATATGAAATAGCTAGGAATGTAGAAAATTTGTATAGTGATATTGTGCCAATGATACCTATGGATGAAGAAGAAGAAATTCAACATGAAAATGCCACCCATTGTTTTTTATGTAAAAATGAGTTTACTTTGAATAACTACAAAGTTAAGGATCATGATCATCTTACAGGATATTATAGGGGTGCGGCATGTAACGGATGCAACATCAATTACAAGATTCCTAGAAATATACCTGTAATACTGCATAACCTTAGCGGTTATGATGGTCATTTTATAATACCAGAATTGGGGAGAGATGACGGTGCGATTGATGTTATCGCGGAAACAACTGAAAAGTTTATAAGCTTTAGTAAGAAGATTGGAAATATAAAATTACGATTTTTAGATTCGTACCGGTTTATGCCGTGCAGTTTATCGAGACTTTCAGAAAATCTCAGGAAAGAAGATTTAATAGAAACAAGAATGATTGTGAATAACGATAAATTGGATCTAGTTCTTCGCAAAGGTGTTTTCCCTTATGATTATATCGACAGTTTGGAAAGATTTGAAGAAACCTCACTTCCACCTAGAGAAGCTTTTAAGAGTAAATTATACGAAGAGGACATCAGTGAGGAAGATTATCAACACGCTTGTAAGGTATGGAATGAATTAGGGATGAGAACTTTGGGAGAATATTCAGATTTCTACGTTAAATTGGATGTGACACTATTATGTGACATAATGGAAGAATTTAGGAATACCTGTTTAAAAGCATACGGATTAGACCCTCTTCATTCGTACACAGCTCCCGGATTGGCATGGCAGGCCATGTTAAAAGAAACAAACTGTAAACTTCAACTACTAACCGATATAGATATGGTGTTGATGATAGAGTCTGGTATCCGAGGAGGATTAACGCAAAGTGTAACCAGATATGTAAAAGCCAACAATAAATACCTCCCCAACTATGACGCGTCACAACCAAGTACATTTATAGGTTATTTTGACGCGAATAACCTATATGGATGGGCTATGTCAAAACCCCTTCCATATGATAATTTTAAATGGGTTGATCCAAATTCGATTGATAACATCGCCGATATCCCTAAACACGGAGATACCGGTTACATCTTTGACGTTGATTTTGAGTACCCCGAACATCTTCACGACCACCATTACGACTTGCCGCTATTAGCAAAAACAGAAGTATCTCCGACTGGTAGATGGCCGAAATTAATGATGACACTCACCAACAAGACGAGGTATGTAGCACATTATTGGACAGTACAACAAGCGTTAGAGATGGGATTAAGAATTACCAAAATTAATAGGGTGTTACAATTTTCTCAATCCTGTTGGTTGAAATCCTATATAGATAACAACACTAGAAGAAGAACTGCAGCGACGTCCAATTTTGAAAAGGATTTCTTTAAATTGATGAATAATGCTATATTCGGCAAAACATTAGAAAACAAGAGGAATCACAAAGATTTAAGATTGGTTAATGATGCAACAAAATTACAAAAGTTGGTCCAAAAACCAAACTTTGCATCTTCAATAATTATTAATGAAAACCTTGTTGCCGTTTCTATGAACAAAATTTCAATTAAGATGGATCGCCCTGTTTATGTCGGAATGTCCATTTTAGACATATCAAAAACTCATATGTACGATTTTCATTATAATAAAATGGTGAAACATTATGGAAGAGAGAACATTGGAATCGCATACATGGACACTGACGCATTCATCTATTGGATTATAACCAATGATATGTATGAAGACCTACGCACTTTTATTTATAAAGATGATTTTGATTTTTCTGACTATCCGCAACACCATCCTAACTACGACAATGGAATAAACAAGAAAGTCTTAGGAAAATTCAAAGATGAAACCAATGGTGCGCCTATGGAAGAGATTGTGGCTTTGATGTCCAAGCTTTATTCGTTTCAACTATACATAAGTGAAAAAGAAGAACATCAAGTTGTGAAGAAGGCAAAAGGCATTAAAACATCATATCTAAAGAAGAATGTACAATTTGAACATTTTAAAAGATGTCTGTTTGAAAATATAGAAACCACAGCAACTTTTAATACGATAAGAAGCTTCAACCATCAAGTTTACAGTGTTAAACAAACCAAATGGGCGCTAAGCTACAAGGATGACAAGAGGCATATCCAGCAAGACAATATACACACTCTTCCCTTTGGACATTATTCATTAACTCCTATCGACCAATAAAACCTGTTCTTCGTCCTTTCACCTACTTCCTTTTTTCCTTTCCGTAAAAAAGAGGGGAGCATGGCAAGCCCAATGCCATGCCCCCTCTTTTTTTACACAGCTATTATTCGGCCTTGACCCATATTTGTTAATAATATAAAAGAAGACAAACCAGTCTGAGGATTAGTATTTTTTCAACCGGCGTGGAAACAACATCTAAGAATGGAAGGACTGAAGGATAAGATTGTACATGAACTTCATAAACCGGCAAGAAGAAAATTTCCAAGAAGAAATACAGTTATTAAAGGAATGAACGATCTCTACCAAGCCGATCTCATCGAAATGATACCGCATAGTAAATTAAATAAAGGATTTAAATATATATTAGCGATTATAGACTGTTTTACCAAGCTCGCTGACGCTTTACCGCTTAAGGACAAGAGTGGGAAAAGTGTTACAAAAGCTATGGAAACGGCTATTAAAAGAAATAAACTTGTCATAAAACATTTACAAACTGATGATGGAAAAGAATATTTCAATAAGGAATTTGCAACATTAATGAAAAAATATAACATAAATCATTATTCTACAAATTCGGAAGTCAAAGCTTCGATAATAGAACGATTCAATAGAACGTTGAAAGGAGCGATGTACAAAACATTTTCTAAACGAGGATCGTATGTGTGGTACGATATATTACCGCAGCTTATAAAAGAGTACAATAACAAATATCATCGCACTATTGGTATGAAACCTATCCAAGTAAATAGCGGCAATGCTAAGCTTGTTTTGGAGCGTATTAAAAAAAATACGGCTCCCAAAATTGAAAGATTAAAACCTAAAAAGTTTAAAGTAAACGATAAGGTGCGTATAAGTAAATACAAAGGGGTTTTCAGTAAGAGATATCTACCAAACTGGACTAACGAAGTATTTACAATCTACAAGGTGCAGCCGACAATACCAGAAACGTACATTTTAAAGGACAACAAAGGTGAACTACTTCAAGGCGGATTCTATGGGCATGAACTATTGAAATCAACAGTTGGCGATGTATATCTTGTCGAAAAGGTTTTACAAAGAAAAAAGGATAAAGTTAAAGTCCGTTGGTTGGGATTTGACAAGAGTGAAGATTCTTGGATTCCTACAAAAGACTTGGTATAATACTTTGATAACTCATTATGTGTTCAACCTTTAAACAAGATGGATATTGTACAGCAAAAGGAACGATTTAATATTAATAACATAGATGAATTGACAGTGGATAGTGACAAGTTAAACCGTGGTAAACATGGGGAATTACTACCGAACTCCATAAGATGTTTAATAACCGGTCCTTCAAATTGTGGAAAAACAAATGTTGTTTTTAACCTTATAACTAATCCAAAAGGACTACGTTTTAACAATATATACATTTTTTCAAAATCTTTGCAACAACCTAAATACCAGTTGTTGGATAAAGTATTAGCGAGTGTACCAGAAGTAAATTTCTACAAGTTTAATGCCAGTGAAACAATTATGCAACCAAACGAAGCTAAACCATTTTCTGTATTTATATTTGACGATGTATCATGTGAGAATCACGACACAATCAGAAGTTATTTCGCAATGGGAAGACATCATAATATTGACAGTATTTATATTGGTCAAACCTACAGTAAAATTCCAAAACAACTTATAAGGGATAATGCTAACTTGCTGATAATATTCAAGCAAGATGAAACAAATTTAAAACACGTATATAACGATCATGTCAATGCGGATATGACATTTGATAAATTTAAAGAGATGTGCGGCAAAGCGTGGGCTGAAAAGTACGGCTTTCTCGTAATTATGAAAGATGAAGCTATAAAAGATGGAAGATATCGGATAGGGTTGGACAAATTTGTATTAATCCATTGATTAAACGGCGGTACGTCTAGTAATGAATCAGACTTCACAGTGTAAACATGGTGAATCAGGAAAAACTATTGAAAGAAATAAAATCACTCAGCGATTCTATTAGGATGAAGAATCGCGCATTAAGGATGGGTTTAAGTGAACGAGAAGAATTTCTGGAGACTACATTTAAACCTATTACGGAACCATTAAAACAGATATCAGAGACCATTGGTAAACCTCGTTATGAAGGAGATGTTTTACTACCAGTTTCTAAACAAGAAGTACAAGCTTTAAAAAAAGACGACGATGATTCATATACAAGTGCTAGTGAATTTTCGCAAGAAGAAACAAAAAAAGAAGAAGAAGAACCAATTATTAAAAAAGAAGAAGAAGAAGAAGAACACCCAATACCTGAAGCAGAACAATCCATTCCAAATCTAACTCAATTGAGTAGCGATATATTACAACATGGACCTCTTGGAAGGAAATACATAATGAAAATGTTACATGACATGAAAGCTAACCCTAATTTAAGCAAATCACACGTATACGGAGCAAGGATTGATGGGAATGAATTGAAAATCGGTGATTCAAAGCTTGAAATAACTCAGGACGATTACATCATTATCGGCGAGCATAAATATAAAGGAACAAAAGGGTTGTATGAATTAATTTTTAAAAACATACCACTAAGGTATTCAATCAAAGATTTAAATGTTTTTAAAGAAATTCTACAAAATACCAACGCTCATAAAAGGAATTACTCAAAGGATGCGATGATTAATCGTTCACGTGCAACGAAATATAACATCGTTATTAAAAAGCTATTTCCACCACGAAAATTGCCAACATTGCGTACCGCACCGGCGCTAAAACAACCGCTAAAAAGAAAATCTTTATCACTTATGGATTTATCACTTCTTGAACAACATGGGAAAAAGAGTAAAGGAGATACTTCAACATCTGGTAAAGGACTTATGAAAAATCTGTACAACACAAATGTGATCTACTACAGAGACATCAATAAATTGGTTGACAGGATGAGACTATTACATGAAGCCATGGAAGCCGGTCATACGGGATTAAATAATGAATGGGTGGCTCTGGTTGATGAACTTAGGAATCGCGGCATAGTCGTATAATTGCCCGCGGATATAAAAGAGTTGCAAGCGTATAATGTATCAGTTCTAACATGAGTGTCGACAAGTTCGGACGGTACTCCGCGTTAGGGGTGCAAGTCGGAGAAGACAGAAAAAGAGGCGGTTTACCACAAACTCCTGAAGGTGACTATAACATAAGTAATAAACGTTTAAAACTAGTTAAAGATCCAGAAGAAGATACTGATGGAGCAAATTTAAAAACAGTTAAAGAAGCTACTTCTACATCATTGAAATTAGACAAGAATACTTACGATATCAAATCGCATAGAATAATTAATGTTGGTAAACCAACTGATAGTTCTGATGCAATTAATAAAGAGTATTTATCATCTGAACTTTCAAATACTTTAAAATTGCAGTGGGGTAATAATTTAAAAGATGGACAGACATATGATGCTGGGAATCATAGGATAACAAACGTGGCAAATCCAAAAAATAATAAAGATTCAGTTAATAAAGAATATTTACATTCTATAATACCGGAAAAGACTCAACGCGGATTTTCTTTTTATAAATTTATAATAAATGACATTGGATACCCAAAGGAAGACGGCGATGCTGTAAACCTGAAATACATCAAGGACAACTGTATTTTACAAGATGGTGATGAAATCGATTGTCATGGGAAAGTGTTGTCAAATGTAAAGTTCGCTTGTCAACCAAAAGACGCTGTTACTATGGAACAATTATCTAAAGAATTAAAAAGGGGAACATCAAATTTTGTAAAACATGAAGATGCCGTGCTAAAGCGAGGAGATACATTTATACATGGAAATGAAAAGTTTGATTTAATGCAAGGAAATAATGATGAATGGGATGCAGGACATAAAACAATAACAAATGGAAGATTTGGTATAAAAGATACAGATGTACCTCTAATGGTGCAAACATTAATTGCGAGTGGTGGTACATTAGGTACATACAATGGTCGTAATAGAAGAATAAAAGATATTTATCCTGGTTATGAAGATGATGATTGTGTTACATTAAGACAAACAATAACTTGGGATAAACACTTTGGGACCAAATATGATGCAAAGATGAAGAAAATAATTAATATCTTACCAGGAGAAGATTTAAATGATGCTGCTACTATTGGACAAGTCATAACAACGTCGAAAAGTGATTCGACTGCTTACACGTGTAATGATAAACGTATTATGCAGTTACACGATCCCCAACATCCAAAAGATGCTGTAACTTTAGACTGTTTAATAAGAATAGTGGGCAATTTACTTATCGATACCCACAATCATATAGCTAGTACAACGAGTCATGTGATGATTCAACCCGATGAACGAGAAGCTTGGATTAAAAATAGAATCATAAATCAGTATATAATTAATTTGAATAATTAAGTATTTAAATATGAAAATTGTGCACGAGTTATTCATTCGTGTAAAGCATCTCGTAGAGTAAACACGCCGGCTATATAAGACGACACAATGAAGACCGCACCGCTCAGTCGTCGTCAAGACAGCGTCAAGAAAGGACGTGGTATAACATCAGCCGCGTTATCCCTGCTCAGACGGATTCCTGTTGGTGCTGTTCTAAATCGAGCGATAGACGCTCTACCATACGAATTTCATCTGCCCGGAGGTTATCAATATTGTGGACCCGGAACTAAGTTGGCAAAACGTTTAGCAAGAGGGGATCCTGGAATTAATAAATTGGATCAAGCCTGCAAAGAACACGATATAGCGTATTCCAAGTTTGCAGATTCAACGAATAGATCAATAGCGGATAGAGTGTTAGCGGAAAAAGCTTGGCAAAGAGTGAAATCAAGTGACGCAAGTATTGCAGAAAAAGCAGCCGCTTGGGCAGTTACTACAGCCATGAAGGGTAAAACAAAATTTGGTGGCGGGAAACGTCGTAGAGGACGGCCTGCAAAGAGAAGAGCTCCCAAAAGAGGTGGAAACATTAAGAAAAGACGTCGTAGGACTCGTAAAGCAAAGGCGAAGAAAACTTCCGTTTGGTCGATGGTAAAAAACGGAGCAGGTCTATACCTAAGACCGTACCGTGTATACTAAATAAGAACAATCAATTGATAATTCCAAATAAAGCCTTGACAAATTATCAATTATCAAATTATGTGAAATGTTTAAGAATACCATTTTTTAGAGGAGTTTTTATGAAAGACGCATTACCAAATGAAATATGGAAAAATGAAACTGGAATAGTAAATTTGGATTCCACTCATGGTCCAGGAACTCATTGGGTATGCTATAAAAAACTCGGACAGAACGTTTACTACTTTGACAGTTTTGGCAATCTACCACCGCCGAAAGAACTTCAACACTATTTTCGGAACTCCGAAAATATATTTTACAATTACAAAAGAGAACAACCCAACAATACAGAAATATGTGGACATTTATGTTTGGAGTTTTTAGCGAAAAGCGTCAGTCAACTTTGAGATGTCATCGTATACAGTGTCACTGAGTGGAAATTCATCCACACTGAAAAGCACTCTTTTCCCGGCACTACGTTTATCCAAGGATAGACTGTGGGAAGCTGCACTATTGGATTTTACTACGTACAATTCAATTCCCAACGTCACGGAGGGAAAAAACAATTTACTACATTATTACGAGAGTAAAGATGAAAAAGGAAATTATTCGCAATTGAAGGTAATAACTTTATCTACCGGATCGTATGAAATAGACGATATAAACCAAGTATTACAGAAGCAGCTAGGAGAAGAAAATATCAGTATAAAAGGAAATAACAATACTTTAAAAGCGGAAATCACTTCAAAGTATTATATAGATTTAAGTTTAGAAAATTCAATCGGTAGTTTACTGGGATTTTCAGATAAGAAAAGAAAAATCTTAGATCCCGGACCTACTCATACAGGTGATACCACAGTAACAATATTAAAGGTTAATAGTATTGATATAACATGCAATATCATACACGGATCGTATAGAGACGGGGTAAACCAACATATTTTACATACATTTTATCCAACAGTGGCTCCCGGTTTTAAAATAGTTGAGAAACCACAAAACCTGATATACCTACCATTGAACACCAGTTTCATTTCGGACATCGTACTGAACATATCGGATCAGGACGGTAACAGTGTTGACTTTAGAGGAGAAACCATTACAATACGGTTACACATAAAAGCGGTGTCATAAGTTCAACATGGGATTGACATTTAAACCGCAACGGAAGAGCCGAGACCTCAGTAGCTCTTCAACATTGGACGAGTTAACACCGGACAACATTCGTTTCCTGCAAAAGATCGGACTAAGACTTACCAACGATGGATATCCTGGATATATCTCAAGGGCCGACGTTCGACGAAACACTATGGGAGAAGGAATATCACACGCACAACCCTTACACTTCATCAAAATTAAACAATAACGATGAAATAAGGATCCCCATTCAACAACAGGACATTTACACGTTACCGTGTGAAAGTTACTTGTACATCGAAGGACGGGTATTAAAATTGGATGGAAAACCCGCTTCAACGGTTCCTTTTATAAATAACCCGATGGCATATCTTTTTGATGAAATAAGATATGAAATATCAGGAGTGACGGTTGATTCGACAAAAAAGGTCGGTCTAACAACGACGCTGAAAGGATTAACATCATTAACACCGCATGAGAAAAATTCAATAGTCACCGCCAGATGGGTTGCTCCCGATAAAGACACTATAACACCGGATTCCAATGGTCATTTTGACTTTCATGTCCCTTTACGTTTGCTTTTGGGATTCGCTGAAGATTACAGACGGATAATAATAAATGTCAAACAAGAATTGGTATTACTCAGATCTTCAACTAACAAGGACTTGATACTTGCAGACCCTGGAACTACGGAAGCCAAACTGGAATGGCAGCTACAGTTGGATAAAGTCGTGTGGAGAGTACCGCATGTCAGATTAGCCGATGAACACAGAATCGTATTGTTGAGAAAGTTGAAATCTGACCGTGATATCGTCATGCCGTTTAGAAGTTGGGAATTCCATGAATATCCCACACTACCTCAAACAGAGCGTCAAACATGGACTGTCAAGACGTCCACTTATCTAGAACGGGCACGGTACGTAATACTCGGTTTCCAGACTAAACGAAAAGATGTTATAACTTCGCACGCCGGTCAATTTGACCATTGCAAAATAAAGAATTGTAAAGTTTTTCTAAACTCTCAATTCTTTCCTTATGACAATCTAAATGTCATGTTTAGTAAAAAACGCTATTCAATCTTGTACGATATGTATGCGAGGTTTCAATCGTCATATTACGGGAAGACAAATACACCGCTATTATCGCCGGAACAGTTTTTCTCCAAAGCCCCAATAGTCGTTATCGATTGTTCAAAACAAAACGAATCCGTGAAATCGTCCAGTGTGGATATAAAAATCGAAATGGAGTTTGAAGAAGCAATACCGGACGGAACTTCGGCATACTGTTTAATTATACATGACAAGATAGTGACTTACACTCCATTAACAGGAATTGTTAAAAATGTGTTGTAAAAAAACTGTTTTTTTTTGCGGTCGACGCAAATGTTATAAAAGGGGGGAAAGAGAATGAAAATCTCATTATATTTCTGACCGTCGTATGGGAAGCATCGTCCGCAAGATGAGCTCTCCTACTGCAAATACTAACGAAGAAGAAACTACTCCTCCCATGGGTGACAATAGTTTGGATATAGAAAAACAAGTCGAACAAGAAATGGACGAGTTCCTCAAGTTTAAACATAAGAAAAAAGAAGAGGAAGTTGAAAAAGGAGTAAAAAGAAGAAAGATCGATGACACCATCTCCACCAATATTTTGACAGAAGTATTTCTCAGGATCTACTATCCCATCTCTTCTTGTATGACAAAGAGCGTGTCCGCCGGAGTTATAAAATCATTGGATTATTCACCAACTGTTATTTTAAATCACGGATCTAAAATGGTGGCCTTCACTGAAATTTCCTGGGAATCGTTTAGAAAACATCTACATCTTTTGGAATGTTATTTGAGTAACAACACATTTGGAAGAAGGACAAAATTAAGTCTGCTGGAATCCAATATCGAAATCGATATAGTGAAACATCGAGGTGGACAAATCGTCCGCTTTCGAGATTTAACCAAGCATGAGATGAAGATACACCTGACAAAAGATGAATTCTACAGTCTAAGTTGTGCTACCGGTCCTGTCACAAGATATCTAAAACAGCTAATATTTTCAAGTGCAATTATAAAAGAGTATCTAACCGATACATTGGATAGGCAACCGTATGTGCCGATTCTGTACGGTCCCGTAGATACGTCCATCTTCAATAGGATACCTCATGAAGTTGACATGTGGAGACAGTTGCACAACTATCAGACTAACTACAGTATAGATGAGCAAGCCCAAGAGGTGAACGAAGAAGGCTCATTCAATAATTGATAAGTGTAGACCCTCGGGTATAAAAGAGCGTGCACCGCGGTTTTGCAAACAGTCGTTTACCAACCTTCGTCATGAACAAACGAGTTTCGTTTTCTAACAAATCGGAAGTAATGGAAGTGAGACGAGGTATAATTGAATTCCAAGCGTTCCGCGGTAACGACGGAAGTTTTATCATAAAAGAGTTAGTAGTTTTAGATATGAACACATCTGTAGTTTATCACTATTTATTCCAACCGCCACTACCGTTTAACAGATTAACTACCAAAGCGAGAGTAACGAACAAGTGGTTGATGAAATACTTTCACAACTTGAGATGGGATGAAGGTTTTGTACACTACAGTATGATGCCGCAAATCATGAATCATTACTGTAAAGAATTTAAAATTATTTACACAAAAGGAGTGGAAAAAGCCAGTTGGATACAGAAGTTTACAAACCACGAAGTGTTAAATGTCCAGGTGGACAGGGATTTCCAATGTCATTTCGGCAACATTTGTATTTCATCGAAAAACTTTAAACATCGTCAATCGCAATGCGCCTTGAAGAACGCTTATCGCTTGAACGCGTATCTCCAACAGAGTGGTGGGGGATGGGAAGGGTATAAAAGCGAGGGGACAACCATGACCGGGCATGAGTATTACTCTAGCCACCGAGCAGTCAACACCTCACACGCAGATTCGCAAGACTAAGAATATTATCAACGAAAAAAGAAGAAGTAAAAAATGGCAACGCAAACATTTTTACAATCGCTTGTCGATCAGTTCAACAAACATTCCAAGTCCACAATCCTACCCACTAAAAGATGTTCGGAATTGAAGGAAGAAAAGCATTACATCATCCACACCATCAAGAAGATGGAAACAACTGTCGGAGACGCCATCAACTGCACGCTGAGTGAAGCGCCCTACTCGCCTGGTGATGAACCGAAGTTTCAAATCTTTCTTCCCAAACGCTTCGTCCAACTTCTGCAGAACGAAGATCTACGCCTCATCCATCCCGGAGCTCTCTACTTGGCGTCCCACGGTCCGAGCGGAAGTAATTCTACAGAGCTCACGCTTCACGTCATGCCTAACGCCAACAGTTAATCTGTAATTTCATATTGTTCTTGTAAACTTTTGTAAAATATTTCTAAATAAATGAATAACAATAAAAAAAAAAAAAAAAAAAAAAAAAAAACAAATATAAAGCAGCATATTGGTATGTGTTTGTACACATATCGGTATGCTGCTTTATATAAAAAACAATTTCGGGTGACCTTGACCTAGTTTCAAAAACTATATAAATGGAGCAATGTCCGTAAGAATTCCCTCAGTCTACGACTACCTTCAGTGCTGTACACATCTCCGTTGGTGATTGCGCAATGTCTCTCAAGATCAAGTGTGCATCATACGATACCTCCACTATTACAACTTTTGAACAGCTCGACAATTTCACTAATGAATTGCGAGTGCTTCTTGCCGGTGGTTATCACTTGAACGTTGACACCTATGTAACAAACAAGAGGATGTTCTCCAAACAGAACTTCTGCGATGAAGAATTGTTCTTTCCCACACAGGCGGCGACAACATCCGCTCCATCTACTCAAACCAATGTCAAATTCCACAAATACTACTAAATGACAAAGCATGACGTCAACAAGGGTTCGCTGTAAAATTTCGCTATAAAACGAGGGATCAACTCCAACAGAATCATCATTTGCTCTCCTACGGTCGCAGCGATAACAACCACTGCCGCCATGTTATACCGAATGATGATTGAATTCAATGGAAAGATCTACGGAAAGGACTATAGAACCGTAGAAGAGATGAGCGCCGATCTCAGTGTATTGACTAGAGAAGGGTTCCAACCAAAACTGATCCTGAAGTTTCCAGAAGTGCACCCGCTATCCACTGAAGAACTCATCGCCATGGCTAGAGCGAACAAGCAGGAACAGGAACAGAATATTAAGAAAGAACCTAAAGAAGAAGAAGAAGAAAAGGACAAGCCAGCATCATAAATAAAAAAAAAAACATCTTACATTTGTAAGATGATCTTTTTTAAAACTCCATTTGGATGACCTTGAGATTACCCCCACCACTTTTATTGATCTATAAAACACGCTATCCTACACTGTACAACTTCATTTCTTGCCAACACTTGGAAGCGGCAACATGGAGGAGAAGAACAACGAGGACGCACCGCGCTGCTGTTGTGAACAGAAATGCACAGATTTAGGAAGATGGATGGTAGACGGATTAGCTTGTACAAAGTGCGAATTCTTCGGATCCTGTTACTGCAAGTGCAAGACAAAGCAACTACCGCCACCAGAATTGCGAACCTTCAAGATTTATAAATCACGATACTTCCACACTTGCTGTCCCCAGAAGTGTATCAAATTTCATCCGCAAAAACTTGCCACTTGTCGAAAGTGCAATGCATATTATAAAGACGACTTTTGTACATGCATCATAAGTGCGTGCAAGTACAGATCAGATTGGTCTTCTGATCCTGTTGAAGCTTCAGATGTATAGCTGTAGTCACTGACTGCAGCCCTTTTTTAAAATTCCATTTGATTGACCTTGAGATTACCCCCACCACTTTTTTTTACAACATATATTCTACGGATCATTCCATACGCTTCTCATTCTTATTTCATTACTCGCACTGACAACAACATGGATGATAAATTCATTTCCTTTCAACATTTAATTACCAACAGAGAAGAGATGGAAGAACTATTCCAAAACTTACTGACAGTCATTGATAGCTATCCTTTAAGATGGATCAACATCACGGTGCAATATGTCAATCCTACCACAATATTTTCATCCTCGTCATCTTCTCCTGGCACCTCCATGTCTTCATCGTCGCAAAGTGCAGAGGAAGAGGAACAGACTACTAATGGTGTTAAAATTGTTGAATTAAACGACGAGGAACAAGAAATGCAAGCTCTGGTTAAATATAAATTTAATATTTAATTTACAAACAAAGTATTACTATTTTCTACATTGTGTTACAGCTAGCGCTTATCTTCGTACGGCTCCCACAACCTATCCCGACGGCGTTTCGCGGCGAACTGCGATGACCAAAGTTCCCTCGTTCCCCACCCGGGCTTCGCCCCACCACTGTCCTCCCCCCACTCTTTTCTTCCCCCACCCGGGCTTCGCCCCACCGCTGTCCTCCCCCCACCACGGTACCCCTACCGAATATAGGCGGCCGCCTCACCTCCGCTCGCCATTTGTTCGCCGACTCCCGAACGATGAGCGGCTTTCCTTTAGCGACAAGTACAAATACATTTACCGTAAAGTCGCAACAAGACTTGAAGGATATTTTTGAAACTTTGAGTGACGTAGTCAGCGCTCCCAACAACACCATCACCATGACTGTGGAGATCTCCTACAATTGTCCACAATGCGAGGAGATGGAGAGCGAGGACATCGAACCTGCAGGCGGCACTCCTCCACCTTCCGAGGCTGCACCTTCCGACACAGCTGACGATGAGGTTTAGTCGAAGACAACTGTTTTTTTTCTTCACCCCCCACCACTCTACAATAAATATGCACTGCATTCGTCTTCGCTTCTCATTTCATCGCCGACTTTCCTACCATCAACACCGCTCCCGTTTTTTCCCCCACCACAAACTAAAAAACACGCACACACAGACATGATGGACGACGTTACGCTCAGATCACGATTGGAGGAGGACAGACTCAGACTGGAGATCAACAGGCTGCAATTGGAAACGGCGAACCAACAAGGCATGGTCCGCCTGCTGCAACTGTTCAAATGCGTACTGTGCATGCTGTGCGTCTACCTCCTTTTCGCCATCACCTTCGGCGTCTACCACTGCGTCAACGGTGCACGACGCTCCAACGCCTCTCTGCACAACAACAACAACGACACTATTTTAATTTAAATTAATTAAAATAAATAAACTAAAAAAAACCCTCCCTCCACTGAGAAAAATCGCAGCGCCAGATTGCATGTAAATGTTGATTTCCCAAGATTTTTGTTGTGACCCCTATGCGGCTGTAGAGGGCACCTAGAAGTTGTAGGGGCCTACAGTACAATAATTTTTTGGCTAGGGTTCGACCCTAGATATGACTTGTGTAAACAGCTTAGTCCAACTTTTTGTGGTTACCAACAGAGTAATGTGGGTCCCACAAACCAGACTAGGTTGCACAGATTAGTGACGTCATAGTTTGTGCCAGATCGCACTAGTGGATGTTAAATACCCTAGAGGGTCTGTGGAACTTTGCTTGCACTAGTCATCCTGCGGTGCCCCCATGTCGGATGTGAGATTTGGTAAGACCAGGCTGTTGTGGATGACCGCATGATGGAGAGACGTAACGCCCGATAAGGCTAGGGTGCGCAGCTAACCCCCGCCAAGGATGTGGTAGGCACAGGATGAAAAGATTCCCGTGTTTGACAGGTGACGGCGCATGCGCATTTACGTTGCTTCTATTACTCACATAATTTACTAATATCATCAGTCCGTCTTGAATCGCGGTTGGACAATGTTGGTTTCTGACGTTATATATATATTGTGTTTTTTTATCATTTAAGTGTATGAAGAAACAAGTAACCTTGTGAGGAATGGGATCTCTCCTAGAGGTAGGATAACCTGGTTGTGTTAAAATAATATTTGTAGGCTTAATAATCGCTGCCACTATAAAGTTAAGAGTAAATGGAATGTATAACCTTTAAATTCTATGTATGTACTTTAGTACTTACAGAAGATTTGGTTCATAAATCCCTTTGGGACTTTTAATTGGTGATACTGAACTGGAACTTAAACCAATTGTGGACGTCAGAAACAAAAAGTCGTTATTTTATAAAAATGTTTAAGTTAATTAGGATTATGGATGCGTTTGGTCATGGTATCTATAGAAAAATATCTCTCCTAGTAACTATGAGGCAATATACAGTTTGTTAAAAGATGACTTCTTCCGTTGTGCATTAACTAAAATTATTTAAACAAGATTTGACTCTCGCTGTTTCACCAGAGAGCTAATGTAAAATTGCTGTTTACATGTTTTTCTTGTATAAATAAACATAACACTGTTTTTCTAATGGAATTTTTTTCTTTGTGGCTAGGCTTAGTGGAAAATCAAAATTTTTAGTGATACACTTTTTATTGTATCCCCCCCTGTCAGAAAATACACCCGCAGCAAACCTGCGTAGATACTCAGCAAATTAAAATTATATCATATTCATCTTTAGTACTTTTATCTAGTGGTGAACATCACTGTTGCAAATAATAAATATTAACATTTTAAGTTAGACATGCAGATGCATAGGTCATCTGACAATAATAGCAGGTACAGACACCACATACATTTATTTTCTATTAGAATGCTTGGGATTTAGTTTGTAGGTTTGTTGCCATGGGGTGGTAGGAAAATATAAGTTACTCCCCCCACCTACTGAAGGTAAAGTGAAAATTGTTCAAAATCTGGTAAAAAGTAAGCGGTATACCATGCTAGATGATTGTTTACTCTCTTGCGAAACTCCATGGGGAGATTTCTTGGATTAAAATAAAAAGAAAAGTATTTATGAACATATGTCCTAAAATGCTTCGTAAGGTACCAACCGACATTTTGTTTTTATACTAAATAATTTTTATTTACGTAACGGATCATTGTATTAAGTTCATATTTGGCTTTAACGTTTATCACAGCAATGTTCATTTTCAGGAAAAATATTATTATAAATGTTTTTAGATTAGCGGCCAGCCTAAAATGTTTAACTCTATTACTATTTATTTTAACTGACAACCATTTAACATGACAATATGATAAAAAAGAGATGAATAGACATTAAACAACTAAAAAAATAATTAATTATCATAGACATTAAAAATAGTTTGGCCTATAATTTTCAATATTGCTCTTTTCAGTTAGTAAAAAAATAAATAGCAAAATAATATGCGTTAAGTTATAAAAGTACAATTAACAAGTGTAATACAGTGAATAATAAAAATGATAAGATATAATGTATATACATAGTAACAATCTTCTTAACATATAAAAGGTAAAACCCTTACTCACTCATTCATCACTAATTCTCCAACTTCCCGACTAGCTAGAGTTACTTAACAATAAATAACAGAGTTATTGTAATTTTTGGACTAAAATAACCAACTTTTGCCTTTGTTAGGCTGAAAAATTGATTTATTTCTAATGCATATAAATCTAAGTACTGTAACTCCGTAATTTTGCAATCATAAGTACAAACTAGATATTATTGTTTAGATAATTTTATTTGTTAACTTTTTTCTCATTAAATATTTTGATAAAATTTATCTGTTTTGAGATATTTTGGCTTCGAAATTTAAAATGCCCACAATTTTAAAAATATGCGTCGAAAAAATATTTTTATATAAAAATGAACATTGTTTTGATAAAAGTTTATGTAAAATTTGCGTCATACAATAATCCATTGCTGAAATAATTCTATAAGAAAAATCTTAAATATAGGAGATTTTTTTTTTTAACTACAGACTGTGAAATAAGCACATTGACACCTGATGAAATGATTAAACTTTACAATAACAACATTGAGCGGGAAAAAATTCTGGTGGTGGACTCAAGAAATAAAGTGCCCACCTCCTTAAAGGGTGTAATTTGCAGGCCGTAGGATTTTTTGTTGGTTACCCCTGGATTGGTCTAGCGTCATGACTTTAAGCACTAGACTGTACTTGGCGATCCACCAGCTAGAGAGGGTCGCGCGCTATCCGCGGACGTCGGGGCCCACCAGCTGGCCTGGATCAGACACCAGACTGTACTTGGCGATCCACCAGCTAGAGAGGGTTGCGCGCTATCCGCGGACGTCGGGGCCCACCAGCTGGCCTGGATCAGACACCAGACTGTACTTGGCGATCCACCAGCTAGAGAGGGTCGCGCGCTAGGCCCGGGTGGGTGGAAGTACCAGTCATGCTTGCTGTTTCCTACAGATTTAATGACTGATCAATGACGTAATCAGTTTTTGACGTCATATGGATAACCACAGATGACTGGGGGTACCCACTAGCAGGGGCTTGTGTCATGACACTAGATCAGTCTAGGGGTAACCAACAAGAAATCCTACGGCCTGCAAATTACACCCTTTAAGGAGGTGGGCCCCTTATTTCTTGTGTCCACCACCAGACATTTTTCTCAGTGTCGGCCCGCCGCTCCCGCTCCGATCCGACCCGTCCCGAGTCCCCGCCCCGACTGAGCCCCTCGCGGCTCCGCTTTTTTAAAACTCCCTCCGGATGGCCTTGACCCACTTACAAAACACATCCATCACTGTCATCCACACCTGCCGGTTCGAACCGCTTGGCCTTGAAATGGGCCAGAACCGGCAAAACCCCACTACTAGTACACTAGTAAGTTTAAATAAGTAATTTTGGTTTAAGTCAATACAAATTTTATGGAAACCACTTAATATTTATTGTTTCAAAAAATTACAGTTTTGTTTAGGCATTGTCTCACCGTCGACGTATGAAGATTTTCATTACTTAACTTACCATGATGTTTTATTTATTTATTTATTGAATTTTACAATGCTTCATTACAGTCATAAAAGACCACTTACAAGGTATTCTTACAAAGAAATACTTATCAGCTACTAGCTTTATTAATGGACAGAAGTGGTCATCATTGAGCTCATTAAAAATTACCCTTGAAGAGTGATTTACCCTTTAACCTAACCTAATTAAAAATGTTATCCTTTAAGAGGAAAGAAAGTTTAATAAAATAATTGACATAATAAGAAGAATAGAACTAATACTTGTGAAATTTAATACCCTAGAGCTGTTTAATTCCCAGTTTATAACCAGAAGATCGGTGACTGCAACCGAATGCAGTAATATTATGCTACAATATACCGTAGCGAATAGTCTACATGAATAGTCAACATGTCTTCAATCAATATCAACAGCAAATACATCGAATGTTGGGTTTAAGCAAGTGTGTTTGTTGTGACGTTTGTGATGCGACTGCATGTACGATGTGGTAGCGTAGTCGGCGGTGCGGCGAAGACGCTCGGGATAGGGCCGGGCCACCATCTTGGTCTGGTCAGTCCTGCCGCCAAAACTGCTTCACTGCCGCGCTCTGTGTAGCTGCTCTAGTATGTTATGTGATCGCTGGTTAGTAATCATTATGAAGAATTTATGATTATTTTATACCAATGGTGTAGTAAAATTTTTTCGGTGTGAAGAATTCTTAATAAATTTGTCAAATTCCCTAAATGGGACACGGGGATTATCCTGGGTTTTGGAAAACCAGTGTTGGAACACCGTTCCCTTGCATTCCTGCCCCACTATTTGTCTATTTGATACACACTTTTTATTTGTGTATGTCGACCAAATTTTAATTTCTTTTTGCTTTATTGAGTTAAAAGAATGAAACAATCAGTCTCCCATTTCATCGGTTTTAATCGGTAGGTGTTAAAAGACTGGAACAGTCAATCATTCAATAGTACAGACCATTTCAATTGATGTGCTTAAAGAGACTGGAACAGCCAAAATGCACTCAATGCAGAATTATCAGTCGGTTGTTCACTCAATTGAAAAAAGAAATTTAAGAAAAAAAACATTTGATAGATTGGTTGTTAGATTTATTTGGTTGTCCCATTATTAGATTTGATATACATCAGAATAAGATTAATATAATATAAAAGTGCTTGAGTTTTTGAATGAGATTTTATTTTTGTCTGCATTAAGCCGCTTATACTCTTTTTGATCATGGCGTCTCCAATCTTTAGACATGCCTGCACAAAATGATTGAAGCCCTCACAAGCGTTGCAAGTAGTATTGAACATGGGACGGTTAGTATGCAGTGAGGGTTTCTCATACTACAGGGTACATAGTCCTGTTAATATTTAGGACTCTCCTTGTTGAGTTACCGGTATTTGTGTGAGCCTTGGGTTTTGTTTCTCTAGAATATTTAGTAACTTTACTTACGTTTTTATTTGTTCAAGCAAAACTATATCCTATGGGAGGCAAAACCACATTCTGTATGAAAGAGCAAAAACATTGATTGCCTTATTTTTGAATAACGATCCAAGCACAGGGCCATATTAAACTGATAAGAGGAGTACAACAACTCAAGGGAATGTTCTTTCATTATTGCATACATTGTAAATGCAACCACTAATACAATATTTTGCTTTACAACCTTGAAATTACTTTGTGGATACTCATAATATATTTTGGCATATATTTAATTTTTCATAATTTAAAAAATTTTGTGATGAGTCCTTTTGTAATAATGTGTTTAATCATAAAGCTTAACTGTAAAAGGAGCACGTCACTAAATTATCTTAAGTTTGCACTTACAATCTGTCATTGGTCCTTTACATTCCGTATCAAAATACTACATCACTGAGTGTTTCAGGAATTCGGGCTACTTGTTTACTCAATCTTTTTATTAACATCTATTTTTAGCAATAATTTTGATTATTTTTATCAGAAGTTTACACTTGCAAGATTAACCTAATGATCTTATAGTACACATCGATTAAAGGTGCAGCTCTCATATTGTCATGATTAGGCCTACTAATGTTTATGTAAAAAATTAATGTATTACTTTTATCTTGTTTATTTGGTTTGATCTAACAAATAATTACAAATAACTAGCTAACATCCCTTCAAAAATAACAAGTAATTTGAATTATGGGGATTCATTAAACTTATAAATAGGTAATATTTTATAAGTTTTAGTAGCCACACCATATTTGTCAATATAATGTAAGTTTTAAATTTAAGTGGTGCCATTTCTTATAAAATATGAAAATACTAGCTGCTACCCGGCATGCTTTGCGATGCCAACCTAAGGAATTTTTCGCACTGCAGGTGAGCTAGTTCGCTACGCTCACTGGCCAACAGGTTTAGCTTGATCGCTGTGCTCACTCACCGTCAGTTTCAGCTTGTTCGCTGAGTTCTATACAAAACTTAATGGGTTACAAACATTTTCCATAAAATTTCTCCATAAGCCATTTCCTAGTATAATACGGACCTAAATCTCTTCCCCACTGCAATATTCTCTTGGAGGATCAAGTTAAAAAAATTACCTATGGTATTCAATTTTTTGGTTTTTTACTAACTGTCATTAAATCATTATTCAAAATGTTTCTGATTTTCTCTATCTCTTTGTTTATACGAGGCGTGTTTTTAAAGTACGTACCGTTTTTAAATACTGCCATTGCAGCGCTGCGGTCGCCGTTTCGTGCATGCATGCTGTTTACCTACATATGTTGGCATTGCAAGGACTCTGTTATGGCATTTTTTGCTGCTGTTTTCAGACTTTTAAAAATGTTTAAGAAGCCTTCACTCATGGAGAGTCCCGCCGACTGCGTAGTATGTCTGATACCTGTTTTCTGCATGCTAAAGGCCTGAAATCGATTGATATTAATCGTGAGATTTGTGAGTGTACGAAGAAAACATTATGAGTGATGGAACAGTATGAAAGTGGGTTAGGGGTATAAAGATGGCCGCACAAATGTGCATGATGATTAATGGCATCATTTTGTTTCACGATAATGCCCGTTGACATGTGAATTATTGAACCCATGATTTGTACAGAGAATTTGGTTGGGAACAACTCGATCATCCTCCCTACAGTTTTGATCTAGTGACAATAACAGGGTGTTCTATGTGACAATAACATATTCATTTGAAGAAAGACCTAAGCGGTGTGCTCCACGACAATGACAACGATATCAAAACGGCTGTTTTGAGTGTTTCTCATTGCAGGCGGCAGAATTTTATGACAACAGAATTGTAAAGCTAGTTGTACGATATGACAAGTGTCTTAATAATTGCGGAAATCATTTAGAAAAGTAGATCAAAATACAGTCTTTCATGTAAAAATATAATTATGAACAAATCTTTTCTGGTTTATTTTTTACTTAAAAACGGTACTTATAGTTTAAAAACATGCCTCGTACTTTATTTCCATTTATTTTTATTATTATTTTCTTCTTGAGTCTTTATTCATAATTATTTATAGATATAGGCTACATTTCTCTATAGGCCATCTACACTATATCTTCACCTTGTTGTACTCCCTTTTGTCTTTCAGTCATCAGTGAGTACAATAACTCACTATGAAGCATTTACAGGGCCGCCCAGAACCAAGCGGGGCCCCGGGGATGAGACTTGACCGGGCCCCTTTCCCCACCCAATTGAACAGAAATTCAGGAGAAAGTGAAAATTTGTAAACTGAGATATGTAATGTTGGACATTATATGACCAGGAACATTAAAAAAATTTTAACAATAAAACATTTTATTTTTAATTAATTTACAATAAAATTTACTCAATGCTTTTTATGCTACCACGTGCAATGCCATATACAATGTGGTAACGTCACTTCCCATTCCCGCTCTTCCATCTAGGCTCTGTATGCCTACTGCCCGCTGCCTGCACTTATGTAGTATTATTTTTTTAAATACAATCACTTCATATTGGCATTAAATATAAACGATATATGAATAACACACATCTGTGATGGTCTCATAACACTTAACATATCATTTATAATAAATTTAACGCACAAAATACATACTGTATTGTCCAGTAGCAAATATCAATTGGGTATATGTAATTGTCATAATTGTTTCAATTCATTTACAATTGTTGTGAATTTACTTTTAAGAGTTATGACCACTATGGATGTGTACTACTTGTATATAGTTTTGTTTAATCTCAAAAGTGATTAAGCGATATGAAGTGAAGAAGTAATTTATGTGACTGAAGATGAATTGTGTTGAATGAATGTTGCAGATTTGAAATTGCAGTCTCACAATGACTACTGTTTTGACACTGTTGGCTGAGATTTGGTGAGTAATAATAATAAAGCAGTAGAGAGTCGATTATCTCAAAGTCTATTTAGACAAATTCTGTTTCCACCAAAATGTTTGTATTGAATAGACCTTTTAATTGTTGTATGATACATCATATGTATGTATTTGAAATTTCCAAGATTTGAGCCTGTGACCCCCAGTTTTTAGAACACCCTGTATTTATATTAAAAATATTTTAAAATTATTCTTTGGGCTTTATTTAGTGGGAAGTGGTTCATAAAATAGAAAGCTATCAAACAAATAAATGATACTATATGACGTCAATCTGAAATGAGCGGCAGAGCTCCTCCTAAACCCTTTAGGTAGTGTTGGCACCCTCTAGAACCCCCAGTGCAAACGTCTTAGCCACCCAGACTGTTGACTGCATTTCGTTAGGTGGTTTCCAGCCCTTTTCCCTGTCCTGGCTGGAAATCTGACCTTGGTAACTTTTGACAGCTGACGTGTCCTTGTAGGCCTAAAGACAATTGTTTGGTCTTTTTTTCCTGTTGATTAAATGTACTAGAAAGGAAAAATGACTACACACAAATGATTCTTTGTAATAATTCAATGATGATTTTTACTAAACATTCCAAAAATAGACTGAATAAGACACAACATTTTACAAAATTTCTTATCATATGTACATTAAAATTAAATATTGATGAAATATGTACATAAAACCTATTTACAGTGTATTTACAAAAATTATACAACACTAAAGTTATTATCTGGTTGCCTTTTTTGGAATTATACCACTGGAACTTCATTTGTAACTTTTTTCTCATTGTCCGTAGTTCCTGAAACATTTTAAATACAAATTAAGGTGATTTTTTCAGTAAGTATTATTTCAAACGTGGGAAATAACACATGTGGGAAAGTATTATTTTAAATGGTATTAAGATGCATACTTTTTAAATGTTCTTAAAACACGAAAAGAATTTGCTTGGATTAAATTAGAATTGAAATATTCCTTACTAATGAGCGAATACTGTATATATTAATGACAACAGAGAAAACGAATTAAGTAAAGGTATCGTCAAAGATCTGGGCCCCTGATATATCACAGGTGTTCAGCTACTAGCCACTGTAAATTGTTCTCAAACTTTCTTCAATAAGAAACAATCAGGTATGATATAGAATAGAAGGCGAATGTTTTTTAAAGGTTTAATTTTTTTGGTTTCATGGCTCTCTGATACTGCAATTGAAGAAAACTGGGAAACTGGAGGGGGGGGGAGATCTTTTTCAAACTTCTATCTATTAATAGGCAAAAACAAAACTTTTCCTCTTTTTTCCTCAGTGTACATCATAGGAGAAATCCGTGCATGCTGTTAGAAAGATGCCCTGTAGATGTTGATCAGAAACCTGTAGTAATTTACATCGGCCCTCAGGACTACTACCTACAGGCTTTCAAAGTTTCAGTATTTTATGGAAGAAAGGTAATTGATTGAATGGGAGTTGATGTTTTGAAAGCTGTTGTAATAACGAATTCAAGTAAAACAGGAAGAACAGATGTTTCAGTTATAAATTATATTTTCATCGTTCTACACAAAATCAGCCTGTTTTTTGTTCTCTCAATAGTACCAAAACCGTTGCTTTTTTGTCCTAGGACTGAAAAATCAGCTGGAATATTTTTAGGTCCTAGCACTGAAAAGTCAGCTGTTTGCTAATTATATTACTATTTGTTAATTAATTTTGAGGTGCAGAGTTTTGAAATTCAAACGTTATGGCATTGTTTGTAAATAACAGAAATGTAAACACTGCATATTACTTACTTGTAAATATAACATAGAAAAGACGACTTTAAAGTTAATATGTTTAACGATCAAAAGTCTAATTCCCCATTATGATAAAACATGTTGTTCATCACTCGGAGCAAAAGTGTCTTTTTTATGCTTAGTCTTTTTTAAAAACTCGGCTACGCCTTGTTTTTAGAACACGATTGCGCGCAAAAAAGACTCACTTTTGCTCCTAGTGATGAAAGCTACTATTAAAGTATTTGGGACCAAATTAACTGAAATCAATTTTGGATTAATAAAAAATTACTAGTACTTATAATTGTGAAAATATTACATTTTAGTGTAGAAACAAAATTGTATGAAGTGCAATACTAATTTAAGTAATTTTGGTTATTAAGTAAAAATAAATTGTAAATCAATAGAGATAAACTGTATAAAAGGATAAAAAAGTATAATAGTATAATTAATATCCAGTAGGCTACTAATAATTGGTCACCTTAGGAATCCGAGCTTTGCCACAAAAAGTTAAATGCGGTTTCATGAGAACACTTGGGAAACACCTTTCCCTGGGAGTAATGTGTAGTGAAGAAATGTGTAACTTGTACTGTGCAACAGTGCAACTAACATGTATTGTGATGTAAAGCAAAATTGGTTTGGTAAATGTTGAATATAGTTGTAAAAAAACAATTAAACGGTATCATTCTTCATAAGCTCTTTTTATTTGAAAATAATAACTAAATTTTAAAATAAGTCTTTGAATTTCTAATAATTATTAGTTTTATTGTTGTAAGGCCATTCGTTTTCCATGAAAACATAAATTAAAAAATTTAGTCATATAATCAGTGTTGAATTTGATACATCATTTAAAATCAAACAAGCCGGAGCCCGCCGGGGCTCCGCTAAGCTCTGCTCCGGCTAGATCCGGTATGCTCCGGCTGAAATTAAGCCCTGCTCTCAGTACAGTATCATTCATGCACTCATTATGAGTGTTGTAATCTTTTGTTTACTTTTTGTCATTTCGTTTATCTCAGTCCAAACACTATTTACAAGACATGTTTTTTAAGTAAGTACCATTTTCAAATAAAAAATAAACTAGGAAAGGACTTAAAAATTTAATTTTCACATGAAAGCCTGTACTTTACTCTGCATCATTTTCACCATTATTAAGGCACTCATTAGCTTTACAATTCCACTGTCAAAGGATTCTTCCGCCTGCCTTGAGACACACCCCAATACAGCCGTTTTGACATCGTGGTCATTGACGTGGCAAACCCACCTAGCCCTTTCTTCAAATGAATATGTGGCAGTCACTTTGCGCTAGATTGGGACTGTAGGGAGGATGAATGAGTTGTTCCCAACTAAACTCTCTGATCAATTCTTGGGTTCAATAAGTCACACACTGGGATGGGCATTATCGTGAAGCAAAATGATGCTGTTAATCATCTTGCACATTTGTGCGGCCATCTTTAAACGCCCTAACCCACTTTTGTACCATTCCAACACTCATGTTTTCTCCGTACACTATACAGATCTGGCGATGAATATCGATCGATTTCAGGCCTTTAGCCTACAGAAAACGGATAACAGACCGTACTTTGCAGTCGACGAGACTCTATGAGCAAAGGCTTCTGCAAAACATTTGCAAAAGTCTGAACACAGCGGCGAAAAATGCCGTAATGGCATCTGTGCGTTGCCGACATGTGTATGTACACAACGCGCATGCGCAGATCGCCGACCACAGAACTGCAGTGCGGGTATTTAAAAATGGTCCTTACTTGAAAAACATGCCTCGTATTTAGTTGATTTTTATTTTCTGGCTCATCTTTTAATTTAATCCTGCAGTGGCAATTAACGTTAATTTAACATAATTAATTAACGTTAATTTAACATAATTTTGTGGCTACAACTGTTGATGTTGGTCTGGGAGACTAACTTTTACATATTAATTTTTTCATTTATACTAAATATTAAAACTTTTTTGGAGAAACTTTGTGTAATAATCCTAAAATATTTGGTAGATAAATATAAAGTATTTATAGCGAAAACGTATTTTGAAGTGGAACAAAATCGGTTTTGTACATACATACGTTGGTTATACAGTACATGTTTTTCCAAAACTTAACATTAAAAATATCTCAGAACAGAACAGATGAATAAGAGTGTGTTTCTGAAATATTAATTATATCTATAACGTATTAGTTTTAATCTTATTAACTGGTGATGTTGGTGCACCAGACCACTCACACTTACAGTTTCTTTGACGTACAGGACCGCTGATGGCTGCTATGTACCATCACCTAATTTAAAAATTACACTCCGTCAGGTGGAGGGCTGAGGCACACTGAAAGGAGTGTGTTGCATAATTTGAGCAACAACAAACACAACCTATTGGTGAACTACAACTGAAATTTTGTTTTGGTCTCAGAGACCTTGTGTCACTACTGCAGTGTTAAACAAAACACACATTTCTAATCCCTTATACATTTTTATGGAAATTAAATATTTTATGTTACAGTATTATTTCTCTTTTATGGTAATTTTTTGCCATATTTTTCTAAATCTCTGGAACAAATGCCTTAAATATGGGCGTTCCCTTTTCAATCCTGCAATTTGTGAAACAAGCAAAAGTGAGTAAAGGCTTAACAAACTCGAATGTTATATATTATATATATTGTGAATATATATTGTACCGGGTGTCCCAGACCACCGTACACCCCTTTTAAAATCTACACAATTAATTTTTCACAAAAATAAATTGTGCCATTATAGGTAAAGCGGATGCGCTCTATCCATTGATGATAATTTCAATGTACAGGGTGTACCAGAAGTATCCTACCCAGACCGGAAGTCATACATTTTCAATACGAACCCCCACTTTTTATGGTATTTTTGGATTCTAGACATAATTTTAAGGCTACTTTACAGTTTAATGTGTATCCCTAATCCTAACGGTTTGGGAGATAATGGAGGTAGAAGTTTGATTTTTTCCCATAAGAATAACATGGAACAAATTTTCATATCCATTAACACTAAAACTTTTACCTTTAACATAACTGTCCAAGCATAAAAATATCTTATACATCCTCATTTTAAATAAAAATTCATCATAAAATACCAATTTTCACGTAATTAATTTGAGTTTTCTACACATTAAAAATACTCCGCCACATTGAAAAATTTAAGGATAAATAAAATAATTTATGAAAAAACTAATAATTTATGATGCTTAAGTGTTTAAAAGAAGAAGCTAAGGCATTTTTATGCTAGGCCCTTTTAGTTTAACTGGACATTTACAGAGATAATTTATGTAAAATTTAGTCCCATGTTATTCTTATGGGAAAAAATTATACTTCTTCCTCCATTATCTACCAAACCGTTAGAATTAGGGATACACATTAAATAGTAAAGTAGTCTTAAAATTATGTCTAGAATTCAAAAATACCATAAAAAGTGGGGGTTCGTATTAAAAATTTATGACTTCCGGTCTGGGAAGGTTACTTCTAGTACACCCTGTACATTTAAATTATCATCAATGGATAGAGCGCAACCGGTTTACCTAGAAGGGCACAATTTGTTTTTGTGAAAAAATTAATTGTGTAGATTTTAAAAGGGGTGTACGGGTGGTCTGGGACACCCGGTATATTGTGTGTATATTGTAAGACGTAAAAATGAACTGCAAATTTTCATAAGGAATGTGTGAATTTACTTCTGTTTTGTAAGTATCAGAATCAAGTTACTCTAGTATTAAACAAAATAAATTTCAAGTGATAATAAAATACCTATACTGTGTAGTATAAAAAAAGAAAATATTATAAAAAAAACCAACCTCTGAAGTAGTTCTCAATATCTTGTAGAGTCTTCCCATGTGTCTCTGGTAGGAAGGCCACCAAAAAGAGGGTCCCAAGTAAGGAAAATGTTCCGAAGAATGTAAACACTGCAGTATTCCCGACCATGGGCTCAACGATTAAGTAGAATTTGATTCCAATGAAACTGAAGACGTAAGCTGTACATGATGTGAAGCCAGAGCATACCTGCGCAAACAGTTGATATTATATTACAAATTAATAAGTTAATCTCCCTCTTGGTTCAACTAATTTACTTAGATACATGTTAAGGATCAGCACCCATCCCAAATGTCTCATAACTAATTTATTCTAATGAAAAAAGCATCTGGGCTGTAGTGATGCAGAAGATACATCAACAATTAATACAAAAGCAAATAAAAAAATAAAATCAAAATTTATAAAATAGTAATACAGTAACACATATCTATATGTTGTACTGTATTAAAATATTATCTATAATAAGCAAGCACATTAAAAAAGATTTCCATTTTTCTGTGGTTTAGTCGTTATTGCGTCCTTATATAAAAATGTCTGATAGAGTAAAATCGGGCATATATATTTTTAAGACCATAACAAAGCATTCATTTGGCAAGTACGCTACCCTTCATAGTTGAACACACCCTGATAGTTTTTTTTACACACTTTAATATATGTTTCTGTTTTAGTTGCTTAATAAACAACCAGTAAATCTGGCCATTTAGGAATCTGACTGGGGGTCCGGTTTTGAGGTGGTCAGATTTGAGATTGTCTACTGTAATACTTTATTAAATAGTATACTTTTTATTATAAATAATACTGAGATCATTGTAAAGGAAGGAAGCGCATTGTAGGCTCCTTCAAGTATCCGGTTACACTTTTGTGGATTAGTTTCATGATTTCACATATATCTAAAATAAAAATTCAAAATTAATAAGTGTAGAACTTAAAAAATTCAAAAGATTAGAAGTTTTTTATTGATTGAATTGTTTTATGGTTGTTTGTTGTTCAAATACTGCCTAAAACAACAAGGTAATAAACGTATAAAAACTTACCCCTCTCACTTTGGTTGGGAAGACCTCAGCCAGCATGGACCACGGTAGAGTGGAAAACCCAATGGAGCTGGTGAATATGTTGAGGAAAATGCAGAAAGCAGGTATCCAAGTGCAAGAGGGCACAGTGTCCGGGTAGTTGTGTCTCAGTGTGACGTAAGCTATCAGCCCGAACAGAGAGAGCGTCAAGCCAAAGCCTGCCGTGATCGCTGGCAGCCTACGGCCGTATCTGTTGCAGGCCCAAGTTGTCATAAAGGTCGACAAGACTCGGACAATACCGATAAACAGAGCTACTGTGTACGCGTCATTCGGGATCTCAGCGTCCTTGGCAAATTTAACCTGGAACGACAAACAAATATTGAAATAATAGTGATTCTAGGAATACTTATTTTTACTTTTTGATGCTTTCAAAAAGTATGGTTGCCGTTTGAGTGAGAGTCCTAAACAGTCCTAAACTTCCTAAACAGTCTAATCTGTTCCATATTTAATACCTACGTAAAGATCGCGCCACAATCATCCTACACTCATCTCTCATTCATATTCAGGTTAAAATACCCAAAATGTGAGGTCCCTATCTCAAAATAGTGATATAGTAAATCAGTTTTTAATTTAACACAACCTTCTTTATTTCTGGACCAATTTTATTTTGAGGCATGAAAAATGTCCTTCCATTTGTAGTTTTGCAACAAATATTTAGATATTAGATCTTTCTAATCTGAAGGGCACGGGCAGCCCTAGAAGTTTCATTTTTTGTCCATTAGAATAAGTAAATAGATTTGATTGAATTTCGAACCAAAACAGCTGTTGATAGCAAAACATAGTTAACAATAGATCACATGTTTAAAGCAGAATAGAAGCAATCAAACTGATAAACCCAATCTGATTAATATGGCCCAACATTAAACAGAGAATGTACCCATAGTATGATAAATTCAAGTTAAATCTATACTTATTTAATACGCTAAGGGTTTTTTTGTCCTGAGAACTCCTCCTACAGTTTTCAACCGATTTTCAAGTTCTTGGTATCGTTGGATAGGGCTTGGTCTGTGGTTGTTTCCGCCAAAAACTGACGAGAGTCGGACTGAAAATAAAGGCGCTATCCACCATCGAAATCTCAAAATTTCCCATTTAAATAGCATTGGGATTGAATAAAGCACTTTAAACATGTGTTAATAATCAGCTGTAAATACATGTTGTTTTGGTGATTACAGATACTCACAATATTGGATTGGTCGGATGTCATTGATTTAGAGCTAAAAGTAACATTTGTATTGTATTAAAATAAATTGCTCGATTTCGAGCAACACGTATACTAGTAAGTTATTAAATAGACAACATAAGTAATCATTTAGCCATATTAAATAACATTATGGTGCCCGTTTTTTATTTTTTTTATTATTTTTTGCTATACAGTTAATTAAAGGAGGTATATCTACGTAAGTGTAGGAGTCCCCTAAAAACCTCTACAGAGGAAGATGAAGAATACCCAGTCTGAGAAATGCTAACCAAACAAAACTTTTGGAAATTTTTTGGAGAAACAAGAAAGGAAAATAAGTTTAAAAACTAAGTATTTTCTTATTCTTTGTAGTCTTTTCTTCAATTTTATTTGGAGATTAGTTTTGTAAGATATTTACCTTAAATTGCCTAAGTCCTTGAGTTGTTGATTTCTCTCCAGTTGATTTCTCTCTGAGTTGTTGATTTGGAGAGAAATCAACAACTCAAGGACTTAGGCAATTTAAGGTAAATATCTTACAAAATGTTTAAAAGTTCTTGAAACTGGACACATTTACAAATTGGAGATTAGTATTAACGGCAAATTGATGAAACTTACCCTTTTTTAAATTTACTTGAAAAACGAGTATCCAAAATGTAAGGTTTTAGAAATAAAAAAGTACAATAAAAACAAAAATAGAAAATTGTTATACTTACTCCATAAATTATAATAATTGAGATTCCAGCTGTTTGTTGGAAGAAGAAAAATGTGTTCATTATGAATAATGGCTTGTAAACTTCAGGCTTGCAAATGTAGTCCATCACTTCACCCCAAGACATTTTTGTTTTTTGAGATGTAGCGTTTTTGGCCATCGCATTGTATTCTTCTTCCACTTCCTGAGGTGATGTCACTGCCCTAACGGTCATTAGTGATTGTTTAGCTTCCTTCGGTTTGTTTTTTGACAACAACCACACTGGACTCTCTGGCAGAAATGCACTGAAGATTGTAGAGACAACACTTACAGCTAAGCCGGCCCCTGCTGCATAGGTCCACTGGTCCTGGAAAATAAAAATGAAACTAATGTGATCATGTGAACCTTTAAGATAATAATTACCATTTTGGCATTTCAAGTTATCATTTTGGCATCAGCCACATATGGACGGTGCTTGATCATAAATATCATGATAAAGCTGTGATCCATAACTTATCCTACGTTTGACCTGGCTCTGGCTTGTGTGCTGGAATTCTATCACTAAACAGTAAAGTATACCCATACTGTATTCTAGAAAATCTATCATTTAATTCCAGGCTGCCCCCCGCTAACCCCAGTTAAGTTTATAAGGCTTTCGTCTCATCTAAAAAAGCACCATAAAGGTCCTGATCGAAACACATACAATTCAGGTAGGGGAGCATGAAATTCAGTCTTACTTTATGAGATGCACATCCTTCCTTCGACCCAAAAATTACATTTTTTAAATTAATAAAGCACATTTTTACTTTCTCCCCCTATACCATAGTATATGGAGAAATTATTGTTTTCGTCAAAATTTTCGAATTTGAGTTGTTGGTGGATTTATCCATTTTGATTCCCCCTGAGTCCAAAAAAGTGGTTTTCGGAGTGATGTCTGTGTATGTGTGTGTGTGTGTGTGTCAGGATGTATACAGAGCTAGAGAATGCACCAATGGTCCGATTTTGGTGAAATTTGGTACGTAGGTCCAAACCCACGATAATTCCAGGCGTTTTTTTTCATTTTTTTGAATTTTTGATTTTAAAGGGTGGTTTACCCCCAAAAACCCTCAAAAAATGTGAAAAATCAAAATTTCTCAAAAACGGCTCTAACGATTTTGATTAAAATTTTTTGGTTTATTAAGCTTAAAATGGTGAATAAAATGACACCACCCGCATCTCCGAGAAAATGCGCGGTTAAAAGTTATGGAGTAAAAAGTGTTTCAAAAATCAATTTTTTTTATTTTCAAAATAGTTGTTGTCTCAAAATAAATTTTACTTATCACCGTTAAATCAAGCTCAAAAAACTAAATAATCCGGTATTTTAAATTATTGCTCTACGTCAAGTGCTTGCGGAGAAAATTCAATTTTTCGTTTAGCAGTAAACGCAGTACGTTGTTAAAAGTCACAGACGCGCGTAGTGTCAAACGAGTGCTGCTCAGCTGGTAGCTATCCTACTGAGTCATCAAAACATTAATGTTTGAAGCTTTTAACACCTTTTTTTATATTGTTGGGAGAAAGTACCGTATGTGTCAGTTAACTGATACCGTTTATTATATTCTTATTTGTAATTGGAAGTTCCTTTATATTGTTCAAAGCTTGAAATCAGTTGATGATTATGAATGACTTCAGGTTTCTCGCTACAGGCTAAATTAAAACTAATATAAAATCAAACTATACTCAACCAATTCGTTTTATAAAAAAGTGCATTTGTGTAGATACCTGGAAGAGAGCCGCCAGTAGGTATGCAAAGAAGATGCCGACGCCCATCATGACAGGTGACAAGGTGCACAGCGCCGTCCGTAAGCGGGGGGTGACCACCTCGGTGGTGTAGGTGGCTGCGGCGGGGGTGGCAAGTCCACTACCGAACCCCGTCAGAATCCGGCCGACTATGAGAGGGGTCAGCGACCGGAGGGGTGAGGGGACGAGAGTGATGAGCAGCCAGCCGGCGATGTTGGCGATGTTAAGCAGCTGGAGACCCCGGCGGCGGCCAAGCCTCTCCACCAGCGGGCCCCCGAGGAGGCAGCCGACGGGCGCCGAGATGTGGGCAACACTGGCTGCGGAGCCAGAATGCATAGGCGTCATTTGGGGGGGGCAAGGGGGGGCAGTTGCCCCCCCAATAATTTTGGTGATTTTTTTATAATTGGAAATTAAAATGTTAGGTTATGTAATATGGTGAAATATTTGTATATAACAAGTATAAACTTCTGAATCATCAGACTTTAACAAAATGTCTACTTTGAATTATTTATAAAACTCTTAAATTGACTCATTCTGCAATCTTCATCTTTGTAGGAAGTCCCATCTCACTCACGTCTGTTTCGACGTTACCGAGTGTCGCCTCGCTGCCGTAGCGCTAGGCGAGTTTTGATGGATGCAGAGGTTTACGGGGATCGTGTTTTAAAACTAACCAATTAAGATATAGATTGGCTCTTAACTTTTTCTAAAAGTAAAAAGACGGATCTCGTAGGCTCTGTTTTATAATTTTTGAATAAAATTTCTCACCTTAGCTATAACTGTCTAAAATCATTTGTTTTTCTCGATTTTTAACTTAAGTTTTCCATTAGTTTTGATAATACTACCAAAGTGAGATAATTAAGTGTAAGAAACTAAATTTAGCACCGTTATTCTTCTTTGATATGACACATTAGTTGTAGCTCTCCTATCTCTAGGCTGCATTTAGCAAAAGATAACTGGGTTCCAAAAAACCCTTGCATTTTCATCGACAAAAACAGATGATTTTAGACAGTTATAGCTAAAATTAGAAATGTTATTTAAAAATTCCAAAAACAGAGCCGAAGAGACCTCTTTACTTTTAGAAAAGTTAAGATCCAATCTCTATCTTAATTGGTTAGTTTTAAAACACGATCCCCGTAAACCTCTGCATCTATAAAACTTGCCACTAGAGAAAAACGGATGATTTTAGACAGTTATAACTGAAACTAGAAATTTTATTTAAAAATTCTAAAACCAGAGAAGACGAGATCCGCCTTTCTAATTTTATAAAAAGTTAAGAGTCAATCTCTATCTTAATTAGTTAATTTTAAAACACGATTCCCGTAAACCTCTGCAGCCTTCAAATTCGCCTAGCGCTACGGCCGCGGCATTTGGTAACATCGTTCGGGCTCAGGCTCAGGTAGACCAGAGCCTTGCCTTGGTTAAACATACCTCTTTCGTGTGAAAAGGTTAGATATAGTACTTTCGCTGATGTCCGATGTTTACACTTTAAAGCTGTTTACTTGAAAATCAATCAATTTCCTTACTGATGGGTAATCAAATGTGAAATTTACAAACTTTATGAACTTGTAGGTCCCCTCTTCCTCTTTTTAAATGGATAATTTACCAATTTACTTTAGAAACAACTTCACGCCGAGCTCTATCCAAAGGCATTAAAATCATTAAAATCTATTGAAAATTGTGGGAGGAGTTCCTTGTACCCGTATCATGTATTAAATATGTATAGATGTTTTTTGTAAATCATTACTTATCTTTTTTTTATTACTTAGTAATTTTTTACCTTTCTTGTCCTCAATAGCAATTTAGGTTATGTATAATGGGCAATGTAAGTATACCGTGGCTGTACTGATCCTACCAAACAATAGTTAAGGCTGCGGTCTACCCCAACCAAAACAACAACAATGTCGAATGCCGCCTCGCGGCCGTAGCGCTAGGCGAGTTTGATGGCTGCAGAGGTTTACGGGGATCGTGTTTCAGAATTAACCGATTAAGATAGAGATTAGCTGTTAACTTTTTCTAAAAGTAGAAAAAAGGATCTAATCGGCTATCTTTTTAGAATTTTTAAATAAAATTTCTAATTTCAGTAATAACTGTCTAAAATCATCTGTTTTTTAGTTTTGTAAATGCAAAGGTTTACGGGGATCGTGTTTTAAAAATAACCTCTTAAGATAGAGATTGGCTGTTAACTTGTTTTTAAGTAGAAAAAAGGATCTAGTCGGCTATCTTTTTAGAATTTTAAAATAAAATTTCTAATTTCAGCTATAACTGTCTAAAATCATCTGTTTTTTCTTGATTTTTAACTAAAGTTTTCTATTGGTTTTAATGAACTAACTACAAATGTGTAACAGAGGGAAATTAGTACCGTTATTCTTCTTTAATATGACATCTTATTTATAGCTCTAGGCTTAATTTAGCAGAAGATAAGACGGTTCTAAAAAAAAACCCTTGCATTTGGGTGCGCGCCAGGGTTAGACCGAGGTGGTCCCGGGCTCCGGTCTACCCCTGACGCGCACCCAAATGCAAGGGTTTTTTAGAATCGTGTTATCTTCTGCCAAATGAAGCCTAGAGCTATAAATAAAGTGTCATATTAAAGAAGAATAACGGTACTAATTTCCCTCTGTTACACTTTTGTAATTAGTTCATTAAAACCAATAGAAAACTTCAGTTAAAAATCGATAAAAAACAGATGATTTTAGACAGTTATAGCTGAAATAAGAAATCTTATTTTAAGATTCTAAAAAGATAGCCGACTAGGTCGTTTTTTCTACGTTAAAAAAAAGTTAACAGCCAATCTCTATCTTAAGAGGTTATTTTTAAAACACGATCCCCGTAAACCTCTGCATTTACAAAACTAAAAAACAGATGATTTTAGACAGTTATTACTGAAAATAGAAATTTTATTTAAAAATTCTAAAAAGATAGCCGACTAGATCCTTTTTTCTACTTTTAGAAAAGGTTAACAGCCAATCTCTATCTTAATCGGTTAATTCTGAAACACGATCCCCGTAAACCTCTGCAGCCATCAAACTCGCCTAGCGCTACGGCCGCGAGGTGGCATTCGGCATTGTTGTTGTTTTGGTTGGGGTAGACCGCAGCCTTAAATGATATTTTTGTTCCTTATACGGCGGACTGCAAAGGTGCTTGGTCAAAAACTAATTTTTGATCAAGATAAAACAATGTATTTTACCATATGTAGGTCTATGAAGTTTTAGTCTATGTATCCGAATGTAAAATTTTAGAGTTGTAAATAATATACAATAAAAATAACTAAATAGTTATAAAATGATGTTTTTTTTTATTTTTATTTCAACGATTTAGTATCCAGTAACCAATTAGTCATTAAATTTTTTAAGGTGTTTTACATCACAGTAGCCACTGGCAGTCCCCGAAGAATAATGACTTTCTACATATAGAAACATGTTATATAATCAAATTTTACATGCATTAGGGTATTGTTTTCATGGGTTTGTGAGATTATATTATAATTTCACAGTTTATGTACAGCTTAGTGTCACAATGTAAACTTAATTAGATTTTATTGACAGTTTTTAGCGAAATTTAAGATGTTTGGCGTATTTGTGGGAAGGGGGGAGGGGGTTTGACCTTATGAAAATCTTGCCCCCCCAATCAGAATGCTGAAATGACGCCTATGGCAGAATGCGACTAATGACATGTGGTTGGCGAGAGGTATGGTTAGCGATGTTCCCCACAAGAACAAAGTTAAACCATATTTACTATATTTCTTTACATCGAATCTGAAAGTTATGTTTTATAGCCCTAAATGAGGGATTTGTCAAAATGGACATGGTTTGTGAGAAATATCTTTCACAATAGTAGGTCTACATCAATTTTTTTTAACACGTTCGCTACCAGCCGCCACACATATGCGGCGGTCAGGCCAATCCCACAGCCCACCAAAATAATCATGGACTTCCCTGTAGACCGGCCCTAGTGGTTGTGGCTTATGCCACAGACCACGAATAGAAACCGTCCAAAATTAGTTTTCACACTTCAAAATATTTTAATTTCATTAAATAAAAAAAATATATACAATTTTCTCTTCATTTTTGGTAATTTTTTGAGTGCCGCACATTTGCAGCGCATGGTCAGAGACTAAGTGACGCATGTTAGGGTCGGCACTAATATAACCTTATTTTTAGTCATAACCTTTGAAAAGCGAAAAATAAAATACGACTTATACATAAAAACATTGTATTGAAATATTTAGTTTACAAAAAAAGTTGTTTACAATTCATATGCTGTACTCGTGGTAGTATAATTATGATGTTTTACAAGTTTAAAAAATGCAAATGTTTATACATTTTTCTTACACAATAAACTTTTTCAATGTGTCATATAAGAGATTTGATGAATATTTGTGTAAAAATATATCAAATACGTTAAAAAATGTTACTTTCAAAAATACATTAAATAAAAATGTACGTAAAACATTTTAGTGATGTCAGTGATCGTTTTAGCCACAGACCAACCGCCGCACATATGCGGCGGACTATCCCGTAGACCGCGCCTAAACTGTCTGACCATTAAAATAGACCGCACTGAAGAAATTTCGTATTTAGTATCATGGAACCATCGCCGCAGATATGCGGCGGCAGTCTATTTTAATGAGCCCAGCCGCCGCAGATATGCGGCGGTGGGCTCTCAGTAGAACTCGCCCGCCGCAAAATTGCGGCGGCGGACTGTGGTTACGATTTTTTTTTAACATTGTGGTAGCGAACGTGTTAATTTAAACATTTTTGGCAAGCTTTTGTAAAACTTACACATAATAAGTTTATACAGGAATATAGCAGTCGATTTAATAAAGATTTAAGCCCTATTTATTCTGAATCAATTGAAAAAATATTAAGAAATTACATGACATAAGATGAAGAATGTTTAACTTTGTTCTTGTAGGAAACAAATCTAACATGGCAGAAACCAATATTCATTATTCTAATTATATACTGTATATTATTAATTAAGAAAATTGGATGGACCTTTTCTGGACCACATTATGTTATACTTTTACTCATTGTACTCACCATAATATTTTATTAAGAAAAAATATTATGTAAAATCATTTTATGGAGATAAAATAGTAATGAAAAATTATAGGTAGTAGAATCAGGAAGTAATAAAGAAAAACAAGTGTTCACCCAAAGATAGGAATAAATTAAGTAAATACTAGAGATCGACTCCTGATGGAAATTCGATCAAAATTTCAGTTGATCTGCACCCAAAAGTTTACAAATATTTTTATAAAGGAAACATCTGTTCTTCCTCATTTGCTAACTTATGTTATTACAACAGCTGTCCAAAGAGTCAACCAATTTTTCTTCTCCCATAAGATTAACATTGAAACTTTGAAAGAATGTGGGGCGTAGCCCTGGAGGCCGATTTGAATTAGAATGTGATTCCGCTCATCTACAGGACAATATCTTTCTAATGGTATGCTCGGTTTTCTCGTACGATGCGCACAAGCTGAGAAAAAAGGAGGAAAAGAAACATGCTTACCTATTAATATATAGATTGATGCACATACTACACACTAGTTTACCAAAATGTTTTATTAAAGATAATTTTAATTAATAAAAATAGAACATATATTACATATTACAATATTCATGGTGTCTTTAATAATTTTTGTCCCCTATGGAAGCTCCACTTGATATTTATTCCAAACTATAATAGTAAAGTTCACAAAAATAGTCTTATGGAAATTTTAACAGCTGAGTTACCCTCACCATTGAATATACATCTAAATAGAATAGCCAAGCAATGCTTTTATTTGAAGCCAAGCTTTTGAGAGCGCGACTAGCGAACCTGTTGGATTTTCAGCCAATCTCTGAGTTTTTTCCCCAATGCAGTGCTGCTTCCGTGGTCGTCCCTGGAACTAACGGCGCGCCGTGGCATCGTCTGCTTCCCGGCCGAGATATTTTGGTTTGGCAATGCTCCTCTCCTCACCCCACCTCACCGCTACCGATGAGCCGGCCGGCGCGGCGCGGCGCAGCGAGCGGGCAGCGGACTGGCACGAGTGCCACAACGGACCGGCTACGTAATAATGGTGTCTGTCTGCATGATGCGAAAAGGCCTTATGTTTCTCATTCACTTAGTTGCTGATCATTATTATTGTGCTATTAAACACAACCATCTTGATTTTACATAAAAAATTGCAACTATTAGTTGATATTTAAAATTGAAAATTTTTATTAACTATTTATGTTTGTATTCTCTGGTCCTTATGAGTAAATGAATATATTTTTTGCTTATTAATTTTGATGTAAACTGTATGTATATTTATAAGATGATTATAGCTTATCGTCTTAAAATCTAAATTACAAAGAATGATCTGTAAATAATTATTATTTTGCTTTTCTCCATAACAGACAAGAGTAGCCTATATTAACATACTTTTTGACATTTCATTATTATTTGTCATTTTTATCGATAGTTTGTCTGTCTCTCTCATGTTGCGCCAGCATTGTTGCGTCATTGTTGTGGCCCGTAAATTTGTATTATTAATTTAAGTACCTTTTTTCAAAATCGTAAATTATCCTTCTAAAATGTTATCCTAATGCACTCATAAAGCAGTGTAGTGTTTGCTTTTTTCTCTTACTACAGTATGTTATATTAAATATTATAGGGTCTATTTTTCTGAATACTCGTTTATTTTCCTTGTGACGTCCAATTAACTTATTCTTTTTATAAATATACAGGGTGTCTCACGTAAGGTGTCTCAAATCGATTACAGATCAACAATTTGTCCTACAATCTTGAAATAAAATCATTTCCCACTAAATTGACCCCAAGGAATAATTTAAAAATATTTTTAACGTTGTATAAATACAGGGTGTCCCAAAAACTGGGGGTCACAGGTTCGAATCTTGGAAATTTCAAATACAAACATATGTCATATTATACATCATTAGAAAGGTATATTTAATACAACCATTTTGGTGGAAACAGAATTTTGTTATCTTTATTCGTTTCAAAATGGCGTCCATTTTTGTAGCCAAAATCAAAATTTACGGAATACCCTGTAATTCTTTTATTATTTGTCATAAATGACTTCTGATTCAAAATACTTATTTGAAAAAAGCTAAGCTTTACAATGATATGTCACAAGACAAAATTTATAAAAAAACTAAAATTTCAAAAATTTAATATTTTTGAAAGTTTTTACATAAACAAAACTCAAAAATTTTAAACACAAACACATGTCTTTTTGTACATTATATTAAAGCTCTCGTTAAACTGAACAACTTTGTAATTTACACTAATGCCGTATCTCTTTTGGTTTTGTAGTAATAACGTAAAAATGTCATTTTCCCATTTAACTTGCATGTTAATTAATCAGGACATGATAGTATGGCAGTCCTCATTCCACTGTTGCCATACCATTAAATTAACATGCAAGTTAAATGGGAAAATGACATTTTTACGTTATTACTACAAAACCAAAAGAGATACGGCATTAGTGTAAATTACAAAGTTTTTCAGTTTAACGAGAGCTTTAATGTGATGTACAAAAAGACATGTGTTTGTGTTTAAAATTTTTTAGTTTTGTTTATGTAAAAATTTTCAAAAATATTAAATTTTTGAAATTTTAGTTTTTTTTTAAGTTTTGTCTTGTGACATATCATTGTAAAGCTTAGCTTATTTCAAATAAGTATTTTGAATCAGAAGTCATTTATGACAAATAATAAAAGAATTACAGGGTATTCCGTAAATTTTGATTTTGGCTACAAAAATGGACGCCATTTTGAAACGAATAAAGATAACAAAATTCTGTTTCCACGAAAATGTTTGTATTAAATAGACCTTTTTAATGATGTATAATATGACATATGTTTGTATTTGAAATTTCCGAGATTCGAACCTGTGACCCCCAGTTTTTGGGACACCCTGTATTTATACAACGTTAAAAATATTTTTAAATTATTCCATGGGGTCAATTTATTGGGAAATGATTTTATTTCAAGATTGTAGGACAAACTGTTGATCTGTAATCGATTTGAGACACCTTACGTGAGACACCCTGTATGTGGAAATATATATGGGTGACCAATAGTGCAAATGCAAGTTTGTTGACTCTTCCTGACAAAACTTTGAATAACAAAGTTCTTCTTCACTTACCCAGATAGCACAAAAACGTTATTTTCACGTGAAAATAACGCTTCATTTTGAACATTTTCACGTTAAAAAAAGAAGGAAATCAAGTTATTTTCGCAAATGACATAAAAATTGCACTGAATTTCGCGTCAAAAACCCATGAAAATAAAACGTGAAATTCAAATTTTAATTTCACCAAAATTTCACTCTATCGCAAATTTATCACTGAATTTTCACCCTTTTTTACTCGATTTTCACATGAATTTCGCATTATTTTTACAATTTTTTTTTTGCTAATTTCACGTGAAAAAGACGTGAAATTCACGTTTTCAAATTACCAACATTTTACCTTTTCACTTAATTTTCACATTTTTTAGGCTACTTGCGAAATTCACATCACTTAAAAAATTGTCTGCTCTGTTTTACGTTACATTCACAAAATATTTTACATTTTCAAATATAAAATATAAGAAAATCAAGTAATTTACAATAAAAAAACCTGAATTTTATTTGAATTTTATTTTTACCTGAATTTTATGAACCTAATTTTATTTTTTTAAACATTTTACTAACTTCTTTTTTAAAAAGTACTATATCTTGCCAATTTGTTTTTGTTTTAAAAAATAAAATTATGACTGGCTTAAATGGATTTATGGATAATGGAAACTTTTAATTGCAAGAATGTCATAATTTAATATAAACATTGCTTTAAGTTCTACCATATTTTGGTAAAGCAAAATATGGCCAAAGCAATATTATTTGGTCTCTGGTCTACTAACCATTTTGTATGATTTTTTTATTTTTTTTTTGTGTGTATCTAAATTTTTGTTATTTCAGTTACAATGGAACACATCGCTAAACCTGTAAATTTCATCGAATTTTACAAGACACAAACAGTTAAGAAATTTTATCCATATAAATTTGTACGGATTTGAAAACAAATAACGTAGTTATTGCCATTTTACTGCAGAAAACATTGATTTTGAATTATACTTCCTGAAAATTAAGGTGATTTTATTAGAAAAAAATCGCAATAATTTATTGTCAGATTCTAAAAATTTTCAATTAGTTTCAGAAATAAAAATTACTGGGTGTAATAAAGAAAATGGTGGCTAGTGCTATATATGTTCACATGAACTTTTTAATTCATTTAGTTAGATCAAAGGAATCTTGTTGCTTAGAGAAGGCAAGTTGGCTGCAAGTATACTGTCCATTACGTATATTTTCCTAAATTAAGGAGAAAAGTACTTCTATAGACAAGGTTTGTTTGCAATAAGTGCAACAGGCAAGTACGTGCAGCCATCAACTTGCCTTCTCTACTTTCCCCGTCTCTAAGGAAAATTTCCTTTACGCCAGGTGAAATTTCATTACTAAAATAGTATTCAATAAAAACAAAAGAGTTTATAACTGTTGGCAAAAAATTTATTTCCAAATAACAGTAAAATAATCAACTTAAAAATATAATGCTATTAAATATTTATTTTTTTGTGAAAATCTTTGATTATTATAAATTTTTTATATATAAAAAATAAATAAATAACCAATGGAAATTGACGGAGTACTCAGGTCTGCAGCGACGCGTTTTTTTTTAATCAAACTAAATTCAAGGATACACTGGCATTTTCAAGTCTCAAGGAATTTTCAAGGCCAATTCAAATTAAAGGCATTTTCAAGGATTTTTCAAGGTTGTAGACACCCTGTTCCCAAGTTATCAAGAATTCTAGGTTTTCTAAACCTAGAATGATAAACCTTGAATGATAAATATCATTCAATAAAATGAATGTTCAAAAATATTCTGAAAAAAAAAAACGAGTGATCTAAAAAAACCTCAACTTACTCGAGTGCAATTAAGGAAAAGATGAAAAATATTCAACACATCACACTTTAATTTTATTTAAACTTTGAATAGGTAATATTTCCACATATTTGGTTATATATAAGGTTGAATTGTTCATTGTAAGAATAAAAACAATTTTACAAAAATGAATAAGATAATACAAACAAAAAACACCAGCTTAATAATGTTGAAAATATGACACTAACACCGATTGAAACACAAATTTGCAATTCGAAGATTTACACATCATCAGCTTCTTCTTGTTCTTTTATCCTGGAAAAAAACAAGTATGATATAAATAGGCCAACGAAAAAAATCACAAAATAAATATAGGCTAATTCACAAGTTCCGTTCTTGACCATTTTGATGCTATGGAGCTATATAGCCTACCATATCATTTATCGTGTTTTCCCATAAAATACTAATTATCGATACATTGTGACTTGCTTTTCATCCAAAAATTGCCATGGAACGATATATCGGCTCGCCGATGTCAATTAGGCAGACTTAATCGGGAATATCGGTTGTCTCGATTGTTATTTTAAAACACCGATGATTTACTTAGATTCTGTATATGATTGAGATCCAAAATATCGCTCTCTAGCACTTTTTTGTCGACAATTTATTATTTATAAATTTTTATCTCATGCTCTTTCCTCCACCTGCTTGGAAAAAGTTTCACTTTCAGGAAGTTATATATGGATAATAACCCAGGACTTTTCAAAAGTTGGGTGGTATTTTTCTAGCACTAAAATTTTAGAAAAGGTCCTTATATGAAAACGATATTCAATTTAGTATCAACACAAAGAAAAAAACATTCTTTCCCCATATTAATATTTTTCAAGAACATTATTTGAAGCCTAAAATGCAAAGCTTGATAGCAATTTGACTTGGTTATTTAAATTAAGGTGGGTTTGTGGATCTAACTATGTCTTTACTAAGGCCAATGTACTATTGACATACCGGTAGCTATATGCTTAGGTATAAGAATCAAGACGTCATCAGTAAGCCGTTCCCTTAAAATGTGAAGTGATAAATTAAAACTTTCGACAAAATTGTTCAGCTGGGGCAATCATGATATAAAAAATAGTTTACAATAAATTAAGAAATACTGTTAACTCTCAAGCAGCCGCTTCACCAGTAAAACGGCAGAGAGTGCATGCGGAGTTTTACTCTGCAACAGTAAATTGCACAAATTAAATCCATTTTACGTGTTTTATGACGAAATATTGTATTTAAATGTTGACTAACTTCATCAGGAACCACATTTCATCATTAGAACCATTAATTGTTTAACTTAATAGGTTTAATATTTCAACCAAACATTGTAAGTAATTTTATAATATAAAATAGTTAAAATCGCTGTGTTACATGAGAGCGATTATGAGGAATTTTTCTTTGCATTAATCTAAAAATATAAAAGAGAAAACCCTCAATTACTCAACCACTGACTCACTCATCACTAATTCTCCAACTTCCCGACTAGAGAGTGCTGAAATTTGGTATACTCATTCTTTAGGCTTAAAATAGGAAAGTCTAACTATTGTCATATTAATATTTACAATGGGCAACGCCCTAGATCTCCTCACAGGGCCCATTTTAGCTTAGTGCCGCCCCTAGGCCGCATTATGCTTGCCCCCCCCCCCCCCCAGCCCCTCTCCCACCACAATTCCAACAACCCGCACCCACTCCACTGAAGATAAGAAAAATATAATAATATTCTATCTATCTATAAATATAAATAAAAATGTGCTGGCAATTGAAAGTTGAATCTTTAAACTTTCTAGGTCGATTATTCCCGGAAGAGCTGTTTGGATTTCCCGCTCTACCTGAGCCCGAACGACGTTACCGAATGCCGCCTCGTGCGCGGCCGTAGCCCTAGGCGAGTTTGATGGCTGAAGAGGTTTACGGAAATAGTGTTTTTAAAAGTAACTAATTATGATAAATATTGACTCTTAACTTTTTTCTAAAAGTGTAGAAAAGCTAACAACAATCTACATTCAATTTGCAAATCTAAAAGGCATGGCCAACATTGAAGATTTTTTTAACCTGTAGACGAAAACTGAAGTTTTCTAATAGTTTTGATGAAATAATTTCCAAAGTGTAACACAGCAAATTTAGCACCATTATTTGCCTTTAATATGACACCTTAGTTATAGCTCTAGGCTGCATTTTGTAAAAGATAACACAATTCTAAGAAACCCTTGCATTTGCATCGAGAAAAACAGATAATTTTAAACATTTTATATCTAAAATTGGAAATTTTATTAAAAAATTTTAAAATCAGAAAAGAAGGGATACGTCTTTTTACTTTCAGGAAAAGTTAAGAGCCAATCTCTATCTTAATGAGTTAATTTTAAAACACGATTCCCGAAAACCTCTGCATAGTCATAAAATTCACTTCACGCTACTACGGCCGCGAGGCGGTATTCAGACTCAGGTAGACCGGAACCTTAACAAATATTTCATTTTAATTTAACTCAACAAAAAAGTAGACCGTCCGATTTTCAAACGGTGTTTGGAAAAACAACAACACTGGCTCATAAATAGTACTATTATTTTTTTAAATATACGGCATACCTAGCAGTTTAAACAAAATATATCTACATAAGCTTATTTTACAAACACGTTTTATTAACAACAGTAAGGTTAGTCTACACTGCACTTTATATCAAACGCCGATTTTCAATATTTAAAAAGCAGTTAAAAATATCGTGTTATATGTATAGTATGTATTACTTTAAAATGTTATGTTTAAAGTTTTTTTCAAATATAATAGTTAGTTCCATAAACAAAGAATCATTTAGTAAAAGTAGGATTCCTACTGACACAAAACTTATAGGCTGTTTAAAAATTGCAATAACATTGCTGTGAACAGAGTTTGGCTGCGGTCAACGTTTAGTTGTTTTACCTTACAATGAAATGCATAAAAATGTCTTAATCATAGTTCTTATTTCCTCAATAATCATAAATCATCAAATTGTCTCAATGAGAAACACCAACAAAGCCTAACTGATACAACCAAACCAGCAAATCGCAAGTGAAAAATGAAGCGACTCTAAACGTCAAAAATATTAATCCTGTTACAACAGAAAGAACCCCCCCCCCTCCTATGCCGAGCACCGCGCACCTTTCCGTTCCGGTGGCGGGCGATATAGAAGTTTACATGACCAACGAACTCATGGTCATATAATAAAATAATGTCCAGGATGGTGGCTTGCCTGCCTGCCGCTTCCCTTCATGGGTGGCTGAGAGGAGTAAACAAATAGCCTACGGATAGTGATGGCAAAATAAAATCGATTTTTCGGAAAAATCGATTTTTACCATTCGATACATCGATTTTTTGACATCGATTTTTTGTTCACGATTTTTTATCGAAATCGATTTTACTTTTTCGAAACATCGATATATCGAAAAATCGATTTTTCAAGAAATTTTGCCATCGTAGTAATAACAAAATAAAATCGATTTTTCGGAAAAATCGATTTTTACCATTCGATACATCGATTTTTTGACATCGATTTTTTGTTCACGATTTTTTATCGAAATCGATTTTACTCTTTCGATACATCGATACATCGAAAAATCGATTTTTCAAGAAATTTTGCCATCACTACCTACGGATCTAATTAATTCATTCAACATAACTACAAGTTCTGTTACAAAGATTATTTACAATGTACAGTATATAAAAATTCTTTTGCAAAAGCCGTTACGTTATTTTTAATTTATTTAATTTTAATTGATTGAGAAAAAAATTTATTTCAAAATTTGCCGCCCCCCAACAATTTGCCGCCCTAGGCCGCGGCCTACTCGGCCTATTTAGAAAATGGGCCCTGTCTCCTCAAAGTTATCATGTTATTCTTATGGAAGCAACATTTTTGTATTGTAACATATGATTACTAATTTTTGGCGATCATTAATTTAATAAACAGCTCTTCTCATTTATATTATTGAGGGAAGATTGGCAATAAAAAACCAGACGATATTATAGACTTGCGGCGAGTGAGCGTAGCAAACGAACTAAGCCTGATGGGGAGTGAGCGCAGCGAACGACCTTACCTGAACGGCAACAAATTTCTCAAGTTGGCACTGCAAAGTATGCCGGGTAAGCTAGTATAATTAAAAATCAATGCAGACAAAATGTATTTGATAATAATTATAAATCAAATATACATAAACCATACTTATACACACATACTATAACCTATAACAAAGAAAGTTTCATGGGGAAATAAGCTCCGCACTGATAGGGCGCACACAGAGAAAATCTCCTCCCCCTCTCTTCCCCCTCCAAACCCATGCTGGGCCTCAAAGAACAGTCCCTTGCTTTCAAAGTACCCAAAAATCTAGTTCTTCACGTGGGTCTCGTAAAATTTGCAAAAATAGGAATTAAAATTCATTTTGTATAGCCCCAGAATAATAATTAGGAATGACGGATATTTCTAGGCCTGTAGCTAGAACTGTAGCTTTAGGCTTCAGGATTATTCTTTTTTTTAACCGGAAGGATTTTGGAGATTTACACCCCGTAAACTTTTTTGGAAAAATTTTATTATCAATTATTAACTATTATCAACCTTAAAACACAGGGCCAACAAGAGGTGACACCTTCTGGTTTTCCACCTCACATACAGTTTATAAGTGATTCTGGGGAAAATATGGGGGTTGCGAATTTGGAAAATAATCAGTTTGTTAAACATTGGTACCACAATACGGCCTATAGGGCAAACCATTAATCCGATTAACATACTTTAGGCCCAACAGTTATTTGTTATGAATTATGCTTACAAAGGACTACATTATATTTTTATTTTTACTAACTACCTGCATTATTAATAAATTAGCCTATTTGTCTCTTTCAACAAGAATAAAATATAGGCCTACCCCCAAATATAAGTACCCTTCTTAACAACCTCAAAACTAAAAAGTAACTTGGTGCCGGGCTTAGGTCTTACCACGACTACTACCATAATAGCATAGGCCTATTCCCTATAGGAAAATTCACTAAATAAAACTTAAACAATCGTTTTTACAACGAAATACAACTCCAAAATCCTCCTGTATAGAAAATTAGTGTGAAATGAAAAGAGAATGAAACTTTGCTTTACTGACCTTTTGCCACAAGAGAACTTCATGATATGTCTCAGCTAATTCTTTGCTTCTGAGCATCCTTTGTTGGTCTCTTTAAAGGTAGGCTCCCTGCCGCTGAAAAAATAAGTAAAGCTGTAATTCATATAAGAACCAATAGCCTAAATCATTATTGTAGTAGTTTTCATTGTGTGTTGTTTATTCTGAATCACGTTCACTTATATTGCTAAAAGGTTAAAATACCTGATACAGCCAGTGATCCCCTTACTCCAAGACTGGACTACGCGTTTCGATTTTAAATTACATCATCTTCTGGTCACACAAAAACTTGGTTTCAACACATCGTTATGATGGTCACGTCACAGTTTAAAAGATACACATAACACTAACACAGACAACTAACACGGACGAATAAAAACTGTAGGCCTACTCTTATTAAAACGTGAGCGCTCATGACGGGTGCCGAGTCTCGACTGCCAGTAAGCTATCAGGCGGGTTTACATGGGATGGGAATAAACTAGTTCTGCCTGTTTTCTAATTTGCGTTCTCGGTAGGCCTACTTCTTGTAACTGTGTAACGCCATTTTTCAAATTGAATTCATCTACCACATTGACAATATAGCCCAATCAAGAAAGAGCATATCTTTACAGTGTTGTTTTACACCGTTTGACAACAAATTTTATAATTTTCCAAAAGACAAAATGATTAGAAAAGGCTCCAATAAAAACTTAATAAACAACGGCATGTAAATTACTTCCATATGTAGGCCTATCTTTCACAAGAATTGCAAAATAAAATGTGTTTGGTCTACTACACAGAAGTCAGAGATATTGGCATTAAAGCAGGAAAGTCAGGGGAATCCATATAGGCTAAATAGGATCGTTTTATAAAATAGTATAGGCCTAAAAGTGTTCGGCTAAACGTTATCCTTCAAATTCTTGTTTTTCTCGTTACAAAATTAACAATCTTTACAGTACGGTACCGTACCAAGCCTTTCAAAATTTTTTCTCGCAAATGATCATAGATTATCTGTTTGTATTTAATTTGTCACATAGAATTTTTTCATGATCTCATGTCCAGTCTCATTCTTTAATCAATTCAACCGCATCACATAGCCTATCTAGTCGTTTGTACATTCGTAATCATTATTGTTATCAATTCAGGTAGCCTACAGTTTCATATATCTTAGCGCCTACACAACTGTCAAATAAAAGTATGTATCGATATTTCGATTGAATGGGATAAAAAATTACTGTGAAATACAAAATTTAGCTTAACAACATTTATTCTATTCTAAAAAAACTACCGTACAGGGGTGCAGAAAATGTATTGACTCCTAAAATTTCCCTTAATCCTACTGTTACGGATCACAGATTTCCCCCAAGATTCATCAGCATTCATATAGGCTACTACAGACACATAAATTAATCCCTCTAGCTTACACGATTTAAAGCTCTTTGAGAACAAACCAGAATATATTAACCTCAAGCTCCTAGTTAAACTAGCTCAAAATCCTTGCAATGTAAATAAACCCAAAATGGAATTAAAATTTTATTTACGCCAATTACTTGAAGCTTTTGGCAGCTTCCATCCTATTTGCGAGCCAGGAGGCCTAACCTCACCAAACAAGTAGGAATCAAACCACATCAAATAACCGTATTAAAACCAATCAGCATGACTTTTGTTTAAATCGGCCTACCACTTTGTGTGCTACTTTATCCCAAGACAACCACCGCACTAGTAAGCAATATTTATTGTCGTGAAGTATTACAATCATGCACTGGACATTGTCATCATCCAACTAGGCTATAGGATTAGGATTAATCCACTATTGAATGGGCTGGAAAACTACAATTTTTAGTAATGGTCTTAAGCCGCTGAATTTGTTGTTAATCTCGGTGAGGCAGGATGTAGCCTACTATGTACCGGTGTGTAGCCTATATGAAACTTAAGTTCTGAAGTTTAGGCCCTACTATCCTACACACAACATTACCGTATTCTAAAGTAAATAGTGTTATATAGTAATAGGCTAGTGTTCAATAAGAGGTAATACAAGCTATAAAATAATGTATAAGACTTTCACAATAGAAAGTAAGGACTATCAATGGACTATCAACTCACCTTGAAGTTTGTTTCATCTTGGATCAGGCTCTGCCATAGCACAGCTATTGAACGTTTCCTTCCAGGCAGAAATTTACAACAAATATTTTTTACTGCTTGAGTCACCACAACATATTTTATTAATTAGCCTGAAAGCTAAGCTGTTACAGGTTTGCTCCAAAACTCAATCTAAAGCCTAAGCTAAGCCTATGCCTTGATTAACTTATAAAAGAGTAATTAGTGATTGAAGTTCATTTCAATAATATATCTGAAGTAAATAAATTGTAATGTGGGATTATATAAAGACAAAAGTAATTCAAGGGGGTGAAAAGTAAAATTATAACTTATGTCTTGTATGCAGCTGTACAATAATAATATGTTCAATTAAATGACTAAATGAGGTTAGTTCTAATATGGCGGCGATCAAGTACAAATGTAAACAAACCAGCGCCAGCGCTCTCTAGCGTGACGAACATGAACTAATTTCACGAACAGGCACAAATTCGTCATAAGCTTGGTTCGTCTATTTGTATCCTTAGTCAATGCCCTCACCCACAGTATCTAGAATATATATAGGCAAACGGTAGGTGACACCAACAGCTGATTGAAGAGGTCCTGCCGTACTGCCTGCCCCGTTGACGTCATAATGTTTACATTCACGCAAAAGTTCAATCAGGTCAACTAACCTCAACTGAGTCTTTAATGAACATTAAATTGGTTTATAGTAGTAGTTATAATTTCAATTAAACTGCTTCTTTTAGCAATTTAACACCTTAAATGTGGTATAGTTTTCAAATCATTGAAAACAATAAAATATAAGACATTTAAATCTTTAGGGGCAAAACATTATTCCTTGGATTAGAGCCACAATCTAGGCTATTGGTATCTTGCTATATTCATGGGAAGAAATTTAGTTCCGTTCTTTATTAATTTACACCCTTTTCTCCTAACTTTAATTTATAAAGGTAAAGGTACCTCTAGCATTTTTTCAGTTCTGAGGTTTAGACTGGCAGAGTTAGGCATAGCTAGCTAGCATAGACCAACCAAAATGAATGCTAGTTTGAAAAAGATTGCATTTAAAAATAAAACTCACCAAGGTTTTTGCTTATGTTAATATTCAAAATAGATTTTACTAATAAGAGTGGTTAGCATTAGATTTGTATAAGTCTACTTTATAGACAAGTAAGATATACTCTTAGGAGATCATTTTCATAAGATCTTAGAAGCACCTTAGAAGGTTGCTTAGCCTTCCCTGTAGGCCTATTTTGTTGTTTTTGGAAGTCATATTATAATTCATGTCTTTTCTTAAAATTAGCTTATAAGACTAGCCTTTTATTTAAACATTTCCCTAGCCTGACGGTTAGGGACAAGGACCTCGGCTCAAGAGGTCACAAGTTCGGTTCCCGGGATGTCCATTTTATGGGTTTGCACCGCTTTAAGTTAAAAGCATTAAATTTGCAATGCACATTCCTCATTCAGTTAAAAAATTGAAAATTGAAATAATTGAAATAAAGGGTTAATATAAACTTAGGCTACCGTACCGCGATTCTATTTAAAAATATGAATAAATATTAACTTAGGCTTTCTTAATTTAGCATGGGATCAAACTTTTTTTTTTAAATTAGTTCAATGCAGTTCCATGGACTGTACACCTAAGTCTAGGCATACTTTCTAGCTACTTTGGTAAGCCATAGACTATATAATAGGGTAGTATGGTAAGAAACTGGTTAAACGCAGACCCAGTATAAGCTTTAAACACTTTTTATCCTAAACACTTTTTTCCTTTTTAGCTAACCCCAATATCACAATGTCATAAAAATACTTATAGGCATAATCGTAACAAATGTATACCGGTATATCAAATAACTTGATTGACTTTTTCAATAGATAGGCCCTATTATGGTTGGCTTTAAACATAACTTACATCTAGGCCTAGTCCAAACTTATTTTGTTTAATTTTATATAATTGAGTCACAATATAGTAGGATTATAGGCCTAACCATTGTAAATTTAAACATATCCCATAAAATATTGTTGTATTGCGTTGGATTTTTATATCCTAATGTCGTATGTAACTTAATTTATAATTGCAATACATTTTAAAAGTCAACACAATAATTAGTGGTTTTTGTGTTTTTTAATTGTAATCTTTCTTAGAGTTGGCCTATAACAAATTTAATAAGCCTATCAACACAGGAGAAGACAGCAATTAAACCAAGTTAGTCGGTACTCCTTTATATTGTATACCCATCCGTACATGTTCCATGAAGAATAGGCCTACAACTACTCCTTGGTATGCTGCATAATTGGACTAATTCTACAGCAGAACCATTTCAAGTTTTCGGATCACACGGTAACTTCAAAGAAGAAAATTGGTAAGAGGTGAACCTCAAAACATTTTTAAATCTCGAGGCCTAGTAAGATATTTATTTGCAACAAAAACCCTTACAACTTTTAAGAAAATTTACTAAATTTGGCTTCTAAAGTAGCCTAATATCAATGATTCTTTAACTGTCTTCAACTTAAGACCACAAACGTTTGAAAGGGTGTCTGTCTACTGGTCACTAAAGTCATCAAGAGCCACTGAAAGTCACGGAATTTAGTCAGTGGTCACGGAAGTCTCAGAAAAGTTACTGATCTATTCTTAAAGGTGAGATAGTTTTGTAAAATTTGTAAAAATTGAGATAACGTGATTGTGAGAAAAAGTTTTGCGATGTTTGCAATTTTCCCTTACAGTTTCTGAATATACCACACTAAAGTCACAAACATCTTTTCACTTTTCATCTCCTAAAGTCATAGAAAATTCACTGATTTTTATAGCCATCATGCAGTAGACAAACGTTTGGAATAATTAAAAAATATGCCCCACAACTAGTTTTGTGTTCTTAGGCCGGCCACACACTGCAACAGACGAGGCGAGGCAAGGCGACTTGAGGCAAGTCACTTGACTTGCCTTGTCTCGAAGCGGGCACACACAGCAGAGGGCAAAGAGGCAAGTCAATTGGCGCGACTTCAAAGTCCATTCAAAGAGAGTGGTTTCTTGCAAACATGTGTCTAATGTCTCTGCTGTAAATCGTTGTATGATGGATGAGTAGGAAGAGACTGATTTCATGCTCAGTCAGCACAAAATGTGAAAATCACGTTTTTTACGAGAAAAATGTAAAAATTATGTAAAAGTCTTATAAAAAAAGAATATTTTTTCACGTCAAAAATAATGTGACAATTTTAAATGTGAAAGAAAGGTAAAAAGAACTGTTTACAAGCAGTTTTGGCTTGATTGTTTTGAATCAACAGTTGTAATTATAATTACAAGGCCTATACAGTTGTAATTAATTACTAGGCCTATACAGTTGTAATTAATTATATTTAACTATAGTTTTAATTAACTATAATTATGTATCAGACGACTATTTATTTTTTTAAAGTAAATTTAAGTAATATGTTTCTTGAGATTGTATTTATTTTCAACAGTGGGTAAAATAAGTGAAAATACTTTTTAAACGTGGCAACTGAAATGAATTATACAACAATGATCTGCAGCAGATGCAGTACTGTATTGCCAAATATGAACCAGTAATGGTACCTCATGTAAATAATAGTTAATTTACTATTGTAAGTGTGTAATACTGCATAATTCATCCTCAATACAGTACAAACAATTATGACAAAGAAAATTATTCATTGGTTTAGATCATTTTTGTACAAATTAGACTAAAATTTTAATTTCTATCCTCTAAGTTTTTTAATACATCCATTTTTCCATGTAGATTTTACATGAAAAATATTCTATTATTCTCCTTTTTTCTCATTTCACATTTTTCCTCATAATTTCCACGTAAAAAATACTAATTTATAATCAGTTTTTTACATTTACATTTTTAACGTAATTTTCACATTAATATATTCTTCTTTTTACCTTTCTTTCACATTTAAAATTGTCACATTATTTTTGACGTGAAAAAATATTCTTTTTTTATAAGACTTTTACATAATTTTTACATTTTTCTCGTAAAAAACGTGATTTTCACATTTTGTGCTGACTGAGCATGAAATCAGTCTCTCCCTACTCATCCATCATACAACGATTTACAGCAGAGACATTAGACACATGTTTGCAAGAAACCACTCTCTTTGAATGGACTTTGAAGTCGCGCCAATTGACTTGCCTCTTTGCCCTCTGCTGTGTGTGCCCGCTTCGAGACAAGGCAAGTCAAGTGACTTGCCTCAAGTCGCCTTGCCTCGCCTCGTCTGTTGCAGTGTGTGGCCGGCCTTATAGTTAACACGTTCGCTACCACAATGTTAAAAAAAAAATCGTAACCACAGCCCGCCGCCGCAATTTTGCGGCGGGCGAGTTCTACTGAGAGCCCACCGCCGCATATCTGCGGCGGCTGGGCTCATTAAAATAGACTGCCGCCGCATATCTGCGGCGATGGTTCCATGATACTAAATACGAAATTTCTTCAGTGCGGTCTATTTTAATGGTCAGACAGTTTAGGCGCGGTCTACGGGATAGTCCGCCGCATATGTGCGGCGCTTGGTCTGTGGCTAAAACGATCACTGACGTCACTAAAATGTTTTACGCATGATGTCCTTTACATCATGTGTTTTACGTACATTTTTATTTAATGTATTTTTGAAAGTAACATTTTTTAACGTATTTGATGTATCTTTACACAAATAATCATCAAATCTCTCATATGACACATTGAAAAAATTTTATTGTGTAAGAAAAATGTATAAACATTTGCATTTTGTAAACTTGTAAAACATCATAATTATATTACGTAAATGAATAGTAAACAACTCTTTTTGTAAACCAAATACTTCAATACAATGTTTTTATGTATAAGCCTTATTTTATTTTTTGCTTTTCAAAGGTTATGACTAAAAATAAGGTTATATTAGTGCCGACGCTAATATGCGTCACTTAGTCTCTGACCATGCGCCGCAAATGTGCGGCGCTCAAAAAATTACCAAAAATAAAGAGAAAATTGTATATATTTTTTTATTTAATGAAATTAAGATATTTTGAAGTGTGAAAACTAATTTTGGACAGGTTCTATTCGTGGTCTGTGGCATAAGTCACAACCACTAGGGCCGGTCTACAGGGAAGTCCATGATTATTTTCGTGGGCTGTGGGATTGGCCGGACCGCCGCATATATGCGGCGGCTGGTAGCGAACGTGTTAAAGTTTAGGTTTTTCTAAAATTTCACTTGAGAAAATCTTTACAACAAAAACATATCAAAGTACACAATTTTTCCACTGGATTTTATAGTTTCCCATTATTTATGATGTGTGGTTTTACTCCAACAAAGTCATTAGGCATTTTGTTTTAAATATTTTACTATATTATCATCGTAGGAAAAAATATTTTCATGTTTACGTCGTAATGAAAACATAACCTGTTTGACTGACTGACGGCCCGTGATTTGACAGATGCAATCAGCCGCTGCTCCGTTGACGTATTTTTTTGTTATTGTTTTTGTTGTTGGCACCTACCTTATACATTCTAGATTTCTTGCCCTCACCCCTTCTCATCCTGCAATGTTGTCATTTTGTGGTTAATGTTTACCATGTGTAATATGGTATAAAAATATGTTTCTGGATAGATTTGGCAACAATGCATCAACTCTCATCAGACTATTTTCGTGAAATGTACTGTAATAACTGTATTACAGAAACTTAAAAGATGTGAAAAATGAGATGAACAAATAAGCATGAAATGATATGTTTGTAGCTAAAAGCCAAATATGGTAGTCAGCTGAAAGTTAAATAAATAATGGCTGACAAATTGTGATCTTCCTCACTCAATTCACTACAGCATTCTAGAAAAAAAACTACATATCTTAAACTCCTAAAGTTTAGTTTGATTATGGGGCATGGTGGGGCTTGTTAAGATTACATACCAACCCACGATCCTTCCTCGATGGAAGCGTGGAACCCCGGACCAGTTTCATCCACCAGAGGGCCGAGGATCACCGAGGGAAACCCGAGAGACATTCCACTGAGGAACAGACCCAGGTTGGCCAACAGGCTGAGAGCAATCTGCCGAGGAAAACACCTTGTCATTAATGATATGAGACATACTTACTGGGTACTATACGATACATTATTTTGACCCAGTAACATAATATATTACTCTGTTACGACACTGATTCTTGCTTTGATGCCGAGCACAGCTTCCATCAAAATGAAAGTATCAGACTAGACCCCACTCATCTACAATAAAATTCAAATTCTCAATCAAATTCAAATTCAAATTTAAAAAATTTTAAATTCTCTTTAATAAAATTCATCTTAAAATATTAACCCATCAGGATGTTTTGGCATCTCAAATAACGTATCAATGAACGAATCAAACAAGTCACCATGTTTCTACACTTGTACCAAGTGAGTGTTAAATCACAGGTAGCATTTAATGATTATTTTACATTACAATTTGACGTCTCAACATCAATGTGCTTTGATCATAAAAAATCCTAACTTACAGATAAAAAAATTACATTACTAGTCTATTCACATTAGTGGACACAGTCACAGTTGACAGCATTGAGGTAAATATCCTCCAGGTAGAACATAATATCAGGACCGTGGAGTTGAAATTAAATCAAGAATGGCTTGTCTCATAAAATACTTGAAAATTTATATGTTAGTCTCTAGTCTAAAAAAAATAAAAAAATCTGCAGCTTTTTGTATTGTATTGTTGTGAGCCATCAGGCTGATGATGTTCAGATCCTTCATTTAATACATTGAATAAATGAAACAGGAAAATTATTGGAGAGTTTTTGCAACATACGGTAAGTCTTACGGTAAATACTAAACGCTATTTTTAAGTTGGAAAATTTTCGCATATTACGTTACACAGGATAGTTCAACTGTATGAATGGTGTCTAATGGTTACTATTGATCACTTGTCAACGAGCTTTTGTACCTTCAAGCAGCAAAAGTACCTAAATGCGCCATTATTTAAATAGCGTTTAGCGTTTACCGTATGTGCAAAAAATCTCTATTATTTTATTTATTTTTCTCTGTACTCCTGCATGATGTTCATTATCTGACAATGCCATAGTTGATTATTTGTCAGATTATTACTAGTTGCATACCTGTGTAATTTATAGTTGATTATTAGTTTTGGGAATATAAAAAAATACTGATTAAATATCACTTTTCTAGTGCAGTTTGATCTAAACTGAGTCTGTACCTGAATGAGAGTAGATTTTTTTGAATAATGATCCTCTGGATGTAGGTTCATTTTTTGCCTGTTTACTTCTCACTGTAAAAAATAAAAATAAACATTTTTTAACTTCATATTTGGGGGGGAGATTGGTGTTTTATCGAATTTTCCTCTAGAGCTTTACTTTATGTTAATGTTTATGTTTAAGAGCATACTTTTATGTTAGTAGTCCGGTAATTCCTAAACTCAGGACAATGTTACTAACATCCACGATGGAACTTATCGTCTCGGCTTGCGACCAGTCTATGCCGCGAAGGAAACCCCGACGCGACAAACAACCCGTTTACTGGTGGACTGAAGAGATTGCGGAACTCAGAAGAACATGTTTAAGAACTAGACGAGCCGCCACTAGAGCGAGAATTCCCGCAGACAGAGTTCGTAAGTCGGAGGCCTATAAAGCTGCGAGAAAATCTCTCCGCCAGGCGATCAACAGGAGCAAGGCGAATAGCTGGAGGAGACTTCGTGACGACGTTGATTCCGACCCGTGGGGCCTGGGTTACAAACTTGTAACACAGAAACTCGGCGCCCGCTCTCCACCTTCCATCATGGAGGGCGCCACCATGGGAAGGATCGTCGCTGCGTTGTTTCCTGAACATCCACAGCGACCGCCGGTTGACTTCGGACGGGTAGAGGACGTTCCACTTTTCACTTTCGAGGAGCTGGAAACCTCCGTTCTCTCCCTGAAGAGCAACAAGGCTCCTGGCCCGGATGGGATTCCCAGTGAGGCTTTAAAGAAAGTATTTTTAATCAACGCTGACTTGTTGTTGAGAATGTACAATGCCTGTTTGGTAGAAGGGGTGTTTCCGGCTCCCTGGAAAACAGCCAGGCTTGTACTGATCAGCAAGGGCAAAGGTGATCCCGAGCTGCCGTCGTCCCACAGGCCTCTCTGCATGTTGGACACGGCTGGGAAGCTGTTCGAGAAGCTGATCCGTTCCCGCCTGACTTCTGCCGTGGAAGCTGCCGGGGACTTATGCCCCCGTCAGTACGGCTTCAGAAAGGGACGGTCAACGATCGACGCTGTCACCGAAGTTCAGAGAGCTGTGGAGAGAGCCGAGAGCCACAACCATTTCTCCCGCCGAGTAGTGCTTCTTGTTACGCTTGATGTCAAGAATGCCTTCAACTCGGCGAGGTGGGTCAATATGTTGGATGCGCTTCGCAACACCTTTCGTATTCCTGCATATCTGTTGCGGCTCGTCGAGGATTATCTACGCTCTCGAAGCCTGATTTATGACACGAGGGACGGAACGCGGACGATGGAAGTCACTTCTGGTGCCGCACAAGGTTCAATACTCGGCCCGGATCTCTGGAACGTTGCCTATGACAGCCTCCTGAGGTCCGAGATGCCTGAGGAAACCACTTTGGTTGGGTACGCCGATGACGTCGCAGCTCTCATTGCTGCACGCAACGTTGAGCTGGCCCAACTGAAGTTGAACAGAGTTATGCGGGTGGTCAACAACTGGATGTCCGATCACGGTCTCTCACTTGCTCTCAGTAAGACGGAGATCGTGATTCTTACGAAGAAGAGGATCGACACCGTCGTCCCGTTTCGAGTGGGAAGGGAGGTGGTCACATCAACTCGTGCCGCCAAATACCTCGGGGTTATGGTGGACACCAAGTTAAGCTGGAGGGATCAGATCTTCCGTACGGCAGACAAGGCCGCTAAGGTAGTGACTTACCTTAGTAGGCTGATGGCCAATGTCGGGGGTCCCCGATCCAGCAGAAGACGTCTGTTGATGTCCGCGGTCCAGTCCGTGCTTCTTTACGGGGCAGAGGTGTGGGCAGGCGCTCTAGATAAGGAGTGCTACAGGTTGTGACTACCACGGGTTCAGCGTCAAGCTGCGCTCCGGGTGTGTTCCGCCTACCGGACAGTGTCCGAGCCTGCCGTCCTGGTGGTCGCCGGAGTCATCCCTGTCAAGCTCTTGGCAGGGGAGAGGAAAGCGATTTATCAGAGACAAGGCGAGATCGGCAAGGACACGGCAAGAACAGAAGAGCGCTCCCGAACCTTCCAGCAGTGGCAACACAGCTGGGAGCACGACACCCGAGGACGATGGACTGCGCGACTTATCAAGCAGGTCCAACCATGGGTGGAACGGCGGCATGGGGAGGTGGACTACTACCTGACCCAATTTTTGACAGGTCACGGCTATTTTCGGTCGTACCTGAACCGTATGGGAAAGACCGGTTCACCGGACTGCATTTATTGCCCGGGTGTTCCCGACGATGCGGAACACACATTCTTCCGCTGTCCCCGTTGGGAAGGGCCCCGCCTGGAGGCCACACAAATCTTTGGTGCATTTTCGGTGGACTCGGTCTGCCAAAAGATTTTGGAGGATGAGGGCAACTGGGATTGTTTGTCACAGTTCGTCCGGGGCATCCTCCTGGAAAAGAAAACCGATCTGGACCGCGAAGTGGCCCAGATCCCTTGATCGAGCGGCTGGATAAGGAGCGAGCCCCACGGGCGTAAGCCAAATTTAGGCCTAGCCTGACGTAATGTGACAAACAATTCCAGGTTAGATTCCTAAAGTGTAGAGGAGGTTTTTTAGTGGGTAAACTCGTTTTTAGGGGAGCCCCACACTACAGGCTGGCCACCTGTGTGCGTAATGCATTTTTCCGCCTCTCCCTAAAAAAAAAAAAAAAAAAAAAAACTCAGGACAGTTTTACTCCCCATTTACATTTTGAGGTCCCCAGAATCAAAAAAACATTGTTCATTCAAATTCATATATATATAAATATATATTTGTGCAATATGTTATACAGTATATTATTTAGACATACAATACATATAACTAAATTTAAAGGTACCATTAATCAGATTTGGTAGACATTTCAGTAGTTGGATTGCTCCTATTCTACTATTAACATGTGTTATCTTGTTAAACTATGTTTTAGTTTGCTATTTTACCTAATAAAAATGCTTAACCCAATCCCAATGTTATTGTAATGGAAAAATTTCATATTTCAATGATGGATAGTGCCTTTTATTTTAAGTATGATTCTCATCAGTTTTTGGTGGAAATAACTACAGACCATTCCATATCCAATGATATCAAAACCTTTAATTTGGTTGAAAATTATAGGAGGAGTTCTAATCTAAAAAAAAATCCTTAAGAGTATTATATTAGTATAGATTTCAGATTTGTATGTACATTGAGAATCATGTCAGTCTTATAGACAGTGCCATTAGAATCCTATGTTTTCAGGCTATGTATGTTTTTGTGCCATGTTGGAGTAAAGCACAACTATAACACCCTTGGAAGACCTTATGGGTATAGGAGGGGCCTTATGGGGATAAATATATTTGATCTTTTAACATTGTTGAACTTTTATCAACTGATTAATTTATATTCTTGAAACTTTCTCAAAGTTAGTATATTTGTTAACACAAAATAAAAAAAATAACATCTTTAAATTTATTTGCCATCTTTTAGCCATAAATAATCTAAATAAGAAGCTATGGAAGTTTTCTGGAATAAGACACACAGGATAAGCTGTTTATTAAATTTTAATTTTTTAAAGATACTATTAAAAAATCCTACTAATATTATAAATGGGAAAGTTAAGAAGTTTGTTTTTAAATATGTGAGTCTATCACACAAAGACCACCACTAGTAAGCTTTTCACCACACTAGTAAAACTTTTCAGGATTGAAGAAAGAAATATCAGTGATTTATGATCAGGCATATTTTAATTTTGAAAAATATCGGGGCTTCAATAATGACGTTTAATGTAGCAGACAATTTTACCTACGATTACTTCAACATTTTCGTTTCATTGAGATATTTAGTGGCTGTCGAATAAAATTTGTAGATTATAGCTGTCGTGTGAAGACTTAAAAATAATTTAAAGCACATGAGAGTTTTTCACTCTCAGAGAGTTTCGTACTCTCAGCTGGTCCTCGCAGAGATGTTTACACAACCAGCAAATTTTCCAAGATAGTTAATCCCAGACAGTTTTCTGTGAGTACTATCATCAACAGTCTGAGATTTTTATGAGAGTAACTAACTAACTCTCTGAGAGTGAAAAACTCTCACGTGTAAACCTAGCTTAACATGATTAAATGGATTTAATTGTAAATGGATACATTACTAGCTTCAAGGGATTAACTTACCACAGATTCCATATTTTTAATCAGCCAAGTTTTGTAACTGTTATTGAATTTGGAGAAACCCTAAAATTTAGTTTTATTTATAAGATGAGACTTAGTTTAACCTAAATATGTATTTAAACAAATTAGTTTATGACCTCAAATAAAAATATAAAAAAATACTTAAATAAATCAAATAAGCAATAAAATATTATGTCTCCAGGCTTTTTACATCCCAAATACCATTATGTTGCATTTTCTGTTTTAATCTTCAAATTTTCAGGATACAAGAGACATAAATTAAAAATATTAGAATAAAGGTCTAAAAAATGTTTTTAATAAAAAATTGTATAAAATATTGAGAGACCTACCTTACACAAGCCGGTTCCAATATATTCTGTGATTCGACTGACAGAGCACGGTTTATAAAGGAATTTAGATTCGATCCTCTTAAGGTCAATCGATGATAAAGCTGTTGATTAATTGAAGTGTTTCGGTAGCGGACCAACTTCACTGAGCCAGCTGCGAGTGAGCAGTTCGCAATAGTGTTGTGATGTCAGATACAACTAACTAAGCGAGCGCAGTTTTATTAGTATGAAAAACTTAGTGTGTTCACATATTATGCACTTGAAACAACTGCTATATGCCTTATACTTTGTGTTTTATCCCATTATACAAGGACTACTTGTAAAGTCTCACACTGTTTTGGTGTTTTCTCAACGATTACAGATAAATCAATCAAAATTGCATTAGATAGGGGTACAGTACATGAATACTACACATAAAAATCTATTTTTTGAAGGAATTATTTGTTTTATCACATATCAGAGAAGCAGGTGTCAGAAATAAATCTTAAATAGCTTAGGTTTATATGTACATTAAATTAAAGTTACCACTTCGTAAAGTACAAAAATGCTACATAGCCATCAAGTGGGTAGAGAAATAAGAATTAGCCAGCAATTAAACTTTCCTTTAAAAAAACAATAACTTACAAACCACTTGATCTTTTAAAATAAAATTGTTGGTATATTGCTTTGCATTTAATAATGTTTAAAATAATATATGATGTAACTAAGTTAACACTTTTTTTTTATTAACCTATTTCAATATAATTGTGAAGTAGGATATTAGAAATGAAACAAATAGTAAAATGCATTATATATTCATTTATTTTTCATTAGTTCTCAATAAATATTTGAGACATTAAAATAAAATTTGTACATATTAAACAGTTGTCACATTAAATCACAATAGTAAAAAAGAAGAGTCTGCTTAAGGACTGTACAAAAACAAAAATGTCATACAGAGCTCACTTTCAGTAAACTTTCATAAAAAATGACTGATCCTCAATATTACCTAAGTCAATGGCCATATTCAATAGACCTTGCGGTCTATTCTAACACACCTACAATAAAAACACACACACACTGTTTACTTTGGCTACATCTTAGAGAAGCGATGCTGTACTGTAATACGAGTATCATGATGGAGAGAGATCGGTGAGCTGCACACACTCGTGGCTAGGAACATTTCATCGCTGGGGAGACTTGACGATCGTCGCCTTCCTTGCTTTTTGCAGAGCAACTTCTTCTTCTTCCTGCTGAATACTTCGCCTTGCACCTGCAGTAGGGTGAGATAGGATTTAATCAATTGCGGGTGATTTATAGAATAGTTTTTAGATAATACATGTTTGAATGTACAATTGCCAAATCACAAAAAATTCTTGTTTAGACAAAATGATTGTCAAATCTAGCTAAAAAAATATAATAGATGGCACGTTTTATTGAGCTTTATTAAACATTTCGCAATGTGAATTGTGATCTATATTCTTTATTTGAAACAAGAGTCAATGACCGCTTGTATTGGACTTTGACGTATTTACTCTACTTTAGGTATTAAGAATATTTTGGGACAAACGAATGTACAAGCTACAAACAAAATATTGTCAAATTAAAATAATATTTGGGACTGGCAGTTCTTCAACAGTGTTCAGGGTTGCTCAGGACCAGTCCGTTACACTGAGTACGTACACTATTGACAAGTTGTTCAAATGGAGCAAATCAATGAGAGAATAAAATTACTCATGACTCAGTTTCTAAGAAATTGAATCAATAGGTGCTATATATTTACTTTTTTGGGTATTTTAATGATCTGAAACACTTTATTAACACAATGAAAATTCTCTTGTATAATTGGTTGATTTTAAAGACATCTACCTTTAGTGCCTAGCACCTATAGCTTCTTTTAATCATTTTTTAAACTAGAGATTCCGGCAGATGCGAGCAACCCCAACATCGGAAGACAAGCTCTCCAAATCAGTGGACACGAGTGCTCTCATTAGGCAGTAAAGAGCACGTCCCATCAGTTGTATAAAACAGCCTTTATTGGCGCCAATGAGTACAATTTGTTGCTGGTGATGAATGTACCCAAACTTCTGTAAAGAACAGCCTTCTATTTTTAAAGAGCACCCCCAATCTGCACTAAAGAGTGCCCCTGACGAGCTTGGCGTAGACGAGCCCCCCAATTAACGTTGATTTGTTTTCTTAGGGTCTGTACATAGACCTTGCAAAGGATAGATAATTGTTTTGCGAATTTTGTTGAAATTTAAGTCCTATATTCCAAAAGTAACCACTGAGCCGATCTTCATAATTTGTATGTCAAACTAAAGGCAATGATGCATGGATTTGCGGAATTTTCTCAAATTCACAAAATTGTTGTTATGGATACAGCCTTTAATAATTCAAAGGTTTTGACCAATGCAATTCTAAGGGTGGGTTTACACGTGAGAGTTTTTCACTCTCGGAGAGTGGTTAGTTACTCTCATAAAAATCTCAGACAGCTGTTGATAGTACTCGCAGAAAACTGTCTGGGATTAACCATCTTGGAAAATTCACTTGTTGTGTAAACACCTCTGCGAGTAACTGCTGAGAGTACGAAACTCTCTGAGAGTGAAAAACTCTCACGTGTAAACCTACCTTAATGGAAGAAAAGAATCCAGTTAAAAGTATTTTCTAACTTTTTAAAAGTCAGCTTAAAGATACTATCGCTTAGGACACCACAAAACCTAGAGCCAGCCCACCACTAAACCAAGTGATATAAAAACATGATCCATCTCAGTTCATACTATATACTATGTGTGGATGTCCTGGATTTGGTCCTCTTCATTGGCAAAAGTCATATCATTCAGGCACCTTGACTTCGTCTGACTTATAATGTAAAACCGGGTCATATAGGAACATACAGTAGTAAGAATTGAGATGGAACAGATTTATTACCTACTTTTTATGAGTTTCTTGTGAAGATATTTTTCATTCATAATAAATTACATCTGAGAAGTTTCTCAATGTTAGTTGAATCAAATCAAGTGACATTGCGTTTAGTAAATTTACAAACAAGAAAACAACAAACAGAAAATTAAAGTTTCACATATGCTAAAAGCATGTGGAAGTGTTCATCGAATAAAGTCATACAATGGAGAATTGATTCATGTTTATGCAAGTGATACATTAGCATCCTTGTTATTGATTACACAATTAACTATAGTACAGTATAGTGTCATTAGTTTTAGAGTTTAAAAGTGTCAAAACTAACAATTGACAGGCTCAATATTGACAGCTGTAATTGATTTAACATTGAACACTGTTTGAGAAATGGCCACACAAGCATTCTTGATCAATATTTTATTGGCCAGTTGTTTATGAGCAACATCTTTCACTTGAGGAACAACAAAACCAGTGAAAACCAGAATCAACACACTGTACTAATAAAATTTCATGCAAGTTTTTAAAGCAATACTTCATGTCAACAATACTTTTGTCAATTATAGAAAAGCTCTGATTGTTTTATTGTAAGATCCATAAACATTCTTGAGATCCGTTTGATAAAATTTATAGGACTTCACTCCTTGACCTCACTGAAGTTTCATGCAGAGCTTAGCTATTAAATAATGTTAACCATTATAGTTTAGAAAATGTAATTTTTGCTCTTGTTTCTCCATTACACATCCATATATGAAACGAATTATAGCATCGATATCACTAAAAAATTGGTGAGAAGTTTTGATAGTACCTTTGTTCATAAACTGCAACTCGATCTCCTGAAGGGTTTTGCCCTCGGTTTCCGGCAGACAGAAGATGACGAACACTGTTCCGAGGAGTGCCATGATGCCGAAGAAGTAAAAGACGCCATGCTTGTGCAGCACTACCTTCATGTACGGATACATCTTGAGGACCAAGAAGCTGATGCCGTAAGCAGTACAGGTCGTCAGGCCACTGGCAACCTACAAGGGCAAGTATATTCAATTAAATTAAAACTTTCCTTATTAATTGGTATATACAAATTATACGAGAATTGAGTTAAATGGTAGGTTTGTTTTTATTATCTAAAATTTATTTAATTTTTGAATATATAGCTTTGTTGATGAGAAACATTTTAAGTTTTTTCCTAAATGCAGATTGATTGCCAGAGGACTTTATATCTACTGGAAATTTATTATAAAATATTGAACCAAGTTGGTTTGTTAGTATTTAATTCCAATTCATGAGAAGTTAGAGAGATTCCCCCTATATTCTTGTGTTGTAATTTGTGATTATCTTTAACAAATTTAAGTCATTGAATTGTTTTCTAAATGATAAAATAATTTCAAAAATATATTCATAATATATACAATGCCAAATGTAACTAATGCTCATACACAGTCATTATTTTTAGTGATGCAAAATCCTATATTATAATCCAATTAGTGTTTTGGCGATGTATTTTCCATGATCTCGAAATCTAGCGGGTAGAATGCACTTTAACTTTGAATTTAGGAGTGTTTTAAATCTTAATACAAATTTTAGACTGGAAATTTAGATATTTGATCATTTACAAAGAGACAGAATTATATGCATAGAGTTTAGCTCATTTAATATGTTTGTAAAACACACACACACACACACACACACACACACACAGTAAATGCTTGTCTGTGAGAGAGCGCCTTTTGAATAATTTTTCGTGAATAAAAACTAGTGATATGTCAGAAAAAGTATTCCCTTCCTGCAAGTAGCAGAGAAGATTAGAACGTCTTAGTAAACTGAACAAATCATTGTGGACTGTCAACCTTTAGTATGACGCCAGCAGAAGTGTTAAAAAATAACAGTGTTTAAAAACTCATGCAAAATAATTTTTTGTTACTTCGTCATTCACTTTTATGGTTGAAAACAAAACCAGGGCGGGGTGTTGCTATAGTTTAATAGTGGCTCTATTGACATGGTCGAGACCCGTAACCCCAGTTCAATATGGAAGAAGTGCTGTTGATTACGTATCTCGACATTCTTCATTTTGGTCCACTTGCTCTCTGGACAAAGCTTAGTAAAGGAATAAAAATAAAATAGAACCCTGACAGATCAAGACTTTCCAGCTTTGGAAGCCACTAACCATAATAAATAATTAATTTATTAAATATTTTAATAGCTTAGTCAATTTCTCTGAATTCTTCTGATACGTACCAAATTCTGATCTCTAAGTACTCAAGTTTTGAATTCTGAACTTCTGAGGGACATGCCACAGACGTTGTGCTAGTGCCTGGTGTTAGGGAGGAATAGTTTAATCTTTTACTGATCATTTTTTGTTGGGTTTGAACTTTTGCATAGCACACCTTGACAAATGCTGAAATTGTTTAAAATTCCTCTAAATTGGAGTGTAAGAGAAACCTTACCCAGGTGGAGGGAAGCAGGGGGAATTTCATAACATTTATGTTTGTTAATAAAAAAAGTAACAAATATCTAGTATTAAAACCATAAGAAAATAAAACAACTGATTATATAAAACTTGGATCACTCATGAAACAATTTTGTTTATGCTCACAATGGTTGTAGGCAAGGGTTTAAGAATTATATAGTATCTTATCTCATGGATAGAGAGAGAGCTCAAAAACCAAATTTAATTTTACAAAAACTCTAATCCAAATAAAAATAATAAGACTTTGGAACACTTTTAATAATATTGTAAATGTGTGATCATATCAAGAGTCTGCAGTACCTACACCATTTCGGTATTTTGTCCCATAAGAACAATGTTAAATTTGAAACATTATTGTGAATTTGTTTTTTGTCTGAAAATTACAAACTTAAGGTCATTTTAAATGTTACCGTACCATAGTGTCTTTCATTTGACGTGATTTAAAATTCATTAAAAAAATTATCCACTCGAATCACGAATAAAAAACAATGTATATTATCACCAATTTTAAGCCATGTTAAACCATTTTTAGGAGGTTTGTTAAAAAAATTATCGCGTCATATGAATTGCCATACCATTATTATGAACATATTCATGTTTCATGCGAATCTGATGCAAGATTATCGAGATAAAATGTTTTAAAGAAACCTATAATTAACATTGTTCTTATGGGACTAAAAATCAAGATGGCGGAGGTACTGCAGACTCTTAATTAAAAATGAACAATTTATACAGCATCCATATTATGTATGTTTGACTTGTGGCAATTTATTTTATAAAACCATCAATGACCATTAACTTACTCTTTTCTATAAATCCTATCCCAAACTTAAATTGCAATAAATATATTAGGTGGATAAAACAAATTACTTTTGAGGTAATGTTATTAAGATTTAATAATATATTTTTCTTTTAGAATTTTTTTATTCTGACAACAGTCTTAACAAATTAAACTTTTAACTTAGCAAGGATTAAAACTATCTAATCTCCAAATTGGGTAAGATGTTGAATAGATTTAAGCCAATGACCCATTTTGTTTATGGTTAGTAAGTACATGTCACCTGTTAAATGCAATGTGATAATATTTCTTGTGAAGTTGCATGGACAAAACTCAGTATTTTACAATATTCCTTAAACACTGTTGTGCAGATAAAAAATTAATCCATTTATGATAAAAGACGTAGAATTCCAGAAACACTAGTTTTAATTGTTACTTAGTTAAACTGGGATAAAAGTTGCTGGCAAAGATAGGAGTACTAATGATTGGAGACTATGACAGATAAGGATTGACACGGGCCACACACTGGAACATCAAGTGATTTAGGAGGATAACAAGTTCAAGAGTACTTATAATGGAGTGTTCAACTTTATAAAGATAACAGATTCAAAACTTTAATAATGTGATGTGATAGTGTGGAAGAGTTCATGTTGATTTTAGCCCAAAGGGGGCAAATCGGAAGATAAATTGGAATCTTTCATGGAATCTTTAATAAAATAATGTGAATTTGTCAATGCTTATAAGGTTTTTTACGATGGTATTTTTAAGGCTTACTCGTTTATCAGTAAGTTATTGCTGTATGAACCAGGATAAAATAATGAAGAGGACTATTAAATAATAAGTTACAGTGCCATAAGTAAACTTAGTAATCAACCAAAATACATCTTAATCAGAAACAGTTAACGTGCAGAATTGAAAAAAAAAACTTGGAGCAGTTAGCAAAACATTTTAAAAGGTAACAAGATGTAATTTCAAAATCATCAGTTAAAGCAATTCAAGTTCTCTAGTTAATACAAGTTTATTATGATTATTTTCATCACTCCGTATACAAAAGTGACAACTTGCCGTACAGCTGAGACCTTGGAAAGTAGTCATTTCCCAAACTGTCACCGTCAGCTGATTTTACTGACCTGTACGGAAAGTAATGTTTGTAAACATTACCACAGAGTAAAGACATTACTTTCCGTCCAAGGTAAACAAACTTTTCCGTACAGCAACAATCAGCTGGGTTTAAAACAAATTAAATTTTGAATTCCAGCAGCTTTGTTTACTTTGTCCAATGGCGAAGAATTTACAAAAATAATCCTCCTTTAACACTTCCACATTTATTAATAATTGCGTCGTGATGAAAAGTATCGTTCACAACTCGTTCGGGAAGCCCATTTCCAGACTCGATAATGTTTTCCACGCTCGGCTTCGCCTCGCGCGTAAAACACTATCTCGCCCAGAAATGGGTCACTTTCCGGACTAGTGGTGAAATATACTATTCTTCAAGTAACACTTATCCAAAAAATTATAATTACAAACCATTATGATTATATGGTCATATGGTTTTGGAAACTAGTACGGTATTTCAGTTTTCTGGAAATTCATTTATGAGTATTCACTCCTTTCCAATTAATTTTTACAATACAAACTCAGTATCCCATCTTACAAAAATCACACTGTATTTGAAAGTAGTTTACTACCGTACAGCTGAGATATAAAAAATTATAATCATATGAGTTTGCCTGCCTCAAATGTTACTTTTCCTGTCCTAAACAATACTTTTCCTGTCCCGAACAACTGTCATTTTATTTATAAGGAGTCCATTTAAAAAATGTAAACACGACAGTATGATTTGTTATTTGTTTTGACAGACTTTTGTTCAAACCTATGTCTTAATATTAAATCAAATTCCATGGAAACTAAAATGTGATCAATCGAAAAAATACTAGACTACAAATTGTCAAATAATGTTTTTAACACGTTCGCGGCTACGTGGCTACAATTATAGCCATGCAGGTTTCAATATTAATCTGGATGGTGGCTACAATTATAGCCATGCAGGTTTCAATATTAATCTGGATGGCGACATTTGTAGCTATATCTTACAAATTGGAAAATTTTAAGGTTAGGATTAGAGTGAGGGCTTTGAAACTTGGCACAGCACCAGACAGATATATGCTATGTTATTCAATTTGGACCCCGGTAGGCACTTCTGCAACCTCGATGCTGTGGCTGATTTTAGGACCACTACTCAGTCACAATTCTGTTCGTGTGCGGAACTATAGTCCTGGACAGGCTTATTTCCGGGTGGCCGATCAGCTGTTACAACCTATTACCTTTGTAAACTGTTTCTAGAAGGTAACCGTAGCTGCTTCAAACAGAATCAAAAAGTAACAGTTATAAACATATTATTGAATTTTAATGTCAGCTGTTACGTATGAAAATACAACCTTCTAACCAACGTGTTGTTAAACCAGTAAACCTTTTTTCATACATTTTTACAAGCAATATCTTTTAAAGTTATAGTTTACGGTATCAAAAACATTTATAAGTTTACTAACGTATTTTTGAATTTTAGTTATTATTTATTTTTTATTTATTATTTATTTCAAAAAGTTAATTTTTGAAAATTTATTATAACTTTTTATTATCATGTTATATTGAGTTACGATATTTTGTATATACATTAAGGAAGCTGTACAACATAACAAAGACATATTATACTTCTTACAGATTTTAAAGAGATGCCTTTAGTATGAACGCTTAGCATGCCCCCAACACTAGCCCCTAATTTATCAAGGTAAAAAGACACTTTTGCAACTATTAGTTTGCTTTCTTGTTGGCGTCAATGTGAATCGAACTGATGTTGAACTGAACCAGGATGATGAGGTACGTCAACAAGACGCCAGTCAGATGCAGGAACACTTTCCTGTTGATGGTGACGTAGCCACTGAGAGTAGCGAGGGGCGGCACAGATCTGAGGCACCTCAGGAACAACCGCAGTTCGCTGTTGACTTTGGCTAGGATCAGCGGAGACTTGGGCTTGTGGGTGAGGAGAACTTCTTGGATCTTCTCACACTCTGTGGTCATGCAGTGTCCGGAGTTGCAGAACATGTAGAGCAGGGAGCAGTAGAAGAGAAATGTAAGGCCGGTGGCGACGGCCTCGTCCGAATCTCCTGGATCGCCCAGCTGAATGCTGCGGATCAGGTGCATCGTCAGGTTGTATGCGGCAATGACCTCGTACGCAAACGGAGTGGTCACCATAAATGCCATGGTGTATGACAGCATGGAGCTGCCGGCCCTTACGAGCTGTGTTAGCCTCATCCACACGAGACGGAAGTCCTCCAGCCTCTCCGGGGATATGTCAGCCGCACACTCCTGGGCGAGATGGTCGTGGTACTGCTGAGCCGCCTCCGTGATGGCCCAGCTGTTAGAGAACCACAAGTTGTAGAAACACAGCTGCACGAAGATGTGGTATGAAACAACAAGATAACCGATCTTGCCTTTCACACTCTTATCGTCTATCCGATCCATAAAGTATGGGTAAAGTGCTCCTAACAGAGCCGATACCAACAACAACAAAGACACTTTTCTTCTACATTTCAACTGTAGATCGCTACCGGTAACAAGTTTATACTGGGTCTGAAACTCCCTCCACTGTATGAGATACTTGTTGACAGCTATAGACTCGGGCCACGTCAACAGAAGGTAAAATACATGTTGCGTGAGAAGCATCATCAGAGTCACTTGGATGATGATGGAGCTAAAATCCTCGTCGTGGAAGATGAGTTGAAGGATGTCCAGCGTCACTAAGTAGGTGAGGTATGCAAACAGGATATATACAGTCAGACAAATCCCTCCACCCAGTATGGCTTGGAATGTATGGTTACCGATCCTTAGCTTGAAAACTGGCAAGATCCCTGTTAGAGTCAAAACCACAAAAATGGGCTTAAGTGTGTTGTAGTAGACGTTAGGGTTGGCTTCTGGTTTTCTGAAGGTATTTCTTACTGGTGTGTCCTCCTTCAACATTTCTCTTGTCGATGGAGCCATCCATGGTGGCAGGTCGTTATTAAAAGTGCTGCCATCCGTGAGTGTGATGGTAGCCCTAGATGAGGAGTTCATGATACACTCTTGTTCCAATTGTGAGTATCAGAGTAAAGAATATTCAAAACGTTGTTTGACAAGCTGGCAGTCTTACATGTATGTTTCACTAAATATAAAATACACAATTCCAACCCAAAAATAGACAAAATTATCCACTGTTAATAGCAAAATGAATACAATATTTGTAATAAATTTCACAAATAAGCAACCTTTTTAAGTACCCAGCAAAAGAATAAAACTTTTAAAAAACTAGAGAGAACATTGGTCACAAACAAGGTAAAGGCACCAAATTGACAAGGCAATAGTGTGAAATGACCTGGTGAGCATGCTACACCTTTGGGAATAGGTTAATAAAAGTTTAACAAGCGAGCATGCTGATTGGCATATTGTGTTATCTGTACATCTATACTGTTACTCATTGTACTTTGCATAATGTAGTGTGTTTGTCCTGGTTTACACATTGGGGTATGGGACATGAAACACGCAGTGAACCTGTGTAAATAACCCTCACCTTCACATGACATTGTTTTCTAAAGTTTATGACCGTTGGGGACAATAAGTTCCTTTATGTAATGCCTATATCTATTTACCGACTTAGTTTATTGACACTGCGTTTAAGCCCATTGAATAATTGTTTGTCAATGTAAGGTGTAAATAGGTTTTGCTAGATAACAATAATATTTTCGAAGTTTTACTTTATTAAAAATGGGTATTATTGCAAACAGTCGTAATTTTTTTAAACAGAAAATAAAGATGTAATTAACAAAATGAGATGTTTTGAAGATTAAAAATATTGTATACACTTTTTTGTTAAAATTATAAATACAGTTACTTAGTCCCTTCAAACATTTTTTTAACCAAATAAAATATGTCAAAACCTCATTATAAGTGCTTTTATTTCATTGATTATTACAAATATTTTGTAGCTAATGGACTTAACTACATGATGAGAACTGATCTTCAACTACATGATCGACCTTAGGGCGAAGTCCTATAGCCTTTCAAAGATTTGGGTTAATGCAATTCCTAAGTGAGACTAAAATCCAGATAAAAATTATTTTACCAGGTTTTTAATAGTCTTCTGTGAGAAGTTTATTTTTTCTTAAAACCTCGGAGTAACTAGGAGTTTTAAAGGAGTAAAGGGTGTACAAAATATAAAACCTATGCTAGGGACAAAAATAATGAAATTTAAGTATAATTTGATAAATACATTTACTATCAATACAATCAATATAGTTTCGACAGGAGGGGGAGGGGAGATGTGGATGATGCGTTGTCAGAAATTAATGGATGAAATTCTTGACAATGTTGAAGAATTAAGGAAAGTTGAATGTTATGAATGGGATGATTTCTCTGAAATTCTTAATGTTAATGGGTTAAATATAGTATTTTTCAATGTGCGTGGCTACAGAAAAAACTTTGACGAATTCTTAGTTGTTCTGAGCTACAGTAATGTAAAATGGGACATCATAATATTGACGGAAACTTGGTTAGAGGAGGGGGAAGCTTTGCTCACAGAGTTGGACGGATATGACGTCTATTGTAATAAGAAACGGAGAAACCAAAATGACGGAGTCATCTGTTACATCAATAATAGGGTCAATGTGCAATGTAACGAATTATTTTTTTTATGGATCCACAACTCTAAATTTAGACATCACGTTTGGCAGTAAGCGGTTCACGATTTTGGCTATATACCGCAGTCCGTCGGGCGACCAAGACCTGGAGCTGTTTATCGGTGACCTTGAGCGGTATTGTGAGTCTCGACCCAGGGACCGGACGCACTGGCTGATAGGGGATATTAATTGTTGCATTCTTGACGATAACAGAACCCCTCTCGCTGAACGGTATCTTGATGTACTTTATGAGGCGGGCCTTGTAGCATGCGTTGACAAACCCACGAGAGTCACTGCGGACACAAAGAGCTGCATCGATCATTGTTTTGTGGATGAGAAATGCACAAATTTAATTTCTTCGTCTGTTATTAAATCTTCAATCACTGATCATTTTATTGTTACCACCAGTTTCTCATTGCCACAAAGTAGCCCTAATTTTCCTCGTTCTCAAATTGTTTCTAAATTAGATAAACAAAAGCTAAGTGATTTATTATCTTTGCAAAATTGGGATAGTATTATTAACTGCGTTGATGCGGGCAAGGCAGCAGACACCTTAGTTAATATTTTAACTGAAGTAATTACAATTTCTTTGAAGCCAATTACGTACTCCCACAAGATGATTCATTTAAAACCTTGGATAACACGAGGCCTTTTGATTTCAATACGGCGTAGGGACCAAATTAGTAAAAGAGTCAAAGCGCAACCGTTTAATACAATTCTTAAAAACTTTTTTAAACATCGTAACTTTTTGGGAGTGTTATTAAGAGCTGCTAAGGAAAACTACTATAAAAGGGTAATAGTAGAGTCCTCAAACAACCCTAAGCAACTTTGGAGGCATGTCGGTGAATTGGCTGGACAAAAGAAAAAATGCACAGCATTTCGGGTACATCATTTTAATAACTTGAGCGGAGGAAGCAGTATTGAAAACAGTATTTCTAATAAACTAAACGATTACTTTGTCACAGTGGGTGAGAACTTAGCCAGTAAAGTCCCAGCAGCCGGTTGTGTGGTCGACGACGAACAGATAAGGTCGCCGGTGCAGTTTCAATTAGAACCCGTCACTGAGGAGCAGTTGTCAGACTGTGTTAAGGAATTAAGAGGGGGGTCAGCACCCGGGGTTGATAGAATAACGGCAGATATGATTGAGGACAATTTTTCAATACTTAAAACTCCGCTCCTGCATTAAGGTTAAGGGGTTTCCGAGATATGCGACATTATTGTAATTGGCTGAGCGGCCATATTGATGACGTCACTTCTCGTGACGTCATAATATTTAAGATTGCCTCCCGGCAGATTTTTACTCTTTTACATGTGTTTAGTCAATTCCCAAAGTTTGGTGCTGGTATCCGGAAGTGAAAGATTTTTACACTTGTTCCACACACTACATGTTGTAAATCTAAGTATAACTCATAGTAAGTTCCCTGATGTTTTCAAAACTGCGAAAGAAATACCAATTTATAAAGGGGGGGTCAGGGGACTAAATAATAACTATAGACCCATATCTTTTCTTAGTGTAGTCTCTAAAGTGCTCGAAAAATGTGTGAGTAAACAGCTTGCAAAATATCTGTTTGAAAATAAACTAATTCATGACAGACAATTTGGATTTAGAAAAGACTTGACATCAGACGATGCTTTGTTTAACTTAACTAATGAAATACATGATTCAATTTCAAGAAATAGGAAGATCATTTTAATATTCATAGACCTCGCTAAAGCATTTGATTCTTTAGATAGAAAAATCCTATTGAAAAAACTTGCGTGCTTGGGAATTGTTGGGGTGGGATTAGATTGGTTTAAAAGTTACTTGGAAAATAGGAAACAGCTTGTCACAATCAATGGGGTAGAAAGTAATGTTAAGCATATAGACTATGGAATAATTCAGGGAAGCACTTTAGGGCCACTGTTATTTTTGATTTATATCAATAATTTGGGTAGAATTCAATTAAATGGGGGTAAAATGTATTTGTACGCAGATGACACTGCCCTACTGTTTGAGGGTGTTTCTTGGGATGAGGTCGGCCGCCGTGCTGAGCGTGGACTGCTTACTGTCAAGCAGTGGTTTGATCAGAACAAACTATCCGTAAATGCAAGCAAGACTAAATTCATGGCGGTCTCCTTAAGGGCAACCGGGGATCCAACAGATTTGAATATTAAATTGCATACAGGTGGTGGACTTGTAGGTTGTGATTGTGGACCCATCGAAATGGTTGATAAGTATAAATATTTAGGCATCATGTTTGATTGTAGGCTTTCATGAGTTGCACACACTAATTTTATAAACAATAAGCTCCGAAAATGCATATTCATGTTTTCAACATTATCACGTGTAATGGATGAAAAATTGATAAAAACAGTTTATTATGCATACGTGCAATCAATTTTACAGTTTGGGATTGTAGTTTGGGGAAAAGCCTGCGAGGGTACCATCAACCAACTACAAATAACCCAAAACCCAACCCAAAAATCTATAATCAAAGCAGCACTTCAAAAACCAGTTCGTTTTCCTACTTCAACACTGTTTGAATCCTTCAATGTTCTGGATTTGAGACAACTTTTCATTAAGACTCTTCTACTTTATGGTTTTAAAAGGAATTTTAACTTCTTAAACAGAATTGAACATGTTTATCCTACAAGATACAAAAATAATGTTGGAATTTTTACACCCCGTATCGAAAAATCTTTCAGTTCTAGAAATCCTCTGTATCTGGCCCACATCATTCACCAAAATATGCCTCTTGAACTCAGAAACGGCATACATTGCAGCATATTAGGGTTTAAGAAAAAAATCGTCGCTTGGCTTTTAAGAGTGGGGAGGGAGGCCGCCTCGAATTTTCTTTATTCAATTTATGTAGCTTGATAGACACGTTGTTAATCATTGATACTATGATGTGCAAATTACTCTGTCACCTGGTCTAGGGAATAACGTAGGATAATGTCAGAGAGTAGGAATGTGTGAGTGCGTGTGCACGTGTGTCTGCGTATGCGTGTGTGTGTGGTGTAGTGCATGGATATGTACGAGTATCCCGTTGTGAAGAGTATATGTGAGAGGACGTGGAATGGAATTTGAATCGTTTTCGCATGTGTTAGGTCTACGCAGAATGCATGTGTGAAGATGAGAAGACAAAGTGCATGAGTGTCTGAAGCGAATGTCTGTACGTGAAAATGTGCTAGTGAATGAGGTGATTGGTGTGTGTACGTATGTGTAAGTGTGAGTGCTTGAGTGGAGACGAAGGTCCAAAGGTCGTCAGCTTGAGAAATATTTTTATTTATTTATTTATTCATTTTTTCTTTCATAATCGTTTAGCAGTGTTAATAACCCACTCTTCTTTCCGCATTGCTTTGTCCTTTTAGATTAGATTGATCATAAATTTAACCCATGTTCTTTTTGTTATGGTTTTATAATTTATATTTTTTACTATACAGTCTCATTTTGCTTTAACGTTATTTGCTCTTTCTTATTTTCTTATTCTAAGACAGTCAATTTAAGGAATCGGTCCCCACGCACAGGCTATGCCCATGTGAGGACTTTCTCTTTAATTAATTTTGTATGAACAATTGTATAATTTTGAGAATAAAGATTATTTGACTTTGACTTTGACTTTGATATTTAAATAAGCTTTAGTAATATTTTTATTGTTGAATGAAACGCATAAATAAATAAATAAATAATAAATAATAAATAAATAAATAATAAATAAATAATAAATATTGTTGTGCTTATAGCAAAGCACAGCCATTTAACTAGTTCAATTTTTATTTCGAAAACAAATAAAAATAAAAAAAACATAATCATATGAATATTTATAACTCACCCCTCTGACTTGAGCTGGGTAAACCTCTCCGATCATGGACCATGGCAGAGTGAGGAAGCCAATAGTGCTCGCTAGGATGTACAGCAGAAGCATCGAGACCGGCAGGTAAGAGACTGACTCAGTCGCCTCCGCTACCGTAGCGTTCACAGCTGCAGTGGAGTTGACAATGTCGGAGATATTGCCAGGTGTCAGGAGCTCTGGGAGTGGCATGGGGGAGGGAGGGGAGGGAGATAGAAGGTAGAGATGGGTGGCAAGAGTGATGAGAGAGAGAGTCATTCCGACCCCTGAGAGGATGGCAGTCGGTCTGCGGCCAAACTTCTTGGACAGGTAGGCGGCCAGGAAGGTGAAGACGAGACGAGTGAGGCCGATCAGAACTGTCACCAGGAACGGGTCAGTCTTGACTCCTGCCTCCTGCACCACATCCACCTGGACAATCAGTGACAATGATTAACTTACAGTACAGACTAACTAGTAGATTAACAGATTATAATTAGTCACTGACCTCTCAGGAATAATTTTTTAACACCAACTTTGATGACAATTGTAAGTACATATTTTTCAGCTGAACAAGGAAAACGATAATTTTACAATTATTTTACCATTTTTGGGAATTTTCTTATGTACAGTAGTCCCCCAAACCTAGAAGTAATGTGGATCGAACGGTCTTTGGGTTTGTGAAAATTCCATATTATTGAGAAAGGAGAAAGAATAAGAAAAAGTACAAATTCAATTTACGTTATGAAAGTATGAAAAGTAGTTTACCTTTTCCCATTAATCTTTCATGCTGTGTTCATGTGTTTCGCTAAGTGAAGTGTTGGTTTTTCACTTCTAAAAGTTTGTTTACTGTGATATTTGGTTTTGAACTGCAAACAATTGTCAGCCGGTTAAAATAATAAATGTTATTACTTGACATTTTTTTACTCCACATACATTCATTATGATACAGTACCAGGATAATCGAGCCTTGCTCGTTGGATTTAATTCAGTTTTGATATAGAGTCATGGTAATAAAGCTATTAAATTTAAACCAACAACCATCTTTTCACAGTTAACAGCTTTTTCAAATGTTCTGCTTAACATTACTGTTCCTTTATTTTTTTTATACCTTTCGTTGTTATTTCGTTACCAAAATAGCAACCCATAAACCAATGTTACGTTTTTTAACTAATACGATTTTTAAACTTAAATTTATACCAAATTCGATTTTTCATGGGATTGATTCTGTTCCTAAACTAATTTTTGGGCCAAAACACTCTTAAATGCAAAGTTTAAGTAAAGTCTAACCGCTAGATCTTGAGATTGTGGAACACACATCCCTTCAGAAATTGCTCGTATTAAAGTATAGGATTTGTTCTTTCTTGTACAAAATAAAAAATTGTAAAAAAAATTTGGTTCGTATCGAATTACGTGTCAATATTGAAATACATGTTTCAAATATTGAAAAACGTAATTTTCAAGAACTGAGCAGGCTGTTGGTAGTCAACAGCGTCCTAGTTCACAAAATACTATACAGTTCAAGATTTACTCTTTACTATTTCAAGTGACGAGACACACTGAAGTTTTTCAAAGGTGACAGAAACAATGAAATGTAAATGAAAAAATATTGGGTCATATCCACAGAGAATATTAAGTTTATTCCTTGGTAACATAGGAACACGTGTTGTTTACTTGTTTGATATTGATCTGTGAGTGATCTGTCAAAATAGTTTGTATCGTGTATGAACTGATTTAATTAGTTTATGTACAAAATAATAAGTTCATGTGTACAATTAGTCCTGACATTGAGTCTTTCCTGAGCAAGAAACAACAGCAAGTTTACAATTAAACACCTTTTTTAATGTCAATTGGTGATTTTGTATTTTAATTGTTTTATTTCCTTTTGATAATATATTCATTTCAATTTATTTAATTTTTTAATTTAATAGACCTTTTCTAATTGTTGTAAACTTGTGTTTTATTTTTTCACACACCACTAATTAGGGGCTTATTGTGAAGTATATAAAAAAGAATATATATATGTATCCTCGGCACTCTCCAGCTCTACCTGTAAGGCCTCCCCCCTTAAAAGAAGGGAGGTAGGTGTGAGGGTGGGTGGTAGGTTCTATGCCAAAAATTTAAAAAGCATCAGGGGGCACAAAAATGTTGGGAACCACTGGTTTAGCAGAAATAACCTACATGACTAAGTGTATAATATGGATTTTATTTGTAGTCTTAATTGGCCAGTGCTGATCCAGAAATTAATATTTTACAAACAGTAATAAGGTATTAGAGCCATATAGTTTTGGATTTGGATTGAGTTTTGCTTTTACCATTTGTCCTTTACGTTTGAGGTTGATGGATGATTTCATCAATTACTTATTTATCAAATACAAGAAATAGCCTTGCAATGGTTACACCCGAAGGTTATAAATATAAACAATCATCTAGGTTCAATAAATGTACAAAAAGTTGAGAGTAAAATACTTGACAGCCAAAATCAAACTGTAACTAAAGATATTATGAATGTTTGTTTTTCAATACCATATACCGGGTGTCCCAGACCACCGTATACCCCTTTTAAAGTCTACGCAATTACTTATTCGCAAAAGCAAATTGTGCCATTATAGGTAAACTGGTTGCGCTCTATCCATTGATGATAATTTCAATGTACAGGGTGTATCAGAAGTAATCTATCCAGACCGGAAGTAATTAATTGTAAATACGAACCCCCAACTTTTATGGTATTTTTGGATTCTACATATAATTCTAAGACGTCTTTACAACTTTACATTTTAATGTGTACCCCTAATCCTAACGGTTTGGGAGATAATGGAGGTAAAATTTTCATTTTTTCCCATAACAATAACATGGGGCAATATTTCACATCCCTTATCCCTGTAAATTTTCCTTTAAACTAATAAGTCCTGGAATAAAAATGCCTTAGCTTCTTCTTTTAAACACTTTTACCATCATAAATTATTAGTTATGTCATAAATTATTTTATTTTTCCATAAATTTTTCAATTTAGCAGAGATTATTTTTAGTGTGTAGGAAACTAAAATTAATTACGTGAAAATCAGTATTTTATGCTGAGTTATCATTTAAAATGAGGTTATAAGATATTTTTATACTTGGACAGTTATGTTACAGGTAGTGTTAATTAATATGAAAATTTGCTCAATGTTATTCTTATGGGAAAAAAACAAATTTCCACCGCCATTATCCCCAAAACCGTTAGAATTACGGGTACATATTAAATTGTAAAGTAGTCTTTAAATTATGTCTATAATCCAAAAATACCATAAAAAGTGGGGGTTTGTGCTTAAAATTACTGACTTCCGGGCTGTATAGGTTACTTCTGGTACACCCTGTACATTGAAATTATCATCAATGGATGGAGCGCACTTGTTTACCTATAATTGCACAATTTGTTTTTGAGAAAAAATGATTGTGTAGATTTTAAAAGGGGTGTACGGTTGGTCACCCAAGGCATTCGATTTCGTCAACCATAGTATTTTGATCCACAAGCTTCAAACTCTGGAAATCTGTGGTACAGTTTTAGAGTGGTTTTCCTCTTATCTCTCTAATAGATGTCAAAGAACAGTGATTGATTTTTCTGACTCCAGCGAACTGAGGGAACAGTATACATCAAGGTTATCTCACCTGCAGGTGGGGGTGCCTCAAGGGTCGATTCTTGGCCCAATTCTGTTTTTAATTTATATTAATAATATATCTGATTATGTACCTAGTAGTTCCTTAACAATTTTTGCTGATGACACCTCTTTGTTTTTTAGCCAAAAAAATCTTCAATTCTTAGAACATGGTAATTACACTCTTATTAACACTCTGTCTCAATACTTTTCCGATATTAACCTAAATATCAATCCAAGTAAAACCAATTATGTTTTTTTCTTAACTGATCAGAAAAAGAGACTTTTAGAGAGAGAAGGTTTAGAACCCCCTCTGGTCTGTCTGGATGATGAATTCCTTGATCAGTCGGAGACAGTGGATTACCTGGGTGTGAGGTTGGACGGTGGTCTCACATGGAATGAACATGTGAGTAAACTTGCAAACACTTTGTCTGGGAAAATTTTTGTTCTTCGGAATATAGCACTCTTGAACAATCTCCCATTATCAAAACTTGTCTATTTTAGTTTAATTGAATAAGATATTCCATTGTACTTTTGGGAAAATTCTAGTAAACATAACTTGAACAGGATTTTTGTAATTCAGAGGAGAGCAATTCGTTCAATGCTAAGACTTAGACCTCAAGACTCATGTAGGCAACATTTTGTAGACCTAAGAATTATGACTGTTCCCTCTCTCTTTATGTTTGAAGTCATTTGTTTTGTCAGAGAAAATAATCTCATTCAGTCTCACAATCATCTTTACAATACAAGAAATAGACATTTAAACCCTTCAGTGCAACATAGACTTACACTTTTTGAGAAGAAACCTGATTATATCGGTCGAAAGCTTTTTTCAAAATTACCCCCAAGTTTGAGAGAAATCAAGGACATTAAAAAATTTAAATCTCAGTTAAAAAATCATCTGTTAGAAGAGTGTTTTTATAGTGTCCCAGACTAGCCCCAAATCCTTTTCCAATCAAATTTGCCTAGTCTTTTTTTCCTCATTAAGTCCCTGCCCATTGCCTTTATATCCACTTGACAAGGCTCCTTTCACCGCATAAGTTAGGATTATGACCGGTCTCATGCCCTGGAAGAGGGTCTACGAGACTACAGTGGAGAAGTGAAGAAGTGAAGTGAAGTGAAGGTCTGGGACACCCGGTATATTGTTTAATGCATACTGCATGTTGATAAAACTAAAAACTACTACAAGCTATGAAAAACTTACGGCATAAAAAATAACAACAAAAGTGCCGGTGAACTGTTGGAAGAAGAAGAAGACGTTCATGATGAGGAGTGGCTTCCAAGCCTCGGGGCGACTGAGGGCCTTCAGCGTGGTGGTCAGCGCGAGGGAGCGGCGCTGGTTCTTGCGAGCCCGGTCAGCCAGCGTCTGCAGCTCCTCGTTCACCTGAGACATAAAAAGTGTATAATTTCATTAAAGCATAACCTCTCATATCAGACATCCCAGATATCCCACCTAGGTTCCGACCATCTGGTATACAAACACGCTTCATTTGGTAAGCCAATTCAGAATTGAATGATTGTCTGATCTACATTATGCTTGTTTTTTGTCAAACTGTCTGACCAGCCATGTTTGTTGATGTGGAATATGCTCTGACTACAATATTGATTTGTTTTGTGGTTTTTTTAAAAATAAAAACCCTTTGACTGTTTTACTTATTACAAGGATAATTCTCTGTGTTTTTGCGCACTAAGAAATCAGTCCCGTTCACTGTTTTCCAATGTTCACAGGTTCAGGTGTTGCTATGGATTAACCGTCACTGCAAAAGGTGCTAAGTACAAAATTCTCGGCTTTTCTCAAAGAGCAGAAGTAAATACTTTCACGATCAATTTGACTTCATACCTGTGCAGGGGTGGTTGCTCGGTTGATGCGCATGAGGGAGTGTGAGGCATCGTCCAGACGGTTCTTGGCAACCAGCCACACGGGACTTTCAGGGAGGAAGAAGAACACAAGCACCGTCGTGACTACTGGGAACCCTGCACATATCAGGGCGACCAACTGCCACTGCGACTGTCAAAAGAAATATTGTACATTAATAACTAAAAAGTGTAATTAAGAACAGAATTTCAAAGTCAAGTTAACAGACTTTAAAGACATAAAATTTTGACCTATAAATAATTTGGTTAAAAACTTTTTTGTAACAAAAAGAAATAAATTTTCATATCTCAGAAAATTTAATTAATTCTCTGTTGAATAATACATTCAGTGAAACAATTGTTCAATAATTGAAACAATTTTGGATTGTTGGAGACGGTGAGTTAAACCATATATTTATCAAAGCAATTCCTGGTAGCCAACAATTACAACTTATATTAGACTGTTGGAATACGATTTGTATGACACAGCGTTGCTTCGTGACGACTTTCGATCCCAAACAATCTCGATTGCTCAATTGTTATTTTTGTTTCTGTCAGTATAATTGTTCTTAAAATCGTGACGTATTATCAAGCGTGCCGGATTATCAAGCGTGCTGGATCATAGGATGCTGGGATTACTGGAAGTTTACTGTACAGTATTTTTAATGTGGAGAGAGATCATACCTAACGCTAACTTGCATGTGCATGGATGTAGTGAGGGGGAGTTAAAATTTGGAGGGAGGGGGGGGGGAATCGCACCATGACCTTTGTGGCAGGGTGGGGGGGGGAGGGGATAGGCACCCCTGCTTAAAGGTAATGTTGATAATGCTCATAAGCAAGTAGAGGGAATAAATTCAATAAAGCCAACCAATAACCATTCTTTGCAAATGAAGCATGAGTACAATGTATCTCACATTATGTAAAAAAGCCCTAATCTAGGAACAGAAACTGCCTAAATTCAGCTCCAACAAATGACACACTCTGTGCTCTAATTCAATCATTTATGTATAATTAATGAACCAAAATTTGAGTTGGTTTGTTATGTGCAGTAACCTTGAGCAGAGCCCCGAGTATATAGACAATGACGACCCCGAGGGCGATGGAGACTGAAGTCCCTGTGACGACCCAGCCTCGGATTGTGCTGTCAGCGACCTCCGCAGCGTACACCGTGGCGGGAATGCTGCATAGTCCCGTGCCGACCCCCGTGCTGATGCGACCGATGTACATCTGCCAACAGACAAGGATCACTTCTATGACAACCTGGGGAGGGCGATGGACAACAAAGTTCCTGTGACAAACGAGCCTTATTTGGAGCTTTCATCAATCTTACATTTATCAAATAGGGAAATAAAAAACTTTAAGTGCTTGTATGGCCCTTCCGTTTGAATAGATATTGACCATTTACTTTTCGTATCATCTTCAGGCCAAACTCATGCTTACTTTCACGCCTCTATCCAATGATACGAAAATCTTTCAAATCAGCTAAAAACTGTAGGAGGAATTTCTTGTAAAAAAAACAAAAAAAAAAAAACATGTGATGTATTAAATATGTTTAAATTGAAAGATATGTAAAAGGAAGGGAGTGCCAAGCTATGGTGTACAGCTACATCTTTTTGTAATGTACTTTTTGTAATGTATTACTTAACCTTTTGAACCCTGCTTTGAGGACTTAATTGTGTACTTTAAATAAAGTGCAGGGGTTTAGTGCTGCGCTCCCATAGCGAACTCATTTGCCAATAGCCTACAGTTTTCTCGCCAGGAGCACACACCGTTTAAAACCTTAATTCTCGTGCCAAGGCTGGTCATGATAGCTGAGATGGTTAAGGCGAAGGCACCTTGGCCAAGATGTCTATGCCGCCGTGGGTTCTATTCTCGCTCACAACCAAAACTGACGTGGTGGTGCAACTCTTAGAAAGGTTAGCCGAACTGTGGCAACATTGGTGGGAGGGCCCATGTCAAATAAATGGCGGCAGGCTTGAATGGAAGTTGAAGGGATCGGTTGATTCTTTGGGAGTTGCACCTTGGTCAACAGTGGTTTTGCTACTTTTTGTTTACATTTACTGTATGTGTGTCACTACGGCTTTGAAATATAGGAAAAATCCATATTTTTACTCCAAAATGACAACAAAACTGTTTCTAATTCCACTTAAATTTATTTTACATCACAGTGAGTAAATGGTCAAGATGCCCCAGGCTACTCTTAGCTAGCTCGGGCTTAGAGCTAGTTCTGTTGAAACTTTTAATACAAATTCAGCTTTTTTTTAAATTTTTGTCTTTATAGTTTCTTTTGATGTTTTTGATGATTAGTCATTATCCTGAATAATGTTGAAAAGGTGCTAAAATTCCGGTATATATATCAATTTCATATGACACCTATTGAAAAGTTTTGTATAGTTAACCATAATACTCTCTGGCACTCATTTTTTCTCTTCCTGCCCAAGAACAATCTAAAGTCCTTAAAGCCATGGCCAGACTTGCTAACAAGGGAGGAATAAGGATTTTGAAACTGTTTATAATAAAATAGCAAGAACTTGTATTTGAGTATATCACATTTCAAACTGCATATGTAGAGATTTAGTCTAACATCGTGTATTGACTAGAATTAGACACTTGTCAACCGCCCACCTGGACGAGTGAAGAGCTGAACGCGATGAGCAGCCAGCCGAGTATGAGTGGAGCGGAGATGACCAGGAGAGCCATGCGTCGTCCAAACCTGTCCAGCAGGTGACCACTGAGCAGACAGCCGATCGGCGTCGCTATGGACGCCAAGCTGGCTGGCAACACAACACACTCAACCTCTAGTACTGCACATACTTCATCGGGAGCAATCGGCTAGTGGGTGTTGGATGATTTGTTTTAAAAACTTATCTCATTTGCCATTCACTATTAGCAAAAACATATTTATGTCAAACCGAATAAACCCAATCCTTACTGACACTCCTTTCCTCAAAGAGAGTCTATTGCAGGAAATAGGAGTTGGTAAACCCCAAATATTAGGTGCTTGTAAAAATTACATAGATGCAAGAAAATTTCAGACTGTTTATGCATGTAAGATGGTATACATGCAAATTATTCTCCACTGTAAATTAAACAAATTAAAGTGTCTTTTAAACTCATAAAAGACAATAGAAATTTAATCCTTTGAATTTCTCCAATTTGAAATTGTTTGCAATAAAAATAATTCTTTTCTTGCTATAAACACCTCATTTCATCACAAAATGTTTTGGTTAGATTTTTTGATTAGAAGAAATATCTCTTGTTCTTTGAAGATAACCTCAAATTATTAAGGTTTACCATCCAACTGTGAACCCTATGTTTTATGACCCATCCTGGGTAAAATGTAGACTTAGTCTAAACTGGAGCATGTTATACAAACAAATATCAAAAGTCTACTTTGTATATTAATATTGCATATTAAATTATGAATTTAGTAGAAGCGATTGTGCTGCCTACACTCACCGATCCAAGAGGCCTCATCCTCATCGATGGGTAGTGTGCTGTCAGGCATCAACATGTACGGGAGGGCCACGGCTGTGAAGCCCAGACTCATCCCCGAGCCCAGCAGAGCCGAGTTGGCCAGGCCGCACAGCAGCAGCTGAAAACAGAACCTCTTGTCAGGGTCAGAGTTGAAACATTTTTTTCATTAATGACAACTCTACATTTTTTAGTTCAGTAGAGTCCCACAAACCCAGACTAGTGTTTACCAAACAGTGTCCAAATTTGTGAGAATTCCTGGTTATCAGGATAGGAGTAAACATAACATAATATACCCCCCTTGCAGCAGACATGTGTACTCAGCGAATTGCCAATGGAATTTTGGTATATTTTATATTTCCCCATAAAATCCATGGGGATGAGAGTAGACTTGCCGCCATATGTGTTTTGTTGGTAAATATAAGTTAAACCCTATCTAGTGAATGTACAAATCAAATTTTATCAGGTTATGGTGTTCTTTTTATTTTCCCCATAAACCCCACAGGGGTGAGTATGTAGGTTTGCCGCCATATGGGGAAAATACATCGTCACAGACACTCTAAGTATTATAATATTACCAGATAATTTTATACTTCTGTCACATGATTCACCTCAAAGATATTGCCATCAAAGGTGCCTGCCCCTGTCTCTACAATAATTCTGTTAATATAGTCCGTTTTTTTTTAAACCTGATCCTTCGAGGGAGAGATGGTGGAGGGGGTTTGTTTATCCTTGCTACTATCCCATTGGCTGAAGCCTTTTAGTTTTTTTGTTGTTTTCTTTTTTTTCACTATTGCATACCAGCTGGTAATTTCACATGACAACATATTGTGTATCAGTTGTACAATATTATTGGCAACAATTGTTTTTTAATCAGTTTACTTTAGAACTGTTCCTTTTTAACAAAGTGTATATTTGGCTTTAAAATATAACAGCTGACTAGGAGTTACTGAAAGGTTTTATAAGTTATAAAAATCTTTATTGAAATAAATCTGATACTCGAACATCTTTGTCACGAGTTTAAATGTTTTGTTTACAGTTTAAATCTTTCACCCACCCCAATTTTTTCGAGAAGGATCAGGTTTAAAAAACGGACTATACCTCAAACCATTACGATATTAATAAAAATTTATTATTAATGATTATAGGAGTTTAGAAACCTGTATAAACAATATTTTTATCCCAGAATTATATGCCAATTTTTAAGAAAATCTCTGGAGCCATTTATGAAATCAATGTGCAAACATACATACATAAAGCCTTACTCAAATTAAAACATTGGATACATCAAACCCTCAGAAGAAATTAAGAAATCGTTAATTCCTTTCTATATAAATTACCAAAAATGGTATGTCAAATTATGTGAAAGACTTAAAATATGTACTCACAAAGCACTAACTGCTGAGTTTCTGTTTTAAATAAATTCATTATACAATACAATATAGGTTTTATGAAACAGTAATGGAATTACACTCTATTACAAAGACCATAATCATCCTTATCATAGTCTTTTTACTATGTGATAATAAACATTTAAGTTTAGCTAAAAATTACATACACTTTTACTGATTAATCATAGTGCCAACAAAACTTTACTACTGGTTTATGCAGTATTAGTCTTTGTATTACCTTTACATCTAGATTACGCAGGCCCGGATTAACACTTTTTAACGCCCTAGGCCAAAGGTCACAATTACGCCCCCCCCCCCAAAAAAAAAACCAAGCCGATTTATGGGCTTATTTTAATTCTAATTACTTTGGCTGTGTATAAAACCACAGAACTATTTAAAGAATGTGATGATCAGCATTTTCGTCACTTTAATCCGTGGTTGTAATCCTTTTGAATTATTTAATGTACAATTTTACCACCTAATTAGTTTTAGATCTGAAATCAAATCTACAGTATACTTATTTAATACGCTAAGGGCCGGTTTCTCCAAACACGTTTAACTTAAACTTAGTTTAACTCAATGTTAATCATATGGACAATGTTGGTTTAAACTTGATTTTAGGTTTAAACTTGCTTCGAGAAACCGGCCCTACGGGTTTTTTTGTCTTGAGAACTCCTCCTACAATTCTCAACCGATTTTCAAGTTTTTGGTGTCGTTGGATAGGGCTTAGTCTGAAGTTGTTTCCGCCAAAAATTGATGAAAATCGGACTTAAAATAAGGGCGCCATCCACAAATTAAATTTCAAATGTTCCCATTAGAATAACATTGAGATTGGTTTTAGCATTTTAAACATCTGTTAACGTACAGCTGTAGTTTTTGGTGTTCACTGATATTCACAATATTGGATTGGTCGGATTTCATTTATCTAGAACTAAATGTAACTTTTGTATTGTATGAAAATAAATTGCTCGATGTTGAGCATCACGTGCACTAGTATTATATAATTGTAATACAGAAATAAATTTAAATCAAGGACAAAGGAACAAGGTCATGACATACCTTACAAGGCAAAGGTCGAGGTAAAGGGGCGCTGTTTAGCGTCAATTAGGGGAATGTTTACCGCTGGTCGGAGGCGCTCTTTACCACAGTGGTAAAGATCAGTGACTGATCACAGGCGTTATTTATGCGTATTGGGGGCGCTCTTTACCGTTGGTTGGAGACTAAGTTTACCACCAGTCAGGGGCTGATTTAACTCTGATCATGGCTGCTATTTACCGCCGAATAAAAGGCAATGTTTACGGCCAGTCGGGGGTGATGCTCTTCACCGCTAATCAGGGACACTCTTTATGGCATATCAGGGGCGTTTGTCCCCGCCGCGAAGGCGCCCCTCGGGTCCTGGCACTTTAGGGGGTCACCTAGATCGCCTAAATAGATCTTCCTTCTTTCTCTTTTGTCGAATATTCTATTTATTCTTGTTATTAAAGAATTTAATTAAAAAATATGAAAAAAATCTGAATTAGATAATTATATCTGCGGATAAATATTTTTTTCTGAAACGTCGTTTCAAAAAAAGGCCCGTTTGACGACATGTTTTTGGACCTCAATTTTCAAAATTCAACATCTTTAACCAAACCATTTCAAAAAGGGCTTATAAAACAATCAATTTAGTATTTTCAGTTTTTAACTTGAATTAACAGATTACAGAGAAAAATCAAAAAGATGTTTCCCTTTTTGATCCCGGATATGGAAAAAAACACATTTTAACCCCATTTTTTAAACCATTTGATATGGGAAATCAACAAAAACATGAGGGAAAATTAAAAAATGCCAGATATTGATGATACAATTGGATTTTTACCTTACCTAACCATTACATTTCCTAAAAACTAACATTTTTTAATATCCCATGGCAGTAAACCTACATATTCATTCCTATCGTGTTTATGGCGAAAATACAAAATCTCAAATTCATTTGGAAATTCGCTGAGTATACAGATCTGCTGTGCCAAGAGTATTTCAGAATACCGGTTGATCCAACCTTGCTAAATGGTAATTTATTTAGTTATTTTGCATAAAAACGAATCGTTAGTGCCAATTAACTTAGACCTTGTTTGTGTATCACAGATTCATCTTGACCACTGATTCTTAAGCTTTCCACTGTGATACAGTGTTGTTTTTTGTGTGTTTCTTTGAGGTCCAAATTAGAATGACGTGATGCTTTTTATGTCAATCTGTTTTTGAACTTCATCCTAAAAACTCATGGAATAATTTGATTACTAACAGTTGTTGAATCGCAAGAGCTCATCACATACATCATACTAGGCACAGGACTACAGAGAACAATAGATACGGTATTTCATTACAACTCCCCTGTAATGTACTACATCCTAATGCAAAACTCATTATTTGGGAATTTTTGTAGTGCTGTATAAAAGACGAGATTGTGCATGGGCTTTTACTAATACTATGTATAGCAATTTAAATATTTTCAGTTAACTTTCTATGGCAAATGAAAGTTTAAATACAGAAACCACAAGAACAAGGAGAATATTCATTTTTGTTAATGGATCCATTTGGTTTATTTTATATATTGAATTTAGCATGATATTATGTTAAAATAATATCTGATCAACAAGATTAGAGACTGTAGGCCTAATAACAGGTTTTGGGACCATCAATATTGCATTACTTGCAACAAACACTGTTGCTGATAATGTTCTTAAATTAATAAATGACAAGTCCTGAAAAATATTAACAAAATAAACAGTTTGTTTTATTTCTAATTCAACAGTATCTCAATATCTTGGGTCGGGGTTGTCGTGCCGGCAATTGAGGAACACAAAAAAATAAAAAATAAACAAATGAAAAACAAGTAAACAACGTTAACAAGATCGTCCAAAAAAACAGTTAAGTTCAATAGACACCAATTGACAATAAACGGCAATGACAGGCAACTCTCAGCCTCACTTATCTAAAAAAAAGGAAAGTTTATAAAAGTTTTCAGTTTCATGAATATTTAGATTATACCTTCCTTTGGACGGCTTCTTTCTTCTTTCTATTTGGTATTGTAATTAAATCTTGCTGTTTTCATTTAATCTTGATTTTTCTCACTAATATTTATGTATTTTTATTTTTACTATTTTTGTGATCATCTCCTTCTTCATAGCTCCAAACATGTGTTTTTTATTTCTATTGTTATTGTCTTGCTAACTTGATCCACACTTCACAACACATCACTTCACTAATCACTATATGAAATTTTGAAGATGTTCATTTAAATTTTGAAATAAATTGTCCACATTCATTTAAAATCCAATAATCATAATTAACATTGAAATTCTTATTTAAATATAGGTATTTTTTTACATTAAATTAACATAGATGTTCTATTATATTTATTTAATATATTGCATTTTAAATTTTTAAAGAAAATCTTGAAACAGCTGATTGTGGTAAGTTATTAAATTGATTTAATTTTAGTTGTTTATACTATTTTTAATTTGTTAATCCTTTATATACATTTGGTACGTTGCAATATCCCCCTTAAGATTGAATAGTTTATTTATAAAATATGAAATCTGATTTAACGGGACAAATGTAACATTTTCTTAATGGCTGGAGCTATAGGTTTTATATAGGGACTAAAACTTCTGTCTATTATGTTTTCTTTTTCCATGTGGGTTATTTCCTCATTAATTGGTTCTTGATACTGTATAGGTACAGGATAAGTTTGTTTTTCAAAACTTTGAGAATCTTTTACTGATATGGAGTGTTCATACTTATTGCAACGACCAGGTTCTTCAGAAAATATGTCTTCATATTCCATGATGAGGTCTGTTAATTGTAACTTTTGGATATCGTTCAACTTATCATTATGTTGTAAATTTTCATGAATAATATTTTTATTTAATTTAGTATTTTTTCCCTTTGTTTGTTTTGTAACGTTACAATTGTCAGTGGTATTACTATATTCAACTATATTACACAGTACTCCATTTTTAAGTGTATCTACAATGTTTAACTTAATTATATCATTATCAATTACCATGGTTACTTGTTTGTTCTTAAAATCTAAAGTCATTTCTAGTTGGTTTATGACATCCATACCAATAATTATTGGTTTAATAAGATTAGGTATAAGTAAGCATTGCATAGTGAACTTCTTTTGCTGGATGTGTGCTTCTAATAAGATTATATGAGAAATGCGGCGTGACTTATTTCCTAGAGCTGTTTTTATGTGGATGTTTGTTAAGGGTAATTCTTCAAAATGTCCTAATTTACCTTTATTGATAGCAAACCATTCCTGTGATAAGCAAGTAACATTAGACCCACTGTCAATTAAACATTTAATTTCTAAGTCATTAATATGTATGGTGATTTCAGGGCAATTAAATTTAACAGTTTCATTAGTATCCCTAGGGGTTTCACTTAACAGGAATTCCCTATCACAGTAAATATTTCCTACAGTTAGTGATATTACAGAATCTATTCTAAAATTAAGTTTTGGTGTAGACCTATGACTAAAATTATTTATCACTGGTGAAATTTGGCCTACATTCACTTCACCAGTGTCCACCCGTTTAAAGACGGATCATCTTGACTAGCTGAAACATTCTGAGCATTTGATTGTTCTGATTGATCGTTTGAAGCAATTATTTGGCAAACCTTCATTTGTTCAGATGTGGGGTAAGCAAATTTGTCCTTGTGGTTTGGATTGTAAGTATTTTCTCTTTTGTTCTGAAGATCACTATCTTTGTTGTTTCTGTAATAATATTGAGTTCGATCAGTGTGGTTTCGTTGATTCTGATTAAAATTCCTGTTATGGCATGCATGGCCATCTTGTTTTTGTTGAAAATTTCGGGCATTGCTTTGGAAATATTTTGGGGTTCTTTGGTTGAGTTCATGATAAGTATTTGGTTTTCTGTCATGATTGTTGTCTTGGTTAGGAAAGTTTACATAATCATCTGAAGAAGAGAAACGGTCTGTCCTTCTAAGTTTTGTGTGATTTGTCTGGATGTCTTCTTTCTGTAATAAAGCTTCAAATTGTTTGATAGTGCATATATTTTGGACTTTAACTGAGTCTTGAATTATTTGATTGAAGTGAGTTTTCAATATGTCTATGATTTCTTCTTCACTTATTCCTGCTGTCATTGATTTAAGACTGATTACTCGTTCAATGAAGTACTCTGCCCTGGTAAGTTTCCCATCCTCCTTATATGATTCTTTTTCAATTCGCTGTCGTATTCCCTTTTGAACTTCTTTCGACCAATATTTTTCTAAGAAAATCTTTTCGAACTCGTCCCATGTCTTGATTTCGTCCCTTACCAGTTCCCACCATCTAGCAGCATGATTGGTGAAGCTGTTGTCAAGTAGCTCCTGAAGGTAGTCATCAGTGGAATTGTTGTGATTCATTTGTCTATTCTTGTTGAGCAGATAGAATTTCTTAATTTTGTTGAGGTATTCTTTGGGGTTGTGTGATCTTCCATTGAACTGGGGTAAACTATTCGTTCCTAAACTTCCAAAGCTATTTCCTGCACAAGTTACATATATTCCTGGGTTATTCTGGAGTGGTATTTGAGTAAACTTTTCATTTATTCGTTGGATACATTCTTGGTTTTCAATAACTTTATTCTCAATCATTTTCATACTTACTTTACATTGTATTATTTCTTTCTCATTAGTTGATGTGATGGTTTTCAACTCATTCGTAGTGGTTTCAGTTTGTCGTGTCAGTTTATCGTCGACGTCTAGAAGTGTGTTACTAATTACCTCATCCGTTTTATTCTTTATTCTTTCTTCTACCTGTTCAATATTTTCCCTGTTCTTCTTCACCTCAATCTTTACATTTTCAATCTCTTGATTTGTCTCAAATTGTGATTTTTCCAGATTTTGTACCTTTTCAGTGAAGTGTTTTTGCATTTCATTGATTCTGTAGCTTATTCGCTCTTCGAGTTCTCCTAGTAAGTGCTGCTGAGTTTCAATAATTTTTTTTTCATCTCCATTTGGGTCTTTTTCATCTCGATTTGGGTTTGTTGGGATTGTTTGAGCATTAGCAATATTTGTGACAAAGTATCCGCATCTTTTGGGCCATCATTGTTATCCTCTATCTCTCTTGGTGGGACATTCCTACCTAACTCAAAATTTTTAGACTGGGTATTTTGACTGATAAGGTTTTGGTTTATTTTCCCTACTTCATTCATTTTATTTTCCCTACTTACACTTACAGTTACAGTTACAGTTTCATGAATATTTAGATTATACCTTCCTTTGGACGGCTTCTTTCTTCTTTCTATTTGGTATTGTAATTAAATCTTGCTGTTTTCATTTAATCTTGATTTTTCTCACTAATATTTATGTATTTTTATTTTTACTATTTTTGTGATCATCTCCTTCTTCATAGCTCCAAACATGTGTTTTTTATTTCTATTGTTATTGTCTTGCTAACTTGATCCACACTTCACAACACATCACTTCACTAATCACTATATGAAATTTTGAAGATGTTCATTTAAATTTTGAAATAAATTGTCCACATTCATTTAAAATCCAATAATCATAATTAACATTGAAATTCTTATTTAAATATAGGTATTTTTTTACATTAAATTAACATAGATGTTCTATTATATTTATTTAATATAGGCCTATTGCATTTTAAATTTTTAAAGAAAATCTTGAAACAGCTGATTGTGGTAAGTTATTAAATTGATTTAATTTTAGTTGTTTATACTATTTTTAATTTGTTAATCCTTTATATACATTTGGTACGTTGCATACTATTCTAGATCATGGTAAAACACCCTTAAAAGTTCTCAAATTCTATTTTTTAATGAGAAAAAAATTCTCTTTAGGGGGTGTAAAATGTGTCAGGGACAAAATGTGGGTGTGTGGGCAGCGGCAAACGTAACTAATTGATTAGGGAAGTGGCTCATTTAACTGTCCATATGGAATGATAATTGCAGGGCTGGCAAAACTGGATCAGTCTGGCATGTAATACACATAAAATGTAAAAACCTTTGGAAAATACGAAAAACCTAAATTTTTTGTGATTTATTGTTTTTATATTAAAACAAGTTTTTAAGTTAAAAACAAGTAATCATAGAGGAGAAAAAACCATAAAAATATAGGATGATAAAATAATAATAACGAAAATATAAAGAGAAAAAATAAATAGACAAAAATACCTTTTGGTAGGCCTAGGTCCTAAAGGGACAATACAAAATCTATAGTCAATTTTTAATATGTACCAGTGTGTATATGACAAAAAAGATCTAATAAAACTTGTGAATAGAATATAATAGTTATCATGATACTCAAATTTCAATTCTCAACAAATACTGTCAATAGATATGATGAATTTAATGATATAAGATCCTTAAAGTATTCAGCTTTCCTGCATGTGTGCATTATCACTTTGATCCAAAGAATTTTTTTGATAAAGTATAAACTATGGAAATAAGTTGTGAATGCTATCTAAAAGTTTGGTCATCTGCCAAAAGCTAGATACTGTTATAATTTTGGGTATTTTATTTATACTACACCATATTTAACTTCATTCATCTTGGCTAATTTCGCATCATCTCACTGTTGATGTGATTAGCATCAGCCGCAAGCGTTGCAGCTGTTTTAATGGATTATTAAAATAGTTTGAGTCTCATTCAGTGTGTCCAGCCAAGTTCATGAGCAACATAAATAGCAACATGGAACATTCACATAATTCACATGGACTCTGCTCACAGATTTCAAGTCAAACGGTACGGTAATATTAAAGGAAGTGGATGTTTTAAGGATTTTTAAAATTATTTCAACTGTCCGTTTCAAAGTACAATGTATTTCATTTGCTTGAAATGGCCTAAACTTTTGCTTAATGCTTCAAACTATTATATTAAGTACAAAAAGTTTTGGCTTATCTTAAACCTAATAAACTTGAAAATTTTCAATTTGTTTATAAGACAAAAATGATAGTTATAACCTCCTTTTGTTATTATTAAAATTTATTTAGAGACTCAATTGTGATAATAATTTATTTTAAAAGGCTTTGATACAGTACATACACATGAAATCATGTGCAATGTGCGACGTAAATGCCGCACTTAATGTATCCCTAATGGGATGTAAGTCACATCTGGCACGTCACGCCTCACTCCAGACAGCAGAAAGTGTCATCATTGCCAGGGTCAGGCAACTTGACCTCATGTTTACACCACTCTTGATCAAGTCTTGACATATAACACTGAACACTACAGACATGATACAGTGTACAACTACAAGCCCTGTCTCAGAATCTCTATTTCATATCGATGGAGATGTAATAAAAGACACCACAAAAAACCCATTGAAACTTAGGCAGTGTAAATAATAATATACCTAATAGAAACTGAATTTAAAGAAAACAAAATACACTCTAAGTCTGTGAGAAGTTTGGCGTATTATGTATATTCCATAAAAAACTAGATTTTATGGTTTTGTGTGTTACGGTATATACTGTAATATACATTTACTAGTATACGTGTTGGTCGAAATCGAGCAATTTATTTTAATACGATATAAATTTTACTTTTAGCTCTAAACCAATGACATCCAACCAATCCAATATTGTGAATATCTTTAAAGGCCAAAATCTACTCGTATTTACAGCTGATTATTAACAGATGTTTAAAATGCTTTATTCAATCCCAATGTTATTTAAATGGGAAATTCTCAGATTTTAATGGTGGATAGGGCCTTTATTTTCAGTCCGATTCTCATCAGTTTTTGGCGGAAACAACTACAGACCAAGCCCTATCCAACGACACCAAAAACTTGAAAATCGGTTAAAAATTGTAGGAGGAGTTCTCAAGACAAAAAAACCCTTAGCGTATTAAATAAGTATAGATAACTTGATGTGGTTACTTGTGGAAAAACCAATAAAAATTTAAAATTATGCTTTATGTTGATAATGTAGATTATAGAGAGAATTTAGCTTCTTAAAATATAACGAATTGTTGCCCGATATTCAACGGCCACAGCACCAGTCATTGTGAGTGAAGCGCTAGGCAGATGGTGTGAAACATGTATAAGATGTACTTTTTTAAATTGCCATTTCCTTCCAATTAATCAGCTGTTTACATAATTAAGTAAATTTAAACCATTAACAATTAAAACTTATTTATACTTTAATTAACCAACTATAAAATTGAGTACCTGGTTGAAACAGTATAACACTGTACTATTTTTTTCTTTCCATTAAAAGATTAATACATTATAATTATTACAGTATATACGTTTTTAGGTACTGGCCATAATAAACCAAATCCTTCTTGAGTGTTTGCTCTTCTACTGTAATTGGACAAAGACCTCGTCATTGAAAGGTTGTAAAATAAATTCATTGCAAGCGTTTGAAAATTTAGATTTTTGTAACATAGGGAGGTAAGATAACATTGAAATAAATAAAACCTGCTATAGTAAGATGCACAAAAATAGTCCGATGGAAATTTTAACAGCTGTGTCCCCCCTCACCCCCTCTCACCCTGCAATGTTGTCATTTGTGGTTATGTTTACCATGTGTAATGCAGTATAAAAATGTATTTCAGAATAAATTTGGCAACAATGTACCGACTCTCATCGGACTATTTTCGTGAATCCTACTATAGTTAAAAAAGTTTAGTTTGTTCTTGGTACAAACAGCATGTAAATCGGTGCAGTTTCGGTCTCAGACAAACTGTCCATAATATTAAAAAAGTTTACTTTTTCCCATGTTTTAATATCGATAAAAAAGTTGATTTTTAATTTTTGGTTAATTTAACAAAAAACTATATATGAAATACAAATAAAACCTGCTAATATAGGGCCAAAAACATTTGTTTTGGTACAACTCCCATGTAAATTGGCCCAGTAGAACTTCTACTGTAGAAGTCTCAGACGGATTGTCCAAAGGTGTTTTTTTATCTTACTGTTTCAAATATATAGATATTATTTTGTATAAATTTTCTATGGCTTCTAGTGTGGCAGAGGTGTTGTTCCATTTGATTACAGTAAATATTTAACAGCATATGTAAGTAAGTAAGTACCTATGTATTATTATACTGTATGTTGTAGTACTTTTGAGCTGAACTAAATTATAAGCTCCAATATCATTAATGATTAACACATGATCTTACATTAGTTTACCACCATTTGAATTTTTCATTCCTAAATCATTAAAATTGTAATGTTCCCAAAATGTCTATCGGTTTGCCAATACCAGCTAATTTGTTAATAACTAATTTTCACTTCTTATAAACTTGTCTTAAACAGTTATCTCAAATTAGTACCAGGTTGACCTAGTCTTGCTTGTTGGTTTTAATTCACTTTTGTTACAGCATCATGGTAATCAGGCTATTAAGTTTACAAAAACAAATACAGTAACTATACCTGTTCTTAGTTACGGTAACAGCAGTTTAAAAAAGAATGCTTAAAAGCAAGGAATATTGAGTTTTGGTACTTAAATTATATAAAACATGGAATATCTTTTCCTCTGGGATACTCCACTACTGGATTCAAATTAGTAACCATATGGGACTAAAACAGTCTGAAACTTTGTCAATCCACCCCAATTGTTTGAGCTGTAAACAGCCATCACAGGCCCAGATATTCCGTCTTATCTGGAGTAGTGCTCTTTTATATTTTTTACCTTTTTACAGCTGTTTAAAAAAGGTTTGGCTTTTATAATTTATGTACTTTTTGTTGTTATTTTGTTGCCTTGATGTTGCAACCCATAAGAATTGCCTATATACACTAACGTGAATAGACTTCTCATAGCATATAGGTGTGTTTGGAACCAATTTACAGTAGAGTACAAAGAGACATATGTTAGATAAATCAGTACTAGGTAGGTACTACCATTCTTCTCAATCAAGTATGAAACATTTTATAACAGAGGGTTATGTTTATGTTGTGATGAAATGTTTTTGCAGCTCTGTAAATCCAGCTAAATAATGACAACATCGATTGCAGCAACTTGGAGCAACATACACAGTATCAAACATACATTAGATGAGAAATTTATTCACGTTAGAGTACATATAGTCAATGCTGTAAGGCCAAAGTTAAACATTTCAATTTTTTAACTTAATTTTTATCAAAAAACTATTTTTTGGAGTTCAGGCTGTTCCTAAACTTATTTTTTCGCCAAAACACCATTAAGTGCAAATTTTAAGCAAAATATACCTGCTATATTTGGAGATCAGTGGGAAATACATCGCCACAGACACTCCTCGTATTATAGTATAGGATTTTTATCAACTTGTACTTTCCGTAACATACCTGATTAGCTTTTGACTTCTTCATCTCCCCTCCCCCCTCCGTCACTGGCCGACTGATCTGAAAGAAAATCACTGCATTACAATGTGATGCACATGTTAACTCACCCATCAAGTCTATATAGTACAAGTCAATAATCAGTCTTTGGTCACCAAGTCAACAGCCTCGTGTTTGTTAATATGCTATTTTTGTTTTCTAAGGCTGGTTTCAGCACATGTTTGAGAACATCACTCCTATTGATTGTTTATGTTGGAACTTAATATTCTTTGTGAACAAAAGAAAACAAAATATTCCTGCTTCTTTCAGTTGTTAATTAAGAGTGATAAAATACAGTTTTATTAATTAAGGAGATCTCTGAATATTGATTAAGGGCAATTTATTCAAAGAATGTTTTATAAAATATTACTTTGGTGATATTACAAGTCTTTTATGTTTTATAGAATATCATCTATTAATAATTATCAAAGCATATGACTTTATTATGAATACTTTTGAAATGTTTCTTTATTATTACTAAAAATATATTTTTTACCCACAAAATCTCAAAGATCCAGTGGTCTTTTTTCACAGGTTGAAAAAGACAACAAATCATTACTTTCACTTCTTTATTAATCTTCCTCTATATTATCCGCATTTCTTCTTCATAAGTTCTTGAATGACCGTTTCTTTCTCTCCGTATCACTAATGTAATTGGCCCAATTACATTGTGTTACCTCTTTCAATATTTTCCATTTCCTACTAAATTGATCACAAAACTAATACGGTACTTCGCTTTTATTGGATGGCTCATTCATTTTTTGAAAATTTGACACATTAAAAAATTAAAGTCATAATATAGAATTGTTTTGAGTGTAACACAAAATAGCCTACTTATAAGTTAATTTGAGTCAACAATTAAAAATTAGTCTTACTTTCTTGGAAATATTAAAAAAAACAACAAAAAAACAAACAAACATGTCAAACCCAGCTGTTTCACAGAAATGTTTTAACATATTTTTAAAAGGCATAGATCAACAAACTCTAAGGGTGGGTTTACACGTGAGAGTTTTTCACTCTCGGAGAGTGGTTATTTACTCTCATAAAAATCTCAGACAGCTGTTGATAGTACTCGCAGAAAACTGTCTGGGATTAACAATCTTGGAAAATTTCCTTGTTGTGTAAACACCTCTGCGAGTACCTGCTGAGAGTACAAAACTCTCTGAGAGTGAAAAACTCTCACGTGTAAACCTACCTTAAAAGAGTAGGGCTAATCCTGTCAATTCATAATATCATTAAAAGGGCAATCCTGATTTTGTGTTTTTTTCCAGATAACAGCCCTACTAATAATGGAGCGAGGATTATTAGTTTTTTGTATTACTAGCTGCAATTGTATCACAATAATAATAAGAGAAAGGCAAGTAAAAAAGTTAGCTGATTATGCTTTTAACCATAAGTCTGCATCTATAAGAATAATGAATGAATATTTAACTTCTATTCAATTACTATTCGATATAGAAATCTATCAATGTGCCCTTCCCTAACTTATTCAGGTCTTATTGAAAATAGAGTTTTGCAAATTTGATCAGAAACTTTAAATACGCAAGCAGCGGTGGTGTCTGCATTGTAGCGTCTGCGCAAGCAGGCAACGTTGCGCTCGTGAGGAGGCAGATAAATGAAGGTTTGCTACTCAGCACAGCAACAACGGTGGTTGCGTGGTTGCGCGGGCCTGGCTCAGGCTCCTCCTCTGGCATGCCTACACGACGACGCCACCGCCGGGGAGAATCTTTATTACCCTCTTCTTCAGTTTACTTTCTCTCGTTTTGTTCCGTGTTGCATTCTTGTCGCATTCTCATAAATTTTCTGGAATCTCTGTACGCTGTGTACTGCTCCAATTTTTTCTATACTTTTTTTTATTCGTAAGCTTAGCAAATTGTGTCAACTCTTTGTTAACTGCGTGAGTTTACTAAAACGCTTATTTTCAGAGCATCGGAACTAAGCTTGAGGCTAAATGACACTCCTCTGCCCCTTTCGATGTAACTGTTTTTATTACAGGGATATATTAGTGAAACTGTCCTTATGTTATCCAAAAACATAGTCACGTTTTGCTAAGTTACTGTATTGAGGTAAAATTGTTTAGTTGTTCTTTAGTAGACTGATAAAATTATCATATTTTTTATTTTATAATTTTTTTGAAAATCAATATTAGACCTAACATTTTGACTATATAGTTAAAATAAAATTTTACTGGCTATGGTAGTGCTAAGCCGTGGGAAAATTGTTATGCAAATATGAAGTTACCGAAACGAAGCAGTGAAAAATTTCTCTCAGTATTAAGAAGCTGGAAATTTCAACCGAATTTTAATCTTCAATAAGAATTACATTGGCCCGAAACTTTGACGATATTTAGGACTGAACCCTATAATGACGATCATGAATTCGAAGGGGATTATGCAAATCTACAATCTATTTCCTTTGAATTGACAGAATTAAATCACGAAGATGTGTTATATTAATAAGTAACTACTGATAACCTAGCCTTAAATAGTGTTATTATGTAAGATTAATATATCGGATAATGTAAAATATCATCGAATTATAGTTGTGTAAAACTAAGCTTATTTAGGTATTGAACTTATTTTGTCATTTCTTCAAAACTTTCCCCTCTAGATTGCGGGCTGTTGAATCTAATTGGGACAATTTTTATACATAATTTAATACCATATTGACTGTCATATTTCTTAGTAGTTGCATGTTGAATTTCGGCATCTAACTAGTGAAAAATGCTTTAATTTGGCGCTTTACTTCACTTGTGACGTCGGGCGTCGTGCAGGAGGACTGCATTACGCGAGGCATGTCGTCGTGCCTCATCGCCGATGACGACGGCATTCCCTATTGCTGCCAACAACTTTCTACAACTCATGAACGGTTATTGATTGACTGACCCATATTAAATAGTTCAAGATAAATGACTATCTGTCGACACATCAGATATGAACTTTGCCTACGTGGGGCGTAAGATGGAAACAATAAAACCAACAGATCGCTCACTTTATTATTAAGTGCTGTACCTGAAATTTTTCCGGTTCAAGGGTAAAGAATTTCCTTGACACGATATTACATTTTTTGGATTACAAAAACTAGTGAGAACAACTTTTGAACGCTTTAGAAAGCAACAATAAAGTTGTTAAATTGAAAATATACCTAATGCCTTTTGCGGTATCAACAAGCGATGGAGCCGCATGCATATGTTCATGCGCCTAGACCGACAGCCGGCGTTGCTGGTCTGAGGCCTGAGGGCGGTTATTATCATCTGTAGTGAATACGAAACCTTGACGTTGACCTTGGTGCAGGCGAGAGCCCCACGCGTGGTGCGCGAGTGACTCACTGACGCTACTGGCAGTGCTGACTGTGACTGTGTCACTACGTACTACGCACACACACGCCGCGCTCGCGAGTGAGCTAACTGTCTCATCTCAGCAGGATACTACAGATTATGTAACCACGTTAATCTTAAAACTTGTTCAAACGTTTCACCAAACACATGACACATGCTGATGTTATTAACAGCCTAAACAACAAGAGTACGATCTGGCATGGGGCAACTCGACCGGCCGTTAATCACTCAAAAATGAAAAGCGCGGACGACTAACTCCGGAAACCAAGTGGAAAGGAAAACTCTAAATTAAGGCGTTGAAACGAAGCGGTGCTTCCCACAGGAAGCAATAAAAATGTTGGCCACATGTTGGTGACACGGGCTAGCCGGAGCTCAACAGCAATTTGTTTGGCGACTGCGAGTGTGAGTGTTTGAGTGCCGGGACTCTGGGAGTGGCGACCTGTCAGGGTCTGCAACTGCGGGACTGTGGGCGGGTGTACTGCTGGCTCACTTCGCGCCAGACTTCCAGTCACGCAATGATTTGATATCCACCAGTATTACACGTGAAAAGTTGGAATTACATGTTTTGTAAATACGAGACTATTCAAGAATGTATATCAAAAGGTGATTACTATACTATCATTGGCTATACAGTATACATTAATAATTGCATTCACGTTAGGGGGAATCTTTACTCTTGTAAAAACACTGAAAACATGCCTCCACATTTCCCTGTAATAATTCCCCTGAAATAATTTCAGACGGTGTTTTTGGATATTTATTGGTAAAAAATATGTTTTCTTGTATATTAAGGTTATATCTAGGTCGCTCATACTTGATATATAAGAAAAAATAAATAGTATTAGCAAAAATAATTCTTAAAAGTAAGGAAAAACGATTTTTTACGACGTTACTGAGAGCAATATACTTCCACATTTTTAAACTATTAAGATATGAGGAACCTAATATAACTATTCAATTAAACGATTAACAAGTTTAAAGAAAATCTGTTAAAGAACGGCGTCCAAAACCCGAAACGGGAATAAAATACCATGTTTTGCCTCAAAGGCGTTCGGTGAACATGACAGACCGCTACTAGCCCAAAGGTGAAGATGACTCTTGTTAATGTTATTTCAGTAATTTTGTCATGAGGATTTTCTTTTGTTTTATGTGCTTTAACTAAAACCTCTAACATTGTATTTAGAGGAAATATAGATACCAATTGATGAGAAATAGCTCAGTCAATGATTAAAAAATATCAATGTTAGAAGAAAATACACAGGTGGACAAAACTCTAGGGCGAAACTACATCTCATGATTGTTTTAATTGTGTCATAGTTTTAATGTTATTCTTGCATGATCAAATATGTCAGGAAAAACTTTTTAAAGCCGCGTGTGTTACACTCTTTGAAGAGTCATTTTCAGTGATTAAGAGGATGAAACCCCCAATCATAAATAAACAACCCTTTTTGAAAAAAAACTTAACTAAATTACTGTACAACAAATATTTTCTTTAATTGAGTATTGAATAACGTATTCGGATACGTTGAAGATAATATTAGGACCGTTACGAAAATTCTTACTTTTTTGGAATACCTTATGAATCAGGAATAAATTAAACTAAGATTAAGATTGCCAACCAGAAATATAAATCGTAAATGGGATGTTTTGTATGTCTGTATATCATCGCCAGACTTCCGTCGAAGACAGGAGTGCTAATGAATGGAAATGTTGTTTTTGGCGCCAAACTGGGAGTGCCAAGTGTGCCAACCTCGGTGCCAAAAACTGACAAGTGCTGGTACAGTAGTGCCAATCACATTTTGCCATCACTCACTACACAAGTTTACTCCCAAACCGGAAGTACTTAACTTTATGAAGTGTTACGTAAACTCTGTTTTTATTTCTAAAATTTGAATACCTATGGCTTATTTCCGCTAGTATATTTAAGAGTTTTTTCAGAGTTCTTGATTTCACAGTAGTTGATAAAATATGAATAATTTTGAAATACAGTATTCGCCAAAAAATAATCGGTTACTGATCCCGTTAACATATCTGTTTCTATAAATGTTTCTTTCGTTTCTCTAAACAAACTTCCTATATTGTTACCTTCTACAACATAACCTCGTAAACATGTAACCTTGTTACATTCTATTTGTTTCTATATTGCACAGTAGATAACTTTTGCCTTACTGTGTTGAATAATTACGAAATATATTAAACAACGATTACAAAAAAACTGATGGTTGAAAACCTTTGAGATTCCGCATAAGGAATCTGCAGTTCTGTTATTTATATCATCCGCATGGTTAAAATAAGAGAACCACTTAGCACTAACTTGTTAGGTTGAGACAATCGAGTATATAAATCAAATATTCAATCATATTATTTAGCCTACAATAAACACATGAAAATTTAGTAATTTTCGCGTCATGTTGAACGCTTCACTCAATGATAACCAACAGATACAGATAATGCTTCGAGACAGAATAAAGATAACAATTAAACTTGTGATGAATTTTGGTTCATTATTTAGTTTCGCTCTGGTGAATTTGTTGCCTTAAGAATTAAATTTCGACGTTTTCAGGGTCCATGTTAGTTTTTGGCTTAAAGTAATTTTACTTTAAACTCTATTTAACTATGACTTTTACCTTAGTAAAACTATTGATGGTGACCGCAACTGCTCTCCTCCACTCCCTTTCCTGACCTCCCCCCCCAAATCACGCATTCAAGGGCAATCCACCCACCATCAGCTACATAGGAGATAAACCGACCACGCAGAGAGTGGAAGATCAAGATGTTAAATCACTCAAAGAAGGCGGCGCGACGCGTCAGTTACAAGCCAAATTCATTACAACTTGATTCGCCACCTTTTTATGACATTTTTTATTTGAAAGTTTTTTGCTGAATCCAGTTTTTACTGGTTTGGATACGAAAAATTACAATTCTGCCCTTTGTCAGACAAGTCGCCCAATACTTTATTGGGTTTGTAAACATTCTCTGTATCACTTTATCTTTCCTGGGCGGGCGGAAAAGAATCCATGCCACTCATTAGGGGCAGTTTCTTTATAAAAAGTGTCGTATTAAACTCAGAGAATCAATTTAAGGGCCAAAACACTATTTCCTTAAGTTTACCGACTATTGAAATCAAGTATAGAGGATAAGTACCGTAGGCCATTTTGCCTATGTAATTTTAATGCAATGTTTAATCGCCTAATGTCTTTTATACCTGGTCAACTACTAAAGTCTGGCTAAAAGACATTGCATTTAACAAAACGATAAGTTTAGAACAGTTTATGTACAGTAAGATGTAACACGAGCGAAGCGAGTGTTGTAAATATCTCACGATGCATACACTGTTACACTACTTTATCTACGACGAACTTAAGTTTGGTAAACCATTGTAATAAACATTTGGAAATTGTATAGGTTATATACGGCCACCTATCCAAAACTTAGCCACACAGAGGTTGCTTTGCCAAATCATCGTTCTCACTCATATATCTTTTGAGATTATCTAAAGGCACGATACTACGTTGCCCCCGACTGTACAAAAATAGCTAGTTAAATAATTACTTAATGTTTTATCTTTAAATTACGATACATTATGTTTAAATCATTAATTAATTTACGTTTTGACCTCCGAACATCCGTAACTCTATGAAACTCCTTTGCTAAATGGAACAGAAGAACTTTGGAATTTAGAAATTGGAAAAAATTGAGGGTAAAAAAGTGCTCAATTTGCCATTTTTACATCTTTTTTGTGTTCCGTATTTTTTTTAATTTTGGAACTGAGTCTAGATAAATACAAGACATTTAATTTTATTAAAGGCACAATTTCAACAATAAAAATGTGTACAGAATTTAAAACCCGATGTCTTTATTAATATTTATTTTCTTTGTTTCAAGGGGACGAAAAATAAATGTTAAACAGTAAGGATGCTGAGATATTCTAAATCTTTACCATTACAATCAACCACAAAACTATACAGTAGAGCCAATGAAAATCATATAATTACACATCAAAACACATTGCAAGCTACAGTCAGTATCATAAATAATGTCAAACACCAACGTTTTATTGATTGTATTAAATCGATTAACCTTTTTAAACGTTACTTCCAGCTGTACGACCCATCAATAATTCAAAATTTAATTAATGTATCGTAACTGAATTCTCTATACACTTTGCAGTTGGGGCAACTTTTCCGAAGATTGTAAAACAATCGATCTTGAAGATCAGGAAGGCAATGCTTAGGATTACACACATAAAATTGAAGTGGACAGCAATGTTGTCAGAATACGAATCGTTTCCGTGTGGCCAGGCCAGAGGAGCGGTTTGGACGTCCTTGGTTCTGGCAGTAGTTTATGTGTCTGTGCAGAATGGACTTGACCGCCTCGACCCGACGGGCCCCGGCAGTTGTTCTGCACACTTCTTGCATTTTCGGCGAAGAAACTTTTGTCTACATTTAGTCACCCGGGCTATAAGAGTTCATCTGTAAAAATTATTCAGAGTGCCAATAAATCTAAAAACGACTTAATATTTAAAATTAATTTGACAAAAAATAATTTCTTTTGTATGGTTTTAGATTACATTTTCCGTCTCCAGTCAAATGTGGGGTTGTAAGAATACAACCCGGTTTTCGACACTCGTTGCGCCATTTTCAAGTAGATCGAAGCTGCAGTCACGTTGTTGTAAAAAAATCATTGTTACGCGTTTCTTAATTCCTGACGTGTATTTCAGGAATTGAAATACACGCATGAACACGCACATGGATTTAACACGACACAAAAATATAAAATACAGGGTGAATCTCGTAAGGTGTCCTAAATGGATTACAGACAAACGCTTTGCCCTACATCCTTCAAACAAAATTATTTCCCACTAAATTGACCCCAAGGAATAATTTAAAAATATTTTTATCGTTTTATAAATACAGGGTGTACCAAAAACTGGGGGTCACAGGTTCGAATCTTGGAAATTTCAAATACAAACATATGTCATATTATACATCATTAGAAAGGTCTATTTAATAGAAAATTTTTGGTGAAAACAGAATTTAGTTATCTTTATTCGTTTCAAAATGGCGCCCATTTTTGTAGCCAAAATAAAAATTTACGGAATACCCTGTAATTCTTTTATTATTAATCATAAACGACTTCTGATTCAAAATACTTATTTGAAATACGCTAAGCTTCACAATGATATGCCACAAGATCACATTTATTTAAACAGCCAAAATTTCCAAAATTTAATATTTTTGAAAATGTTTACATAAACAAAACTAAAAAATTTCAAATGCGTTCCATGTCATTTTGTATATTATTTTAAAGCTCTCGTTGAACTGAGCAACTTTGTAATTTACACTAATGCCGTATCTCTTTTGGTTTTGTAGTAATAACTGAAAAACGTTATTTCCCCATATAACTTGCATGTTAATTTAATGGTATGGCAACAATGGAAGAAGGACTGCCATACTAACATGTCCTGATCAATTAACATGAAAATCATATGGGAAAATGACATTTTTACGCTATTACTACAAAACCAAAAGAGATACGGCATTAGTGTAAATTACAAAGTTGCTCAGTTCAACGAGAGCTTTAAGATGATATACAAAATGACATGGGTTAGCATTTGAAATTTTTGAGTTTTGTTTATGTAAGCATTTGCAAAAATATAAAATTTTGGAAATTTTAGTTTTTAAATAAATGTGATCTTGTGTCATATCATTGTAAAGCTTAGCTTATTTCAAATAAGTATTTTTAATCAGAAGTCATTTATGACTAAAAATAAAAAAATTACAGGGTATTCCGTAAATTTTGAATTTGGCTACAAAAATGGACGCCATTTTGAAACGGATAAAGATAACTAAATTCTGTTTTCACCAAAATATTTCTATTAAATAGACCTTTCTAATGATGTATAATATGAAATATATTTGTATTTGAAATTTCCTAGATTCGAACCTGTGACCCCCAGTTTTTTGTACACCCTGTATTTATACAACGTTAAAATATTTTTAAATTATTCCTTGGGGTCAATTTAGTGGGAAATAATTTTGTTTGAAGGATGTATGGCACAGCGTTTGTCTGTAATCCATTTAGGACACCTTACGAGATTCACCCTGTATATGTTTATATTTTTATTAAAAATAAATATACAAAAAAATAAATGTATGTGCGTGTCCGTGTTCATGTGTATTTTAATTCCTGAATGACGACGTCTACTCGACTTAACAATGTGACTGCAGCTTCGATCTACTATCTACTTGAAAGTGGCGCAAAGAGCGAAACCCGGGTTATAGCCTTACAACCCCGCATATGAACTGGAGACAGAAATGGTAATCTAAAGCCATATTATAGTTCCACCAGTTCAGGGTCAACCATCATGAGTAAACTAATTTCTTTGCGCATTAAATCTAAAAAATAACCCATAAGCTTTTCCTTAAAATAATAGTTTTATAAGTAGAATACAATGTCGGAAACTCGATATCAAAAGAATGGCTGGTTGTTAATGTTGTACTAAAATTAAATTGTTATGTCAGTAGTGAAAATAACACACTACGTACCGGTACTCTATTCGATCTCTAAAAATTTTACTTATTTTTAAGTTTTACTTAACTATCCTCGTGTCGCAGTCTTCTATTGGCTTGAAATAGTGGGATTATTTAACATAAAAAATTATTGAAACAAAATTATCTTTCCGTTCTATTTCTCAAACTGCTCACCATGTGATTCCTTCATGAAAAGCAACGAAATTGTAATGCGATTGCAATACTGCTCACCCAGTAAAAGGGCTTTAACATAACGATTATCATAAAGCGATGCATCAGGTTTTAAAGCTGTTTTAATTATGGCCTATCTTATAATGCCAAAAATCACCAAACGACAACTTAAATAAAAGAAACCAAACAGGTAATGCAAGAGCCGTCTCAAACTGTGCCGCCGGCTGGGAATTTACATAATGAATCCACGTGGAGGAGCAAGCTTCCAAAGTTGGTAGCGTCAACAACGACGTTACTCTTGGGTACAGAGCAAACTCATGAGATCATTACAATGTAGGAGATGAGATAGGCCCTAGACAAAGCAACAAAGTTGGCGACGGTAAACCTCGCCAAGGACACGGAGCACACGTGGCAGAGTGTAGTTCAGGTGTGTAATCACAATTAGGTACCCAGATAAAAGCAAATCACTTTTATGCTTATGGCTTTCGTATTAAAGTACCTCTTTTAAGTATTAACGTAACCCGAGAATTAACTCTATGTTGTGAGTGAATCTGAAAAAATGCAAATCATCAGACGTGACCCGAGAATCTGACGACGCACAAAGATAACCTTTCCAAAAATCTCTCATCAAATTCTTATCAGAAATGACAAAACCACCTGACACGTTTACGTTTAGCTTTTACTGTTTAACCTGTTTAGCTATTACATGTTTACCTGTTTTAGTTTTAAACTTAAAATTAAAAAAAGTATTAATGATGAACAATTGGTAAGCAAGGAGTGGGCAAACAAATCATCAATTAATCAAATTGGTTAAGAATGTTAGGCTATACTTGAATTAGGTGAAATAAGTGTAGCTTTCTTAACGTACATATAACGTAACATTTTTGCTGAGGTGTAAAAATAAACAAAGTAAATGAGGCGATGTTGTAAGTAGGTCACGTGACCAGCGAATGGTCGCGCCTCTACCTCAGAAACTTGTGATTGAACTTGAACCACATTCTTAGTATAAACACGTAGGGTTAAGAAAAAGAAGTAGGATGTCATGATAAAAATCGAGTAGTTGGAGTTAGGGCACAGCAAAAGGAATCTGGAAGTGTAAAGCCTGAGGTCCTGTTATCAGCTTACTGCGCTACCAGACACTAAAATTCAGAATACTGATTCCTCTAAACGTGGAAAAAGGTTCTTGGCGCGGGTCTTGAGTAACCCTAAAGACCCGTAAGTTTAATTTATGCGACGGAGAAAAAGCTTCCTGCAGTTGGCAAGTGTCTGTTGAGGTTGCTTCTAAGCAGATAAAAGCATCGCGGAAAGAAGTTGACATGTTTTCTACCACACGAGCGGTTTACATGAGGGAGCGGCTGCTAGTGAGGTCTTCCAGGCAAGGACGTCCAATGTCGCGTAAGTGGACTCGGCATGCCTTGAGTCATCGACCAGCGCACGCCACTCCTTCTCGTGCAGTCCTGGAAAAATGTTTCTGCGCAAGTGATGAAATGCAGCCTTGTGGATGAACTCTTCGAAGGAACGACGGCAATGCCTTACTACAGATGCAGGACCGGGGGTGTTATCGTTGCGATTGTAGCACTAATTCTATATGACGGGTCAAGCGAATGTTACGCACCCCATCGGCGGTAATTGAACCAAATATTTTCCACTAAATAGTTTGTCTTCCTACAATGTACAACATATGCATGTCACCCATGCAAAAAAAGCCAAGGGCTTATGAGCGTGAAACATATGTTTATTTACATAAACGAGTTATTTACATAACGAGTTTAGCCTATTTACAAAAATGTCGTTTATCAATAAATGAGACATTTTGATATTTTTTTTTATTACAATTTAGAGTCAGATATCTTAAACAAATAAGAACGGTTGTAATTTGTACTGTAATACAATATTGTATTTGATTTATACAAAACAGTGTTCAAATCAGTTTACAACCCGAAAGACTTATGGACATACAACAATCATAAGGGTTTGGTAAAACAATTATCAACGGCAATTTTGATTAGCTACGGTACTAAAATGCGCTTCTAAACATGATAATTTTATTCCAACGTTAAATAAAGATAAATCGCCAAAGGTTAACAATGTATATGTATAGTTTTTATTTAATGAATCGTTTTACGAATAATGCCCACATGTTTTTGGAATCAAGTACAGTAGTAAAACTTGCATTATTGCTAAATGTACCTAACAGGTACATAAATTACGTGTGTTTGATATTCAAAAATTTTGGTTTAATAAATATTCAAAAATCTTTTTTGGCTTCAAGGTTGTACGAGATAACATGAAGAAGAAAAGGTGTGAGATATACCTCTGGTTGTTGTAAACCAGAACTGGTTTTTGGACTTGGTCAAGTTCCTGTTAATTAAATTTTTATTGTAAGAAAGATAAAATACTGGTATAATATATCAGGAGGCCTCGGAACCCTAAAAGCCCTCGACACGTGTGGGATTATGTAACATAGAGTGAGATGTTACGCAGCTGCTGTAACTTGTATATCAATACAAGTTTATTCAGAATGGTTTTTAGTTTTATGTGTAGTATATTTAAAAGAAGTATTTGTTAGAGTACAAAGTTAGAGTACTTTTAACAAAACTGGTTTAGTTAATTACCCACAAAAACATTGTGGTGAAAGGTGCGTTATTTTATCCCATAAGTATATTCTGTGTTCCCGCATTAAACTAAGAATTAAAATTAAGCTTCCCAAAATGTTGCCTTGAGGACAGTACAGAAATTATATAATTTATGTTATTGAGTGATGCACGCAAAATTCCTAGCACTGATATACCTGCTGCAGAATGACCCTCCCCCATAATTTATTTTAACAACTGCAGTAGCAAAAATTTTTTTACAGCTATGTAATCAGATGATATTTTCATTAGTCGAAATTCCCCACCACCTACCACTAATATTGGTTTTGCAATGTTGTATTACTTAACTCCCATTGAGTGATACTTTATTTTAGTGCAGATTTATATTACTATAGTCTAGGAGAACTTAAACTTGTTACCTGTTAAATTAAAATAAAAAAATAAATAAAGACGTGGCACTCAGAGGGACTCTTCGATGAAACAAATGTTGAAAATAAATTTATTGTAGAAGCTCGAAATTTCTTTATTACTTCACCTTCAAAACAATATGTCTAAAAAATGATTGAAACCTTTTGGTACCCTGGAAACTCCCAGTCTTATAATGGCTCTTTATAGAATCATACATTTTCTCATAAGATAACTTTGTTATCTGCATCTGTTAAGAATCACGCAATACTAGGGTAAAAATCTAGAATCCAAATATGTATTTACCAATTTTCTTTTTATTATGAAACTAGCTAACGACCCGTCAAAAATGACGTAAAACTTTTATGATTTTTTTTACGAAATTTTATATTTTTAGTTTTAATGGTCTCATAATTTATGAAACTCCCGACGAAAAAATTGTTGTGGGTCTCACACACACCCTGACCACTCCTAAATGCCTTTACACATTTTTTGCCTTTTAACCCAATTTCCAGAGCCTTCCTAAACTCTCTATCCTACAGGAAGTTCCCAGACACCTCAATCAAGCTATCAAGTAGTGTCACATAAATATGTCTTTTTGTATATTGTAGGGCAGATGGGCTAGGCTTATCTCTACCCCTCCTTGAAGTAATACAGTTAAGTGTAAACTAAGAGAAGACCCTTGTCTTTTAGCTATCTATTTTATTAGACATTTATTAGAACACTTGTCAACCCTTTTCATAGTGAATGACCACTTGTGTTATCCTTTTAGCCAGATTAATGTGACACGTCTAAGATGTCTCTAGATGTTTCTAGAACCTTCTTGATAGGAAAGCTGCGCCCCTCCCAGTATATAAACTGGACTCTGGATCAGAGCCGCCACTTCTCGGTTAGGACCTGTAGCTGTAGGTGTTCTCAGAGAGCCTGTCAGTGCAGCCAACTGTTTAGTCAGGACTTTAATTTTGTTTGTTCAGTTACATCAGTGAAATTGTATAAGTGTTATAATTCAGGACTTTGTGATTTTATTGTGAATACAGAAGTTCAAGAAGACTCGGTTGATTTTAATCATTTAACACCAAGCCCGAACCCACTCTAACCATCGTTGTGCCCGGCAGCCACTCGACGGGTTACAACATTAAATCGTGGTGTCAGGTGCTTGGGTCGGGTAATTGTCATTCGAAGACCATCGATCATCGCAGTGACAGCAACGGAGCTTGGGTAACGAGACTTCAAGAACTTCAAGTGAACTGCGCATTGAAGAGGACTACGGAGGAGGACTACGACTCGACCTCAGGGCAGTCACCGGTTCGACTTCGCCTTCCCTTCGGAGCCCCAGCCAAGAGGACAGCTCGCCGGCATCCCAGGAGTTGGACGACAGTTCCTCGTCGTAGCAGAACATCGTGGAGCTGGAGCATCGCAGCGCATCGCAGAGACAGAACGTCGCAGCAGCAACAGAGCAACGCATCGCAGAGACGGAGCCCGCTGTGTTGGACTTCACTTCGTTTAAAATAAAAGTAAGTGGATAGATTTGTTTTATGTTAACAGATAACGGAGGCCATGTCTTTTGAAGCATTAAATAGAGAGCTTAATCAAATATGTACAGAAGTAGAAAATGACAATTTAAGTGATGATGCTAGTAGCCAAAGTAATTCGCCTAATTTGCCAGTAGATGAACAATTAGACAGTACAGTAGACAATAACAAAATGCCTAAGAAAGTAACTAAATGTTTAAATCTAGATCAGGCGTCTAAGTTTGTTCCTGAATTTAATGGTAGGCGGGATGACTTATGTAAATTTGTTAGTTGCGGTGATTTTGCAATTGCACATTTAGACCCTGCGTACATGTCATTGTTGTTGGAAATAATTAAAAATAAGCTGACTGGTGATGCGTATAACATCATACGGTTTAAAGAGATTAATTCGTGGGAGCAACTAAAAGTAGCCTTGAAAGACAAGTATGGAGACAAGAAAAATATTGCGCACCTTCAATTGGAAATGAGCAGCGCTAGGCAGCAAAAGGATGAAGATGTCCGTGCATTTTCAGAGAGGTTAAATGCTATTTTGTCCAGTTTGGCGATTCAAATGACGGAAAATAAACCGTACCAAGTTAAGTCTGCTATTTATGATGTACTTGAGCAACAGAGGCACAATGCTTTTATTGAGGGCTTACGCCAGCCAATTAAATTCCTAATGAAAGCAAAGAATATTTCTGTGTATGAAGATGCCGTGGAAGCCGCCGTGCTAGAAGAAATTAATATTTTGAATGACCGAGAAAGTCAGGAGTATTTCGGAATCAAACCGAAAGAAAATAAACACAGGGATGCTCGTAGTAAATGCACTAACTGTGGTAAGCTAGGTCATGAGGTACAGAACTGTTATTTTAAGAAGACCTCATTTAACAAAAGTAATTTTGTAAAGAAAGAAAAACGTGAACAACATCATGTGAAAACTATTGTTACGTGCCACTACTGCGGTAAGGAAGGTCATGTTATAGCTAAGTGCTACAAGCGTCAAAATGATATGTCTAACAAAAAGTTTAATTTTGAGAAAAGGCCGTTTACAAACCGCAATCAGGGAAACGAGTTGCACTCGAAGATAGGCGGTCCGTCAACGAGTGCGAAACAGTACAAGTAGGCCGCATAGATGACGGGAAAAATCATGAATGTGTCGAAATGAAATTGTCAGATACAAATTGTGAAACAATATCCTTGTTATTAGACACAGGAGCTGACATCAGCATAATTAAATTAAATAATCTTGAGGATGATGCACAGATATTGGACAACACATCAAAATTAATTACAGGAGTTTCCGAAGATCCAGTTAAAACCATTGGAACGGTACACTTGCAAGTTAAATTAAATGAAAAGATTATTGAACACCCATTTCAAGTAGTTTACGATAATTTCCCTCTAAAAAGTGATGGCATCCTAGGGAGAGATTTCCTTAGTAAATATAAAGCAAACATTGACTATGAACAAGCATTAATGCAGATAGGAATGACTAAATGGAAAATGGTTCCGTATGTTAGTAAAATCAAACTAAATCCCAGAAGTGAAAACGTATTGTTTGTAAATACAAAAAGCGTAGGTGAAGGGATTGTCGAATCTTTTGAACTAAAACCTGGAGTAATTGTAGGCAACAGTCTTACTGAAGGTAAACGTGGTAAATGCGTTGTGTCAATCACAAACACAACTGAAGACTATGTGGAAATTGATACTCCATCTGTTGAATTATGTAAATTAGAAGACATTAAAAATAACGAAGATATTTTTAATGTGTACAAAACACAAGAAAACAAAGATCCTAAAGTAGACAGACAAGCTGAAGTAGTAAATCAATTAAGAATGGAACATCTAAACCCAGAAGAAAGGAAATCACTTATAGAAATTTGTACTGAGTACAATGATTTGTTTCACCTACCAGGTGATAAACTGACATGCACTAATAGCATTGAACACACAATTCCCTTAAAACAGGATACGGCTCCTATCAACATAAAACCATATAGGATTCCGGAACAACATAAACAGGAGGTTCAAAAACAAGTCGAATCAATGTTGGAACAGGGGATAATTGAAAAAAGTCAGAGTCCCTGGAATGCACCACTACTTGTAGTACCAAAAAAGATGGATGCATCAGGTCAAGTTAAATGGCGTATAGTAATTGATTTTAGAAAATTAAATGAGGCCACAATTGGTAACTCATTCCCATTACCTAATATTACAGACATATTAGATCAACTAGGAAAAAGTAAATATTTCACTACCCTCGATTTAGCAAGTGGATTTCATCAAATTAAAATGAGTGAAGCAGATAAGGACAAGACAGCATTCAGCACACCTTATGGACATTATAATTATAGGAGAATGCCATTTGGACTAAAATCAGCACCAGCTTGTTTTCAGACACTGATGAATAACGTTTTGACGGGATTGCAAGGAATTAAATGTTTTGTTTACCTGGACGATATTGTTGTGTATGCACCAAATCTTAAGGAACATCAGGAAAAACTACGAGAGGTATTTGATAGGTTGCGAGAGCATAACCTGAAACTCAATGCAGATAAGTGTGAATTTTTAAGAAAGGAGGTCAGTTATTTAGGGCACAAAATAACAGATGATGGATTAGCTCCAGATCCAAAGAAGACAGAAGCCATTGAGAAGTACCCAAAACCAAAGAATGCAAAAGACATTAAAGCATTTATTGGACTTGTAGGATATTACAGAAGATTTATTAAGGACTTTAGTAAGATAGCACAGCCTTTAAATGACTTATTAAAGAAAGACAGAGAATTCATTTGGACTGAAATGCAAGAGAATAGTTTCCTTACTTTGAAGAATAAATTGGTTACAGCACCACTTTTACAGTATCCTGATTTCACAAAGGAATTTATCATTACAACGGATGCAAGTAATGTTGCCGTAGGTGCAATATTAAGCCAAGGAAAAATCGGTGAGGATAAACCGATAGCGTATGCCTCGCGTACACTGAACAAGGCAGAAAAATCTTACAGTACAACGGAGAAAGAGCTCACAGCATTAGTTTAAGCAGTTAAATATTTTAGGCCGTACATATATGGAACGAAATTCACTTTGGTTACAGACCATAAACCCCTTCAGTGGTTATTCAGCATAAAGGATCCAGGATCAAGGTTAATGCGTTGGATCATAAAGCTAATGGAATATGATTTTACAATTGTACACAAAAGTGGAAAGAAGAATGTAAATGCAGATGCACTCAGCAGAATCGAGATTAATATGGCACAAACAATCAAGAATGATGAGTTAACAGAAGAAGAAAAGAAAGAAATTATTAAGGAATATCACGATGCAACTTTAGGTGCTGGACACCAAGGTATTACACGTACCTACAACAGAATGAAATTAAAGTATGATTGGCCAAATCTAAGAAATGACATAGAAGCATATATTAAGAAGTGTGACAGTTGTCAGAAGAATAAAACTCACACTAAAGACGTAAAGAAAGCGCCAATGCAAATATCCACAGAATTAAACAGACCAATGGAACAATGCGCCCTCGACATTGTTGGGCCCCTCCCCGTGACAGCACAAGGAAATAAATATATTTTAACTTTTCAAGATTGTTTCTTCAAATATGCGGAAGCAATTCCCATTAAGGATCAAACAGCAGACACAGTTGCAAGAGAGTTTACTACTAAGATTATTTGTCGACACGGAACACCAGAAAGACTTTTAAGTGACAACGGTACTAACTTTATTAGTGAAGTTATGTCTTCAGTTTGTAAGCTTTTGCGAATTAAAAGAATTCAAACCACAAGTTACCACCCTCAGGCAAATGGATCACTAGAAAGGAGTCATAGATCATTGGCAGAATACCTCCGCCATTATATTGATGAAGATCAACTCAATTGGGATTTATGGTTACCTTACGCTATGTTCACATTTAATACAACAGTTCATACTTCAACGGGACACACACCGTTCTCATTAATACATGGAAGAGAAGCTGAATTACCTTCAAGCATTATTAAAACCAAACCAGAGCCTCAATACAATTATGATGAATACGCAGATGAACTTAAAAAAAGATTGCAAAGTACTTTTCAAGTTGCAAAAGAAACTTTAAAAATAAAAAAGGAAAAAAGTAAAACAATCTATGATAAGGATACAGCAACGAAAGAGTTTAACGTTGGAGACAAGGTGCTAATGCACGACGAAACACTTCGGAGAGGACGATCGAAGAAACTGAGTCCACAGTGGATAGGACCTTACGTTGTAGTCAAGAAAGATTCAGATGTAAATTATACTTTAAAAAGAAATAAAAAATTACTTAAGGTACATGTAAATAGATTAAAAAAGTATCACGACTAAAAATGTAACGTCGTGTTACAGATGATTTGGTTATTCCTGCTACTGTTTTCCTCGCACGCAAACACCCAGACTCAAAACGAAAGAAATGACGAATACTTCACTACACAAGCGATACGCTACAATCCAGGAGTATTCTTCGAGAAGGTAGGAACAGTCCAATTAAGCAATGAAAACTGGAAACTAATTACCTACATTGACATCAACATGTACAACAATCGATTGGAATATTCAAAATTAAGATTTAATCAACTCAAGAAATTCTGTTCAAAAGAGTATTCAGAATATTGTCAAAAAGTAGTAATTAATATGCAAAGAGTAATGGACAACATTAGGAACAATGTAAAGCAATTACAGATACAACTCGGTAAAAAGGAATCAAGAAGAACAAGAGTTAAACGTGGAATGTTTGACAGCATCGGAGAAACCGCTAAAATTCTATTACGATGATGCCATGTATTATTCAGATAAAATTAAGGAAGTGTCATACAATCAATATGAATTATCAAAATTGGAAAAGGAACAGGCAGCAGTTATGATTTCAACAATTAAGACAATGAACAAAACCGTGAGCGATGTAAATGCTAACCAGGAAGCTATCATTAAAGCCTTTGATGAAATTGTTAGTATTCATAACTTAAGTAGGGAAGCTCTTAATAAAAAACTAAATAACATTACGTTTCAAACAACAATGACACAATACGTTGAACTTGTTTATATTGAATTGTTTCAGTTAGAGATCGATATTAAAGAACTTGTACAAACTGTAGTTGATGCTAGGAAAGGTGAGGTTAACACTAATGTCATTAATCTCAGAACACTTAAACATGAGCTTGAGCTAGTTAGAGGTAAACTTCCTGCTGGCCTGGCATTTCCGCTATCTGTTGATGATGAATCTATTCACCTTTTCTTTAATATTTTTACCATATGTACATATTTCCAAGACAAAAAACTAGTTTATGTTTTCGTAATACCACTAGTAAGTGATTTGACATTTGATTTGTATAAAGTATCTCCATTGCCAAAATATCTTAAAGACAACCAATATTTGTTTGTACAACCAAAGTCAGACTACCTAGGAGTAGATGATGTGAAACAATATTACATAAATTTAGATGCTAATGACCTTGCTAAATGTAAATGTGTTAAAAACTCAAACTATGTGTGCCAACAAACAACACCTGTCTATCATACCCATTTGCATGATTCTTGTGAGATTAAATTATTTAAAGGAGACAGCAATGCCAAAAATTGTGACCAAAGGATTGCTAAAATTGTACAGCCCTTATGGCAAAAGATGAGTAAATCAAATGCTTGGCTTTATGTTTTACCTGAAGATGAAACAATAACTGTGACATGTAGAGACTATGGATTACCTTCAAATATCCACTCTATTAAGTTGAATCATGTAGGAATATTTACATTGCACACAAGATGTAAAGCTTATGGCTCAGGAATTATGTTATTGCCTAGTAGTGAGTATGACAGTAATGCAACTACACAGTTTATTCCTCCAATTGATTTATCTTTTGATTGTTGCGAAATGGACTTTGATACAAAAACCAAAGATGATTTGCCTGTATTAACTTTGCCAAAATCGTTTAAATCTGTAGTTAGCCATGCTGATGATTTGAATGCAGCTAGTTATAGACTAAATGAAATCAAGAACGTTTTAGAGAAAGATAACATTAATGAAATCAATGAAAACAGAATGGCTCATTTGTCAGTTTTAACTTATGTGATTTGTATCGTAGGTTTTATGTGGATTTGTTATTATTTGTACAAAAAATGTTTCCCTAAGTGTTTGTTAATGCCTTTATTCAATTGTTGTAGCAAAGAATTAGAGTCTAAGGTTGAAGAGTCCCTGAAACAAGTACAAACTATGACTAGTAGACCTATTGTTGTTAAACAATACCAATATGGTGCCTCCATTGAGGACATTGCATCTACTAAATCGGAACCTTCTGTTCCACTATTGGATTGTGCTGCCAAGAGTAAAGTAAATAGTGACAAAATAGAACAAATGGATCATGAATTGAAAGAGATTAGTAAAGGTACTTATAAATACCTGAGACCTAGGAACAAAAGAGTATAAGCAGTGGATCTTACAAAACGCACTTATATTGATGATTTTAATTGATTTGAATTGTAAATAGTAGTGTGATTTATTCAATTACGTCATATTAAGCATTGTATTCTTTATTTCCATATGCATTTATTATTTTGTAGTTTAGTCCTTTTTGATTGAGATATTGTATTCTTGATAAATTGTATTCACTATGTAGTTAGGATTTCTTTTGTAAGAAGCGTAAGCATGTATAGCTTACACTTCTTAAAATAAGGGGGGAGGTGTTGTAGGTCTCACACACACCCTGACCACTCCTAAATGCCTTTACACATTTTTTGCCTTTTAACCCAATTTCCAGAGCCTTCCTAAACTCTCTATCCTACAGGAAGTTCCCAGACACCTCAATCAAGCTATCAAGTAGTGTCACATAAATATGTCTTTTTGTATATTGTAGGGCAGATGGGCTAGGCTTATCTCTACCCCTCCTTGAAGTAATACAGTTAAGTGTAAACTAAGAGAAGACCCTTGTCTTTTAGCTATCTATTTTATTAGACATTTATTAGAACACTTGTCAACCCTTTTCATAGTGAATGACCACTTGTGTTATCCTTTTAGCCAGATTAATGTGACACGTCTAAGATGTCTCTAGATGTTTCTAGAACCTTCTTGATAGGAGGGCTGCGCCCCTCCCAGTATATAAACTGGACTCTGGATCAGAGCCGCCACTTCTCGGTTAGGACCTGTAGCTGTAGGTGTTCTCAGAGAGCCTGTCAGTGCAGCCAACTGTTTAGTCAGGACTTTAATTTTGTTTGTTCAGTTACATCAGTGAAATTGTATAAGTGTTATAATTCAGGACTTTGTGATTTTATTGTGAATACAGAAGTTCAAGAAGACTCGGTTGATTTTAATCATTTAACACCAAGCCCGAACCCACTCTAACCATCGTTGTGCCCGGCAGCCACTCGACGGGTTACAACAAAATATTAAAATTAAAATTTTGATATTTTTTAGCAATGTTTACAGTTATTGACAATAATAGTTCAATCCTTTAATATAGTTTTGCGATATTGTATTGGAATTTACAAAAAAAAAAACAAAAATAATGATACATTAGAGTTATACAACCCGGACTAATGTGGACCGAAGGATGTTTGTGAAATGTCTGGGTTATCGGGAAAAGATTAACATAAGAAAAAATACGAATAGTTGATTTTAATCCTATTAAGAACATTTTTTTAGCATAATACAAAAACTAAAAACTTTTTAACTCATCTGTTAAAACAAACATCAAGAAAAACCAAAACAGTTTTGAAGGCTCCGGCCGATGCCCATTACACTTTATTGTTCTGGGAAGCTTTCCGAATTATCAAAAATTAGGGTTGTCAAATAAATATCGAAGTAGGGCTACGGGTTCGCGGGACTCTACTGTAACAGGTTTTTATACATTATATCCATTTATTCCTTTCCAATAGTTTTTGCCAATCGGTATTAGTTTTTTTTCACTGTCACTAACTACTATTCAAAAGGCTTTTTGTTGTTCTCGGTCTCTTGTTTTGCACTTTCTTTCCATCTCATTTCTTGTTTTAGAATTTCTTCTTGATTTATTCAAGTTTTTATCTTTAGCTTTATTTTTATCTTTATTCACAAAAAATATCGAAGCAAAAACTGTTATATATTTATTCTAAAGCTTTCAAAATAACTGTAATCTTGGTGTAATTTCTATTATTTGTTATCTGTCAACGATCATAGAATTTAAGTTGTCTGCTTTGTTTACCTTTGTTAACCTTATAAATCAGCAGTGGTGTTAATTTTCAATGTAGGATAGGGATCACCTGAAGCATTAAACAAATCGACCAAATAATGTCTTAGATTGGTCTAAATAAGGTTTAAATTTTATTTTACGGAGTAAAAGGCATTTTCTTAGGGACAACATATTTTTTCCTATCTTCTGTTCTATATGCACCATAAGAAGTCCATTGACACAAAAATGGCCTTTACCCTCTCAGTATGTTTCTCTCTAGACCCTATAAATAATGAAGGAACATTTTCATAAAAAAAGCGATCAATTTATTCTAAGTAGTCAGTTTACTACGATGGGATTTACGATACTACAACCCATATGTGGTCTTTAGCTTTGTCTCACGCCCAATGCATCGTATTCATTTTACATGGCAGGCATAACTAATATAACATGGCTAGCCGCCGCTATCAATCTATGGTCAGGATTCGCCCGCGGCTCCCTGACAGCGCATCAGCAAACCGGTTGTCCGTCCGGGGGGGGGGGCTAATTATTGGGCTCCGTAGCCCATTCTCATTCCCCAGCTGCAGGCCCTTCTCTGGATCACACTACCTGTATAATTAACACCTCAGCGATTTTTTTCGTTGCTTTTTTTCTATTTATTAAACTTGGAATTGATTACTCAATCACTGCTTTATAGATACATTTTAACCTTCTTAACTGTTTCATTGATTATTGAAATGAAATGAATTGAAATGAATTTTATTTATTTGAAAAGTTGTACATAAATGTGGTACAACGGACCCATGTGCTGCAAGCACGCGTGGGTCAGAAAAAATATAAATAATGTTATATTGTCCACGTGAAATTACATTACATTACAGCAGTCTTTGAAAATTCTAAATACTGCAGACACTTCACTGACATGGAAAAATTAATCACGACTAAAGATAATAATAATAATAATACAAAATAAATTAAAACTCTTTTTTAAGGAGAAATAAAATACCTTTGTGAGACAAAATATAGTGCGTAACACTAACTATGCCTATACTTATATTGTACAGAGTATAATAAAAATAAAATTAGAAAATGAATAGAAGTTACGAAACATTAAATTAAAATAATACCATCTTTGATTATCTTTTTGATTGAAAGTTTGAATGTTCTATTGTTCAGATTGAAATCAATATGTTTACTAAATCTATTAAAAATGGTGATTGATTTAAAGTGGAACTGGTTTCTGCTGGTCTGTTTGAAGCTATTTGGTACAGTTAACTGGATCAAACTTGAACTTCTTGTAAGTCTGTTATTTACTTTGACAGAGAAAAGATGGAAATATGTTTTAAAATAGTTAAAGATACTAAATAAATAAAGTTCTGAGAATTTCAAGACATTTAATTGAATAAACAATGGTTCAGCTGAGTCACTTTTTTTCAATCCACAAAGGGTCCTCAAGGCCATTTTCTGAGAATTTACTATTGGTTGTAATATGGTCGGATAAGTCCCTCCCCAGTGTATTATCCCGTACCGCAAGGTTGATTCATACCAAGAAAAATATAAAATTTTTAAATGTTCCTCTTTTAGAAATTGTCTCATGTAATAAATATTTCTGTTGATTGCCCTCAGTTTTGAAATTAAATAATCCACATGACAATTCCATTTCAAATTTTGGTCGATGATTAACCCGAGATATTTAATTTTGCTGACAATTTCAAGTTTCTGACATGTGCATTCGTATTGACAAAGAAATTTATGGCAGAAAAAGGAAAGTGTGTTTTTATTATTTTCAATTAAATGCATTTTGTATGAAAATAAAATAGACTTAGTCTTTGATGTGTTAATGATAAGTTTGTTTACTCCCACCCATTTCGACAAGACCTCTAAATCCCGATTGACACAATTTTCTAAACATTGAAAAGAGTTGCTTGTTGTTACTAATGTGATGTCATCCGCATAGGCAAGAATTTTTGAATGAAAATGTTTTTCTAGTAAATCATTGATATAGATCACGAAAAATAAAGGTCCTAACACCCCTCCTTGAGGAATCCCATGGTTTGAGTATTTAGGCTGACTTAATACGTTATTTATTTTTACAACCTGTTGTCTATTTGTTAAAAAAGACTCCATCCAAGCATAAGCAGACCCAGTAACACCATAACATTTTAATTTGTACAATAAAATATTTCTGTCTACAAGGTCGAATGCTTTACTAAAATCTACATAAGTTGCTGTTGTTGGTTTTGCATTATCCAGTGAACTAACTATATAACGAATATGCTGATCTATAGCACAATCCGTGCTCTTGCCCTCTAGAAAACCATATTGTTTTGAAGAAAATAGATTATTTGTATTAAAATATTTTACCAGCTGTTTTTGTATGCAAGTTTCAAAGATCTTAGATAGCGAATTAATTAAGCAAATTGGTCTGTAATTGGTCATACACTGTTTATTATTTGACTTAAAAACTGGAACAACACAAGCAAGTTTTAATTTTTCTGGAAATGAGCTTTGCATTACTGATAAATTAAAAAGATGGGTGATAACAGGAGCTAAACAATGCACATTATGTTTTATAGTTTCGATACCAACACCATCAGGACCAGTACTCTTTTTATTTTTCATACCTAGAATTATTTTAATCATCTCATCAGTTGTTAGGGCGTTAATCTCAAAACGTGAGCAGACCTCTGTCATTTTCGGCATAGGTATCACATTCTGGCCAAATTCACGTTCCAACAAAGTCGATGGTATGCTCACAAAATATTCATTGAAGGCATTGGCGATAAGCTGTTCGTTTCCGGGTACGTCGTATGTGACGTCACCAACGGAAATGCTGGTCAATTGTTGCCGCTCAGAGCGCAGCACAGACCGCACCACTCGCCAGTATTGTTTACTGTCGCCGTGGGCCGCCTCTACCTTGTCAGAATAATACTTCAGCTTAGCTTTCCTTATTAAATACGTAACCTCCTTAGACAAATCTTTATACACTTGGATTAAATTTACATTATGTTTGTTTTTATCTAATTTAACTAATTTATACAACTTGTTTTTTTGGTTGACTTTACTTACTAAGCTATCAGTGATCCATGGGGACCTGTGTCTCACACTGTTATTAACAACTCTTAAGGAACAAGAATCGTGCAAACATTTGTCGTATAAGAGATAAAATTGTTCTAAAGCACTATCTACAGAATTCTTATTAAAAATTTCATACCAATTTACAGTTTTAATTCTACGATTTAAAATTATTTTATTTACATATTTATAAAATTGAGTAGATTTTACTACAAAAGAAACTTTGCAAGTAACAACATTGGCATGATGATCACTCAATCCAAGTTTTTCAATTTTTGATTCAACTATAACGTTACTATTATTTTTTACTATTACGTGATCTAAGCAGCTTATAGAATTATCAACTTCTCTTGTCGGCTCTTTTACTAGATTTTCAAAACCGTAACCAGCAATTAAGGTTTTATATTGAGTTTCCTCATTGCTCTTTTCTAATGTGTTTATATTAAAATCACCAATCAAAATACAAAATTTACTACTATTTTTAAGTATGTCTTCCAAGTCATCTTTAAAGTTTTTAAAGCTATTTCTACTAGATTCGTTGTAAATACAATATATCTCTAAATTTAATACTGAAGAATTAATGAATAATTTGTTAAAAACAATTTTTATTACTTCGGCATGAGGAAACAAATAACATGTACTCTTAAATACAATATCATTGTAAACATAAACAGCGACTCCTCCGGATGCATTATTCGGCCGGTGTTGAAGGATGAGCTGGTTACCGGGGATCGCATATTTGTCGGCTTCGTACTCGAACACCCAAACCTCGGACAGCACGATGAGCTGATAAGGAGTTGCGCAACCTTGGAGATAACAGCGTAGCTCATCGTAGCGCCGCCTTAAGCTCCGGACGTTCTGGTGGAAGATACGAAGTTCACTTGGCTCGCCCTGTCCTCCGCTCATCGATCGCCGGCAAATCGCTTCCTGCTATCACGCTCCAGTTACAGCTTGCTTAAGTCGTCCATGCAAGATATTCTAATTGCTTTGGAGTCATCGCCTTTCCTAATAAATATTTTTGAATTCGCTATCCATAAATATTTGTAGCTTTTCTCCAGTTTGATTTTCTTTGCTTCGTAGAACAATTTGTTATAGAAAGGCGTCAAATGTTCGTTGACGTAAACATTTGTTGCTGGAACACCTTGCACAAAGTCTGTAGTTTGAGGTCGTTTATTTTTAGATTTTTTTAGCACCGAGTCTCTTTTTTGACGGTTAGTGAACTGGACCACTATCGGCCGCGGTTTGTTGGTGTTTTTCGCCGGCAGGCGGTGAGCTGCTTGTATGTCCGTGTTTAGTACAATCGTTTCATCCACTGCGATCGCCAGTTTATTTACTATGTCCATGACATTTTCATTGTTTTTTTCCGGCACACCATCAATTATAATGTTATGATTTCTACCGTACTGATTCAAAGATTCAATTTCCAACTTAAGCTCTTTTTTTAGTTCCTTGTTTTCATTTTTTAAATCAGTGTGATCCTTTTCAATTATTTTTACTCTATCAGAGAATTCACTTAACTGCTTGACAAAGTCATCAACCTTTTCACTACAAAACATCACTGATTGTTCTAAGCCACTTATTTTCTCAATTAAATTACTTAATTTGTTTCCAATAACTGCATTTACAGCGCGCTCGACGCTTTTCTCCATAGCCTCAAGTAAGTCCTCAGATAACTGTAATGTTTTAATTGTGGTACCTGACTCAGATCCGTCTTGTTGTGAATCGAAGCTCTTCACACTGCTGTTGTCGTTTGAAGCGTTATTCCTACACAAGATGCAGCGATACGATTCACGCTTAGCTCTCGCCCACTGTCGCCACGTTTTTTCCGCTAGTCCCGAACAGGTGTAATGTAAACAGCACGAATTCACGCACTTAACGTAATCGTCGTCGGGAGGTAGCGAATTACCGCACGATTTACATAGCGACATGATTATACGCACACGTGGACTTATCAGTACACAGCGGAACGAGGAAAACGCGTCCGATCGCCGCGACTGCTGACTGCTGACTTTATTGATTTTTATTTTTCTTCTAAACTAATTAATTTCATTCTTACCTTACGTGTGATTCAAATATCTATTTGCAATTCAGTATGCTAGATCTTTGTATGGTATATCCCATCATGAGAGAATATTTTTATTAATAATTATCGCTAACTGAATTTACCACCACCCTCACTGCATTGTCAACTAAAGACAGAAAATTTGTTATAACGTAAGATATTTTCACAATTGTAAAAAAATATTTTCATAATTGTTATAAAATATTTTCACAATTGTTATAAAATAATTTCACAATTATTACGAAAAATGTGTAAAATACTAACAAATCATAGGTAATATTTTCTGGAATCTTTCAGTGTTATTAATAGGCATATTTTGAAATTTTAATAGCAGTGGTAGTCTTTTAGAGAAGGTATTCAATGAAACAGTTTGTTAAATACAATTTCCAGTTTATACAATAATTATAACTAGAGATTGCCCCCTGATCGAAATTTGATCAAAATTTCAGTTTAGGCCTATCTGGACCCAAGAAGATTAAAAGTAGTTTAGAACTAAAACATAAGTTCTTTCTTTTTTTCTAGCAGTTGTTTTTACAACCGATGTCTAATGATTCCAATTCTCTTTCCTCCATAAGATTAACATTGGAACTTTGAAAGCCTGTGGGGCGTAGCCCTGGAGTCTGATGTGAATTAGAGTGTGATTCTGCTCATCTACAGGACTCTACCTTTCTAACGGTATGCACGGATTTGTTCTACTATGCACACGAGCTGAGAAAAAAGGAGGAAACGAAACGTGCTTGCGTATTAATATATAGAAGATTACTTATAAACGTTTAAAAATACAATTTTAAAATTTTGGTTATTATTTTTATTTTTCTATAATTACTAGCCGTATATATAGATTAATTTATTTGAGAGATAGTATTAATTTTATGATTTGCCATATGTGACTACCTTTTTATTTCCTTCTTAAAATTAAACTAGGAGCTATACATTTGGAAATAATAAATAATTATAAATGAAAAACACACTTTTTAATTTTGGTAATGTATTGAAAAAAAATCACTAACTGTACGGCAGGATTAATTTGGTACAGATTTTTAGCTTTAACATTTACGTTGTTTAAATTTTTATTTCCCTCTCAAATTTAACCTAGGAATTTGTTGATATAACTGTTCGCAACTTGTATTCTACCTTCAAGATAAAAATGTCGTTTTACCTTATAAGATCCAAATTTCTCACGCATGATTCTGATAAAGTCCTTATAGATGTTTTAATTTAACCACTTCTAAACACTAACACTTTTCACTGAATTTTCTGTTTCCTTACACACACTGAAATGAAATTCTCAATTCCTTAAACCACAAATGGGAGCCCAATGTGTAAAAATACAAAATGGAAACTTTTGTAAAATTTTTTGATGTGAGATGGCAGCCAGGTGAACTCAACCGACCGACTTGACATGCGCACTGAGGTCATCCGTGCCTGAGCAGAACCTGAGTCACAAGTTGCTCAACTACCCGCGGATCAGCACTGTTTACTGTTTTCATTCTATGAATTGGCACATGGAATGTTTTATGTTTGGTACTTGGACTCGTAAATTACATTTTTTAGCGGCTAGAAACTCCAATAATGTATTGTAACCCAGATCATCCATTAATCGCTGTTAAAAGTGCGTTCATTACATTTTATTTTTCTAAAATTCATTGTTTCTACGAGTTATGAAATCTGTGCGTTTTTGTTATGATATACCGTTTGCCCACTAAGTCTTGCCCTGATTTCACAACTTTGCTATATGGACACCATTATACCCAAATCTTACATATCTCGTTTTCAAGGGAATTTAATGTGGTTTCACGCTGATTAATTTTTTAATACCTAAGCTAGGCTGATTGACCACAATGCAGTTTACTTATAATGCACTACAAAAACAAACCGTGATGGTCTGACTAAACTGCCACCTCATTCACGACACTATTGACCTCTCTAAATTTCCTTATGTAGGGGTTTGTCAAAGATTTTTTTTTATTTTTCTCTAGTTACGAATTTAGAAACTCTAAAACAGAGAATAATAAATTTGGTGACGTCCATCATTTAGGAAATTATAACTAAAATAAAAAAGGTTGTTAATAAAACAAAACTATAAAAAAGTCGCCTAGTAGATTTATACAGGTATCCCAAGGTTCACATATAGAAGTGTACTGGATTTGTTCAAAGCAGTAAAAACTTAAAAAGTCTCTTGTTAAAACTAAATATAAAACGTCATCTTACCACCAATTGTTTTCATACTATTCGGTTTCTTTATCAGGGCAAGACTTTATGGACAGCCGGTACATTTTATTTACTTTTAATCACTAAATCACTATTTTGAGACAGGGACCTCACATAGTGGGTATTTTAACCTGAATATGAATGAGAGATGAGTGTAGGATGATTGTGACGTGATCTTGTAGTCTTGTTACTGACTAAGGCCGAAATTCACTTTAGGCAGGACTGTTAATTAATAGTCTAACAGCCAAAAGTATCTAGGGACCTACAGTTTAACGTGGGATCCGAACCACAATTTCAACCTCATATATACGAATTGGTCTAATTATGAGGATGGTCTTTAAGGATGAACAGGTATTCACTAGTGCGGACCTTAATCCCCACTAGGTAATGTCGCATTAACAAGCCATCGCTTATAACTATCCACAATCCGTGACCATCAAGTATACTTTTTACATGCTAACCGTTTGTTCTGCTACTCTATCATAGAATGAATAAATGTGTCCATCATTTTTTGGAAAGATATTTGACTTACTGCTTTTTATCGTTGACTAGTAGTTTAAATAAACCCAACAACACGCTGTGAAATCTCCAACATTAAATTCTCTCCCAATACACCATTCATTGTATGAAGTTGTAGTGTAGTCATGAGATAGACCGCGAAGGATGCTACTGGGGGCGCTAGGGTATAGGACCGCCGCGCCGGAGCCGCCAGGAGCCGCTCCTGGGCCGAGCCGAGGACAATAGCCAGGTGAGGTGAGAGCTGGTGTACAGGTCCTGCGCGCCGCTACCCGATCCTGCCGCCCTGATACCCGTATCCTCGCCGGTCCTGCGGTCCTGCCGGGGTCCTGCCACCCACGACCGCAGCACCCGTGGCGTATCATGTTGTGGGCACATTTCTGTGGTGAGACAATGTCACACGCCCATACTGTTGTGGGAACATTCTTTTAATACACAACTGGTCCAACCGGGTTTCCATTTCATCAACTCATTGCATCATTTTAAATTATTAAAATTTCCAACATTGTGTCAACACATTATAATAGCCATGTTTTGGATAGAATATAAAAAATATATTCTTGTAAATTGCACGAGTGTGTGATAGATTTGTGGGACATGAACAGCTCACCAAGTCGAAAGTTGTAAAAGGATTGAACAAGTTGATTGGCTGATCCATTCCCCGTCCAGAGGCTTTTCCTTGGAGGTTTTCAATATTTGCACGCTTTTCTTGTATACATTTTTAGTAATTAAAAAAAAAAATAAATAAACGAAGCATTGTCTTTAGAAACTAAAATTTGTATAGGCCTACATCAACTGATTAAGAGATTATTTTGGGAGCAAACCAAGTATTAGTATTTTGGACAGTACCGATATTAGATATAACTAGGTGAGTCTAATAATCGTAATGTGGGTTTTACTTTAGAAGAAGTTGAATAAATATTAAACTATAATACTAAACAGTATTTTGATGAATAATCAAAATTTTAATGTCGTGCCAACCAAAACGACGAAAATTTGTCATTTTTATGTAAGGGGTTCCCTCAGACATCCTGCCTAGAATGATAATGAGGCGGGGCCGTGCTTTGGATGACAACTACAAAGTAGCCAGCTAATTTTAGAAGTAATGAATTATTTATTAACTCACTTTGACAGCTCTATTTAGGAACTGTATAAATGTTAGTGTCATGGTAGAGAATTCGCTTGGCTTGTGACTCAGAAAAAACATAAATATGCGGACTCACGAAAGTTAATGTATTTAAAGTTATATTTACTTTTTTAGTCCGATATTTTAATTAAGATGATCATAATAAAACACCACTCAGGATATATGTTTTACAGGATAATGCAAATTGAATTTTGACACACTTCCACTGATATAAAGCCCATTAGGCACAGCAGCGCGCAAAAGGAACTAAATATACGATTGTATTCCATTTAATCCCTTTCATCCCTATGTACAATTGCCCCTTTGTAATATCCTAACAAATATTTTTTAATCTTTTAATATTGTGTAAAAAGTATTGACAAGCAACGTAAAATGCGCAATGAATTTTACGAGATTTGAATACCCCAAGAATACCTAAAACCAGAGAAGGCAAACCTGACCTACCCTAACCCCAAAATAACCACCATAAAAACAAGTACAATACTGCTGCGTCCTTTTGGAAGGCAACCTGCGATCAACACTAAGTACCAAATTACCAAGTTGGTACCAAATCCATGAAAATAAAAACATTATTTTCAGTCATTAAATAATAATAATAAATAATTAATTTAGTTAGAGCTTGCTGATTAACTTGGATATAGAAAAACAAAGTCTACGGGGCGCTTTTCCCAAACACGGTTTAACTTAACCCAAGTTTAATTCAAACTTCAGTTTAACTGTGATTGTTATTCGACATCTATCTTCTATACATATTTAAAACGCGACATGTTTTTTTTTTTTTTGTACAAGGAACTCCTCCCATACTTTTCCACCGATTTTAATGATTTTTGTGTCATTGGATAGAGATTGGCGTGAAGTTGTGTCTAACGTAAATTGTCAAATATTCGGTTTGAAAGAAGGGCCCTACAAGCCCTTAAAGTTCGTAATTTTCCCATTTTTTTAACATTGGTTAGGAAATTTATTGATTTTCAAATTAACAGCTGTAAAGAGTAAATACCGGACATCAGCGAAAGTACTATCTACCTGTTCACAGGTTATGTTATACCGCGGAGTTATCTGATTAACGAGGAAAATGTTTTGAGCAAAATTGTGAGCGTTTCACAAATTAATTGTAGAATTAACTGAGTGGTATCCAATTAAAGTTTTTGGCCAAAGGGACTGGGGAAAAATAACGACAACGTATGTCAAAAAACATACGAGGAAATGATAAATAAAGTAAAACGTCCTCCAGAAGAAAGGCGTGGAGAAAGAACATCGCATTAACATAAAAATAACATCACAATGGCTGTTTAAAAACTAACAAATTTTTAAAACTAAAAATTTTATTTTAAAACTATAGTTATAGATGACGCCAATGATTGAAGACGATCTTTTAATTAATTATAGCCTACTAAATAAAATTTTGGCGATGCCATTGATAAGAAAACCTGCTAGAAAAGCCACTTTCAATTATTGATTTATTATATGTATGATGGCCAATGAACAAAATTGAATAGTTTTAATTCATAGTGTAAACTGCTGAACTGTATTGAAAGGAGTTTAATTGGTTAAGAAGCATAGGTGCTGGTTGACGGACACTTATCTATCTTATTGCCATTATAATGGCTATATTAATAAATGTTTCTCACTCAAATTATGATACGATGATGTTTACTTTTTAAAACTTATGTTTTTACTTCGAGATATGGAATCAAGAGGTTGAGGCCAATAATTTCACAAAATCTAAATTGAAATTAAAATTATTAAATGGAATTATTGTGCGGAAAAGGGGGATTAAGCTAGAGTGTAATTCTTACTATATCAATTTGAATAATTCGTAAAGACTAGAACCATTGCTAGAACTTCGGCCCGTAAGCCACTATAGGTAGGCCTTTTAAGCTACGCGAAATGTCAAGGTCATCTCGGTCATAATGACAAAGTGTATGTAGGCCCACAAAAAAGATTACCTAGAGTTGTTATAGACAATTAAAATTTCTCTATTTTAGTAAATGAAATTTTTATAAGTATAGAAACTAAATTGCTCGATTTTGAGCAACATGTACACTAGTTTTGAATAATTCTCAGTCAGCTATTACTGTAAGATAAACAATTTATCATAAGTTTAAACCTAGGTTAAGTTGTTAAACCTTGTTTGTGGAAAGCGCTCCTTGGATATAGAACTTCAAAACGCTACCTAAAGTGAATAAGGTAGGTAAACGACTCAACTAATGGCACAGCTGAGAAGAAACCTATAGCACCGCAACGGATGGAACTTAGTGATAATATAATGGCCTTTTGATTGACTTATCGGCAAAAACGTCATCACTCAACAACAATCTGCTTGGAACACTTAAAAGTAGCGAATACTTCCACAACTTTAAATTTTATGAGCAAGCCAAAATTGTCGTTTTAGCCTAATATGATTTTCTGGAAGAAATTTTTTTCATGGCTTGCTAATCGGAGACATTTTATTTGTATCAACTTAAAGTATACATTATCGACCGATAGAGAGGCAATAATTAATCACGAATAAGTATACCAAAACCCATCTTTATGTTTGTCTTGCGTGGTAATGGTAATTTACAATGTTGTTATGAAGTCAGTGTGACGTAATCGTGTTGTCCAACTCGACGTAGAGAAGTAGGAGAATGTTGACCTCTGATGACGCGGCCTTGATAGAGATTCTACCGAAGCTGATAGACTAAATTTGTTGTAGCCTATTAGTTCATAAGTAAAAAATTTTTTCTATTATTTTAGAGTTTAGTTTTTTTTACATATACTGACTCAGGCGCACTGAACCGCATAATTTGTTTTCTTATTGTTAAAACTTGGTGGCTGGCTAAACGAGCCATACTGCGATATATATAGTACAACTCATTTATATTCATTTATTTAGTACAACACAGATAGACTTAATTATGCTGATAATGCACATTAAAAAGCTTAAATGTATATGTGAAGTGAGATTAATATGGATAATCTACAGACATAGCGGTTTCCGAGGTAAAAACAGTTTTATGCAGAAAACGGGGATTAGGTAAAGATAGTGGCATATGTAATCAAGTATGTTCAAGGAAAAGTGTTAAGGGTTTTATTCCTGCAGCGGTCCAAGAGCTTCACTAAAAGTTATACTTTCAGTGTAAAATCCTCAAATCAGCTGTAAATAATGGTATTTTAGAATATAACCTGCAATATATTCGTCTTGACAGAAGAATAATCACACACACAAAATATCCTCTTTCTGCCTATATTTTTAATTATTTACACTAAAAGATGATTGGTTATAAAGTTGCGCCTAACTGCAATGAAATATCCGTTACGTAGATCTTAAAGTTTACTAAAAAGGTAAAGGTACAACAGATCAAATTGTATTGTTATGATGATAAATTTAACGTTTAGATTGCCCAGTTTGATGAAACACCATTGTTGTTTATCAAAGACAGAGTTCCATACATGATTGATTTGGAAAATTAATATACACTTTGTTTGCACAGATTTATATCCTCGTAGGGTAGGCCTAATACATTATAAAAATATCTTTTTAACAAGCACGAAACGTTAGTATAGTTGTCGAAAAGACAACTTTTACCTAATTCTCTTAGTTTAACCTAACTTTTTAAGATGTGTGTATTAGCAGTGACTGTAAAAAGGCGTTTTGGGCGTTGCACTACACCCACAATAAAACCATTGTTCCCACTGGGCGGTTAAAGTTGTTACTATATAAAGCAGTTGTTAATTAGCGCTAATGGTCTGAACGGAAACAGTGACAAAGATTGACAAGCCCGTGTTGTAGCGTCTTTACAGTGCTTGTCAACAAAGCAACGTACTTTGACGTTTGACAGAGGAAGAAATTTTAACAGAATGTAAACAGGTAGTGAAAGTTGACAGAATCCTTCGCATCACCAAAATCGGAGTTTACAACCGTTGCCATTGAAGTACGAGGGCGTATTAATTAGGAGTTTCTATATTCGAATTTGGTGAATCATTTAAATTTAATTTGAACTCAATTTTACATAAATTTGTTAGGTATGATTTTAGGCTACATAGGTACATTTACAGTAGGCCCTACATAAAAAATTTGAAACCAAGGATTTCGTAATAAAGTATTGTTATGAATCGCATTCTTTAAAAATTTTCGTTCCTGAAGTAAAGTAAACTCATGTAAGCTACCTCTAATTTAAAACTACAATCAAAAGTTGGATCATTAGATAGAGACAGTCGGCTTGAAATTGGGTTGAAGAAACTTTTAGATTGATCACAAAGAATGGCCACTTATTTGGTTGCTTGTTAAATATAATTAATTGAATTTAACTAATTGATCAATGGCTTTTATGACAATTTTTCATTTCCTGTGCCCTCGAAAAATGCTTTTAAATCATAAAAAAGGATAAATAAAAATATGTATGACATCTGTTAAGAATATTTTCCTGTGTCAAATAAATGTAAATTTCATGTGTTGCCAAAATGCGAAAAAATTTGTTATTATAAATGGTAAAAATAAAAATACTGACCATTTAAGCACTTGAAACGGGCTTTTCCCATAATTTTTCATGGGAACTTCCTATCTTCTCATTCAGTTAGTGTAAGGGAAACTACTACGTCTAAGGCTCACAATTAAAAGTTAATACTTTTGGTTTAAAAAGAGTTTGAAACAAATGTTTCACTTGTTCGTATTTGAGACACTATTTAATAATAATAACTGTTACAGGGTAAACATCTACCATTTTGAATCTATTAAAACTAAACTAATATCGGTTGATTTAGTAATTTGATAAGAGCACCACGCAACGATACAATTGTTGAGATAACAATTGGCCGATAACACTATCAGCTGTTATCATTACGATGGTGTGTAGTGGTAGTGATAAGGCACACATACCTGCTAGTCCCAGCGAGGTCGCGGCGCGACTCCGGTACAGACACTGACTGTTGCGGTCCCAGCGTCTTTGCCTGCCGCCCCACCACATAACACTGCGGCACACCATGTACACACAGCACGCTGTACCCAGCACACCACCGCACACCATACACACACATCACACAGTACACCCACACCACAACACATCGCGACACGGCACAGTATACAAACAGCATTGCAGTAACCTACACAATACCGGCACATGTGGAAACTGAGTAATCGAACTTGAATTTAACAAAATCCATATATTAGCAGTTTCAGCAATCCTACACCACTAAGATTTGGAATAGCGAACTCGCACAGACCTTATTGCCAAAATTTACTTTACTGTTCAGTTAATCATTTTGCTTAGTCGAATAACACAGTATATCTTGGCCTCTGACCTACTCCACTTCTGGCTTCAAATTGGTAAACATATGGGAATAAAAACAGTCTGCAAGTTCGTTGCTCTAAACCAATTGTTTAAGCTGTAAACAACCATCAACAGACCAAGATATTCGTGTTATCTGTATAAAAGAAAACGATTCACCAAATCTGTTTTGTTCTAAAAATCAACTATCTTGATCTTGATCCTCTGCTGAAAGATGGAACAGTCACAATGAATACAAATCTTGTTGGAGTCCACGCTGATACCAATTAGGAGCCCGAACCCGCCCCAGCCTGATGACTGCGCCGGAAGCGTTGTCGCTCATTATCATGGTTGTCTTTATCGCAGGTTACGCCATATTAGATACTTACTAAACTTGTCGAAATAATATATTATTTATAATTGGTCAAGTAAACTTTACTCTTATAGAACTATGCAAAGTTATTACTGTTGAATAATCTTATAGCTTTTGAATGAGTATATTTTTTAGTCTTGAACTAAACGAGTTATTTGGAAATATATAGAAATGTTACATTTAAAAATGCTTAAATGATACCGGGGGAATCTCAGATCATTGGACTCGAACAGGTCACAACCAAATGTTATACAAGTTTTTGGTCGTCGGGATTCGCCTCTCGCATCCAGAATATAGGGATTTTAAGCACCGGAGGGGCCCCGATTCCAATATGATAGGTAACAATATTTTCTAACCCGTTCAGTTTTACCGTATTTACGAATCGTTAACTACTTTGATTAGTTCTTTTTGTTATTCTGGGATTTTATGAAGAGCTTCTTAACAACTTATTTCTGACTGGAGTAAAAACAATGCTGTACTCTATTTCTAGTGTTTAGAACATGGGATGTTTCAACTATTTAAATATATTTTTAAATACAAACAAATAATCTATACACATTAAATAGTTTACCTGGCATGATTTGCAATGCTAAACAGAGTATACGTTACACTTTGTACTTGATCGGGTGCATTTGATCATGTACTTGATCATACTCGCTAAGCTATCTCGTGCTTGTCCTCTTGTTTAGCTTGATATGATTTTTAAAATTATCTAAAACAAACGTTACATTTTGTGAATGATGAGATAAAATTACCTTGTCCAATCACTGGTTGTCAAAAGACGACATGTTTCGTCCCTTAGAACTTCATCAAATCCATAGTATGCAACTACCATATAATCCAATGTATTATTACATTGTGATCTGTCAAATAAGTCAATAAAAAGTTTCCCCAGTCACTAAAACTACAGGTTGTCATAGTGATAAAATTAATAAAACAGGTTAAATTGTACTTGGGCTGGCCAGCATCTCACTCTATATCACAAACTAGATAATACAAATAATACTGATTCATTGGAGGCGTTGTTTTATTATCATTATTATTTTCCCCAATGCCATCTAGGTAAATGTTCTTCTTACTTTCACTTTAAACTTCATTGCATTTTTGTTTGTCTATGTTACATAAAAAAATCATTCATGCATACACAGTAAATGCATTTTTGTTTGTCTATGTTACATAGACAAATAAAAATGCAATGAAGTTTAAAGTGAAAGTAAGAAGAACATTAACATAGATGGCAATGGGGAAAATAATAATAATAATAAGCAACACCTTCAATGAATCAGTATTATCTAGTTTGTGATATAGAGTGAGATGCTGGCCAGCCCAAGTACAATTTTAAAAAGTTTTATTAATTTTATCACTATGACAACCTGTAGTTTTAGTGACTGGGGCAACTTTTTATTGACTTATTTGACAGATCACAATGTAATAATACATTGGATTATGTGGTAGTTGCATACTATGGATTTGATGAAGTTCTAAGGGAAGAAACATGTCGTCTTTTGACAACCAGTGATTGGACAAGGTAATTTTATATCATCATTAATATATTCCAATCCAGGGTCACAATGAATACTACATTTTGTGACATCACATCATGATAATTTCCCCGATTTGCCGCGAGGGGATCTGCCGCGAGGATGTTTATCTCTATTTCCAGATCCGATGTTCGCGGCTGAGTTGCTCTGGCAGCTGCGTAACAGATTTGGATTTCACTTCCCATTTCCTATGGAATATTCTTGGCGCTATCGTCTCTTAATTTTTTGCAGGCATTTAAATCCTTCTACTTATTTCGCTATTTAGGTCGAAATGTAAAACAACTACATGAAGCATATCGATGCATCTTACATTGTGAACATTACTGATAAACTAAGCTCTTACCAAGGTCGCCGAATTTTAGGCCTATACGTGACAACTTCTAAAAAAATCATAATGAATTAAATTAATTTCTATTAATTTAAATATCAGGTACAGGTTATATACTTGGATAACTATTAACTTTCGATACTATATATCGATTTAAGTTCGGCATATGATCCAAACTTACATGAACTTTAGATTTAGACACGGAATACGGAAACGGCATAGATGATGAGGATTAGATTGAATAAACGAGTATGTAAATGATCGAATCCGCGACAGCAGCAAACCTTCGCCTGAGAAGCCTGTTCGCCCAGTCATATACTGTAGCACCTGTCTTACAGCCCGCATGATTACCTTCTATCTACATTGTTGAAACCTAAGGTTAACTTTACAAAGGCTTACATGTACGCAGAAACGCTCCAATGACTAATTGAAGTTGCACAGTTTAAATCTTCTACATTGTTGATGAAAATAATACTACTAGCCATCTACAGAATTCTCATTAACAAAACAACACGATTATCTATCTGTTTATTTGTATCGCCATTAATTCGTGCGCCCATGAAGCGTATAAAAACTCCCAGCTTGTGGGTTATCTCTGATGATAAAACACATTGGGATCACACGATAGTAAATTTTTATTTACGCAATTCCAGAAGCCAAGATGCGGTACTTACCACTAGTAAATAACTCAGCTGTGTCGGATGCCTTCGGACAACAAACAACGATCGACCGATAGCTCGAGACCTACAGTTCACATCTGCCCTCTTATATAACAACCAAACAAAGAAATAAGAATATTATTATATAATACTCACCGTGCCATAGGAAGGTTTTCGACCATCAGAGGGCTGGAGACATGAATCCGGTGGCATCTGCGAACAGTCAGACATGAGTTCGCGTTAGACGAAGGCACAGCAAAGAACGTGGCACGCGCACTGGTAATATCTACTCTATAACTTGTCAAGAAATTTCGAAACAAAAGTTAATGTATTATTTTGACTAATCGTATTTTGAGCTAAGCGTAGCCTGTGATGTACCACATTGCAATGGGTTCAAAAAGAAGATTTCTGGTTATCACGTGTCGTGTCATTATGTGATAACCTCTTGACAATAGAGACAGATCTTCCGCCATCGACCGTTCTCATTGTTCGCTTGTGGTCCGAGAGGTGCTCACTATCGACGTGACATCATCTTTAATTTTTCCTTTGTTGACGCGGAGGAAGACATTGAACTCTGACAAAGAGATACGACCAGGAGTTGCACAAGCTGAATAGATAAACAGATGAATAATGTGTGAATTTGTCAAAAGATTTGCCGCTACGTTGATTATGAACCGGGTTGAACAAACAAAGAGGTTGAAGCTTATAATCTTAATAATTTGATAATATTCGAATACAAACATTATAATTCATTCATTAGATTATTAATAATTACGTTTCGACCTTGACATTCCCGATAAGACCGAATCTCAACAATACCTTCCAATAAAACTATACATACGACAGTCTGTAGTTACAATACTTAACCAACACAATGATGTTAATAATAAAAGATTGAGTGCCTGAAACCGTTATTGTTAAGGTGGGTGAAAGTATAGTAGTGCACAACCAAGTAAAATTAAATTGTAAATAAAAAAAAAATATATGGACAAAGGGGTGAAAAATATACTTGGACAAATAACATAATGCAACTCAACACACACAGGGTGAATTCTAAATGTCCCCACCCCCTATTTTTTTACATTTCTTAAGATATCGACTCCCAAACACCACCGAACATGATTGATTAGATTTTACTTCTTTTTTATGTGATTCATATTTTTTCCACAAGAAAAACAAAAATCCTTAGAGAGAAAATAATTTCGCCCGTGCAAACATTGCTTGTTTTATAGTATAAGATCTAGTGGTATGACACATGATGATGTAAACAAGAATCACAATCAATTAATATGGCACACCCACGATGACAGTTAAATTGTGAAAAAAATCTATTGGCAACTACCAACATGTGATATCTTATGATAAAAAGTAGAAATTTTTAAAAATGGAAACAAACAAGGGATTTTGGAAAATTTAAATTTTTTACAGAACTGTTAATATCTCGAGAGCGAAAATAGCATATCTCGAGTAAAAATGTGAACCACATAAAAGAACAAGTAAAGGCTGATCAATAATGTTCGGTGGTGGTTGGAAGTCGATATCTTAAGATAAAAAAAATTGGGGGTGGTATTTAAAACTCGCCCTGTATCATTACGCACTAGGCAGGATATGATATAAATTCAAGTATTAATGCTGAAATTCTTATTCGTTGGCCATTGAGGAAAGCCAGTAAAATAGTTTAGTATAAAACTACAAAGAAAGGCACCATCCTGACGCAGAGAACCATTTGTTAATTGTATAATGGCGTTAAGTGCAGTGGGGCTATATATGTTGACATTAATTGTTATTAATTTAATATAAAGATATGGACAATATATCACAACAGAGTAAAGCATGAAGAGTTATGCACAACTTGATTAATATTACAAAAATTCCAAAAATACCACCATATCCAAAATTTAAGATAACAGTGCGTCTACTAAAGTCTCCCATGCCTATCTAATTTATAAGTTATAGGCTATAGTAAAAATGGGGTGTAAAAAAAGCAACTTTATGAATAGATTTCGTATTTGGTATTTCCTTAGTGAAAATTATAATAAAACATTCGTTAATTTGAGGTATAAACTATTACAGCTCAAGAAATAAATAAAATGTGCGTGCCATCACCAAAACTGTTATAAATGTTTGTATATTGAATTATAATTATTTAATAATATGAGTTTACATAATAATATTATAATAACATATTATAACATAACATTATACAATAACATATTATGTTTTGCTCGATATGCAAATCCTTATTGATAGGTATATATGACAAAATAAGAATATACCATCTTAGATTATTTAATTTCAGTTAAATATGCTTTCAAATGTTTCAATCGGATGACAAAAAACACATACGCTTTTGAATTATCGAGTCATCAACTCCAAAATATTAAAAGTTTTACATGAAAATGTCACACATAATACCGCATCTGGCCCACGCCACACACAAGTGGTCCTCTGAGACTGGTCCAACGATGATAAATATTCAGGGAAATACTGTCAACTCTCAGCGTAAACTGCCAAAACTTACGTAAGACGTTGAAAGTGTCGAAACTTTACGATTTATTGAACCCTACACTCCGAAATCTTACACATAACATTTGGGACTCTCGTGACTGTCGAGCATACCAAGCCAAAGCCATACTAGATTATACAGGCTTGACTGCTAAATATGGCCATGACGTCATTTTGGTACCCAAATATGAAGTAATAATTTTGGACATCGCTTTCTGATCTCCAACTGGAAGTTACCGTCCACGAGGGTAGTGATGAGGAATCGCTACCAGCGTGGACGGTGCTTTTAGCTGGAGGTCAGAGATCAGATGTCCAAACATATTACGTCATATAAGTGTACCAAAATGACGTCATGGCCATTTATCAGTTAGGCCTGAGTAATCTAGTATGGCTTTGACCAAACATTCCCTGTAACTAACCTACTACACAGATGGCGCCACGATCAACAGCGTTCCCGAACTGCAGTACTCAACCGATGCCGGAAGTCGACACCCGTAATGCGTTTAGGTACGCCCTAACTAAGGCTTTGGCAATCCTATAAACCGGAAATGCGATAGCTTTGTTGCGTAATTCTTACTCTGACCTAAATTTTAAATCTATTTTGTTTACTAAACTTTTTAATCGAGTTTCAGCACAATCATGTACACAAATAAACATACATAAATATCGCAATAATTACTTTTTTTATTTGTATGATGAACTAGTGTTATTTTTGGGATTGCCTCTATACGGAATAATTACATATGCATTATAGTAGAAGAATCAATAAATTATTGATTCAAAAATACCCTGACTTAGAATTATTTTCGTTGACTGGATTTAACTCTACTGTATCAAATTTCTTTTTTTATCCATTTTATTATTCATTCCTTAAAATATTATGCTCTGTATTAAAAAATCAACAATATAAAAATGTATTATGTTATTAAAACATTGTTAAATGATTGTCGATACAATAGATGTAAGGGAGTATAAAACAATAAAAAATACAACAAGAATAGTTTAAATTATTAAATTATTCAATATATACACGTGAATAGACTTCTCATGGCACAGGACTGTGTGTTAGAAACCAATTTACGGTGGCGCGATCTTCCTCGGCGAACATGAAGCACAAGTGCCACATGAAAGATAAATCAGTACTACCCCTCTTCTTAACCATGGATGAAACATGTTATAATTTAGTGTTATGTTTATGTTATGACAACATGTATTTGCCGCACTGCAAATCCAGCTAAATAATTGCAACATTTATTGCAACGCCTTTGGCGTGGTAAACACGAACCTTACAAATTTCGGTATCAAACAAAATGCATTGGATGAGAAGTCTATTCGCTATAGTGAATGGACAATGGCTTAAAGTACGCCTGATAAGTGAAATATATTATGCCAGTAAGAATTTACTTGGTACTCTCCCACAGTGTTTAAAAAAGTAGTTAAATATGCATAGCATAATTATTACAGCAAGTGAAGCTGTACAAGGAGTCAACGGATAACTGGTTAATGTAAAAGGTTCCTTTCAGTAAAAGCATTTTCTAGTATTTTTATCTCAACAGCGGCGAAGTGGTGAAACTACGAGAGCATGGATTTGCATTTTTAAGGCGGAACGGATTGGCCGCCTGCGAGATAGGAATAATTAAAATGTGTAGGCTAGGGAATATTTTTCATCATGCTACAGAAAACTTTAACGGAAATTTGTTAATTATTTTATACTCATCTAAAACATCTTGAACTTTTAGAATAATGGTTAAATTGTGGTTAATACAAATATACAGAATGTTCTGTTTTAGGGATATTAGTTATAGTACCTATTTGTCGTAGGCTTAAAGAAGTAAAATGCCCATGGATTATTTTATAGTTTTTTTTTTAAACATGTTTCAGTGAAAAATCAGTAGAAACGACAAAGAGTTTCGCGTATAGAGCTGTTACCAGTGTCCTTGACGTTGAAACTGACTCCATTGTCCGTTACAGCCAAAGTTATTCCTGTATATAGAGTTTCTATTAATAAGAGCTTCTTTTAGACAAATTTAAAATGAAGAATAAAATAATTAGTTAATTCAAAGATTCTTTCAGTTTTTCTGTCAATCTTTTAAATTTAAAATTAAAGTTGGCGCTATTTTAATGGCACTCAATTTGGATATAATACTGTCAAGTTTGCAGATATAGAGTATTTCTTCCCTGCATCTCCTACTTGTGAAATTATATGGTAAAATTTATGTTATAATTTATGTATATAGCTTTATTGGATGCCCTGTTACTGAAAGGTGAAAGCTAAAATAATGTAAAATATTTACAGTATCACTAGAATAAATTCAACAGGCCTTGATGGAAATTAGCTATGTATTTTATAATCCCAAAAAAATCAAAAATCTTATTGGTGTTGAACTACAAACTCAATTCTTTATTACTCTTAATGGTGTAAATTACCCTTGTAACAAAACTGTACAACAAAATAATATACGTATTTATGTACTCCTCCTTTCCTATTACCACTGTTGATTTAAAATTTTAAACTAAAAGAAAAAGTATTATAAAAATAACTTATGTTTTCATCTTTGAATAAAAATACATACTTTGAAAAAAATTTAATTTTATGAAACAATTTTATGGTTATATCTTTAAAACCCATCTGAGATCTCGAGATCTGAGTGTTTTTCTTTAATCGTTAGTAAAAGAAATGTAAGGAAATGCCAAATTAATTATTTTTGATGCTTCTTGTTAGAAGCTATCCTCAGCAGATAAAAATATCAACATGATCAACATCATTATATCTGTATGAATATACAGTTTCATAAAAAATTGTCTTTATAAATCAAAGGATGGAATAGCCATCAAACAATGAATAATCCAATGAACTTGCGTTTAATAGTCACATCAAAATATTATAGTTTTTATCGCCTTTTATTAATGAGGAAAAGCACATTAACAATGAATATGGAAGAAACAATTACAGTAACCTAGTTTAGTATGACTCTTGAAGTCTCGTTACCAGCCAGTAACAATTCGATACCGCCTGCTCTACACACTTGCTCCACATGGTGCGTTTGGAACTTACAGGCGCAAAACGTCGTAGAACGGGTGTTGATCTTGTCTTCCGCGGGACTCCTACAGTATTTCGAAATACTCCAAACATTGTATTTGACATATCAGAGTTATGTATATTAGTAGTATTAAATTGGTAACAGTAAAATTTAAAATTAATATAAAAAGTAAATGTAGAAAAATATGCTTGTGTACAAACACTGCTCATAAACAATTGAGAGAGTGAATACGATGTTTTACAAACATTAAGTTAAATTGTAATTTCTTGATATTTTCACACATTCACTTTTCACTTCACCATTCAAAGTGTAATAAAATAAATATAAATGTATAAGGGATAAATAGAAACAAATTAGTTAGGTAAATGGAACAAAATATTTCCTTGTATGATTGAAAAACACAAATACCATGAAATAGGCTATAGCCTGAGCAAATAGACTGAGCCTGTTTAAGTACAAAAGATTTTAAATGCACATTAGAGCTTGGTGATGTTAGCATCCAATATAACCCAAATAAAATGTAAAATTAATAAATTAAAATAATTAATATTTTTTAAATGTCATTAACTCGGGAAAAAACATTCTAGTGACTTAAATTATTAGAGATCCATTACAGTTAAATTTAACATGGCCATAGATGTAACCTTTAATCGCAGAACTTTACTAGGAGTTACTAAATATATTTATGGTTTTTGCGACCAAAATTATTTTTCCTCCACCTACTATCTAAAGCCGTATTTTACTCCTTGGAATAGAGTAGTAAAGTACTAATTTCTATCCCATGTAACTTGAATACTTAATCTTTCTACCTAGGGAAAACTCAAGTTTTTTCGTACCACGGGGCTAAAGTTAGTTACATAAGAATAACATTGAAAGAGAGATTAAAAAGAACATGAGCCACAGTCAGCTGTTACTTGTATTTGTTTCGTTACTCATTGTTGACTAATAGCAGCTGTAGCTGCTGCTCACCCTCTGCTGACCATTCAGTCAGCAGTGGGTGAGCAGCATCTCTAGTACTAGAGATGGCCGTGGCAGTGTAGGTGTTTGTTTACATTTCGCTTGGGTAGGCCATTAACCTAAGAAGTCCAAAACATAAGTGTAAAACTTTTGACTAGGCTTAAATTATATTTTGTTTTTTCGTGTTTTTTAAAATTAATAAGGCCTACCTTGTGTGCTTTTTATGTTGATGTGACAGATCCAGCTTGACGGAGCAAGGGATCATATGAAGGTAAAGTTAAATTATCTACGGTAGGCCTATTAGGCATTAATTTTATTCGTGTAGGTGGAGGAAAAATGTTGTGTGCATCTAGGGACTAAAGTACTTTTCTCCCTCAGGGAAATTGTCGCCCTCGGCTTCGCCTTCGGGCGACAACACTTTCCCTTCAGGGAGAAAAGATTGTACTTTAGTCCCTAGAAGCACAAATAACTATTATTTTGTTTTTAATTAGTGAAAAGTATTTGTTTATGTTTAGTTTTCCCTCTATGATAGCTGTTAGGCTGACACTTATATATGTTAGTAGTGGGGTTTTGCCGGTTCTGGCCCATTTCAAGGCCAAGCGGTTCGAACCGGCAGGTGTGGATGACAGTGATGGATGTGTTTTGTAAGTGGGTCAAGGCCATCCGGAGGGAGTTTTAAAAAAGCGGAGCCGCGAGGGGCTCAGTCGGGGCGGGGACTCGGGACGGGTCGGATCGGAGCGGGAGCGGCGGGCCGAGGGAGGGTTGTTTTTTTTTTTAGTTTATTTATTTTAATCGAACCCCATCAGTGATCGTAGAATAGCCTCCACGTCGTTTGCGGCAGTAGTGGTCACCGCATCGCTCTGTACCGGGCGGGAGCAGGTGTTAGTTGTAGGCGTGGAGGAATTGTCTGTGGGACTTGCTGCAGTGTTAGCAGTAGTATCCGTAGTGGAAGTCACTTCAGGGGACTGCACCGGTGAACCCTGTTGTGTGTCCATGGTTGCAAGAGAGAGAGATGAGAGCTCTTAGGTGTTTACCGTGTGAGGCGATAGAGAGCAATGAGACACGAGTCGGAGGATGTCCGATGATATAGACCCGGTAAGATGGTGAAGAAGAAGAACTGGACGGGACCGTCAATAGGCGTGAGAAGAGGGAAATGTTGGTACTTCAGCATGTCAGTCAAGACTGTCTGTAGAATAGTATCAATAGTACAAGTGTTGCCAAGGTGAGGTGGTGCAAAATACAAAGGGTGAAACCTGAACCGTTTCTTAAGTCTAGCCACCGTACTACGCGGTTTTGAAACTGCAGGTGTAGAATGCTGTTGTAAAATATGTTTTGTGCGCAAAAGTTTCAGCTGTAAAGTGTGGGAAGCCATGATTTTACATGTGAACCGCTTGAGAGTAAGCCGGCAAATGGTCAGCGGCCGCGATTGTGTTTGAATATATAGAAACTAATTAGCATATAAAGGGGAAACACATTTTAAACAACACATTTTTGTAACAAGCGTTAGTTATAAAAGCGTCAGAGACCTACGGATAGTACCTCACCCGACCAATGCCGCCACCGAAATGGCACGCGCGCGGCGGCAACCCCCCTTTTTATGCGATCGATGAGTCACGTGCGACGCCCCTCCAACCCCCTCCAATCCCCTCCAACTCCCTCCCCGAGAAAACCGCATAAAAGAGCGAGGTTTGCGGGAGCTCGGTTATTTGTCAGTCGGCCGCGGCTACGGTCACAAGAGACGGATAGTTTAAGAAAAGTATCGGTAATAGCGGAAGTTAATCAATTAATTATTCAGTTGTAGGATTGCGAGTATCGGCCTGTGGATAAGCAAGTGGGGCCGCAACTGTGATTGAACAGGTAACTACCGTATCATAGCAATAATTGTAATATTAGACGGTAGTAAAGTGTATAAGGTGCAGGTGTGCAAGAAATGCTCCGTACACGATGAAGTAGGATTACAATACCCATGTGTACGGCTTAATCTTATGGTGTAGTGTTAACTATAATAGTAGCCGGTTGTAAAGTGTATAACCTGCAGGTGAGCAAGAAATGTCTCTTGTACTGTAGCAATAATCATATTAGTAGACGGTTAGCAAGTGTATTATCTGCAGGCGTGCAAGAAATGTCTCGTTTAATGTAGCAATAAGTATAATAGTAGACGGGTGTAAGGTGTATTACCCGCAGATGTGCAGGAAATATCGCGTGCACCATTGCACAGGTAAATCCTGTAGTGTAGCACTAACTATATTAATATGACCGAGAAGTAGCGGTTAGAGTTTAAGTGTTGTAAAAGTAAGAGAGTAATGTGCATAGTAAGGAGGAAGCAGGTGTGTAAGAATGGAACCTGCAAATAATCAGTGTGAGTTGCCTGCACGCGATGTTAATTAGCATATGTAGTTTAAACAAAAATGGAAAATAGACGCGAAAATAAAAGTGTGATTTATAAAATGATTGTTGTAGTGTTAAGAAATAGTGTAAAAAAAAAATTAAAATGTTAAGTGTTAAAAATAAATCATATGTTATAGTACTATGTGGTATAAACTCACGGATCTGTTGTTTACCGCTGGGGTGCCAGCCCTCTATATGGGCGGCGCGCGAGCTTTCCTTCGTTTATATGCACGCGGATGGTTACTCATGCATGACCCCCCCCCCCTTCCGGAGCGGACCCCCCCCCTGACGTCACAACGTCTTAGGTGTAGCGTGTAAGAATTACCGACCAGGCCAAGGATTATGTGTGCATTTGCAAACAATAGTCTATTGTATGTTAAAAACAAGTTGCGTGTACCGGAGGTTTACTTCCGCTGCAACTATAATTAAGCGTCGGAAGAGGGTGGATAACAATCGACGATAATTATGCTGTCACGCGATGGGGAAAGCTGCGGATGTAATTTGATGCTATCAAATGCAAATTGAGAGGTACAAGGCTCCTACTTGTCAGCGGATGTAATTTGATGTTATCTAATGCAAATTGAGAGATACAAGGCTCCACCTGCGTTTTGCCCGACCCACATGTAACAAAGCACATCCGTTTGGAATTTTCCATTGACGTTGCTGGAAGGTTCCATACCCCCTTAAACCCCTACCGCTGCCCCCACCACTCTGCGAACCGAGAACCACCCCGACGACTATTGCCGCCGCAGTTGGGCTCGGAACTCCGGACGCGGCAGTCCGACCCAACTCAGAGGGCAACTCAAATGTATAAGCGGCCGATATATATTTGAGTTACTCTTGTTGTTAGGCTATTACTATTTAATATTTTGTGTGTGTGTGTGTGTGTGTGTGTGTGTGTTTATGCAAAGTGTTTTTTGGTTTTAGTCTTAAGATGTGTTAGTTTTAAGGTTTAACTTGCGCATTGCGATGTTAGCATTAAGGTGTGTTATGGTATTATATATATATGTTTAAGAAATGTGTTTTTAATTTTAAGTATTGGTTTAGTGTGTGTGTGTGTGTGTCTGTGTGTCTGTGTGTGTGCCTGTGTGTCTGCCTATGTCTGTGTTTATATGTGTACTAATAATTTCCACAGCTAGCTGTTAGGATGGGTAGATTAAAATGTAAATGTAAATGTAAATTAAAGAAGTTCCATTGAACTTCATTAAATATGGGTGGGACATGCGCGTTGTGCCGTAGGTAGCGCATATTTTTATTGTTTTTGATTTTTGTTTTTAATTTTGGTCAGGCAAAAATATGTTTGGGTGGGTTTAGATTAAGGGTGGGAGGTTAGAGTTGCGTCTTGCACTAGCTGTTCCAGTGTCCCTAACTACCACATGGTCAAGCCCAGTGCCAAATGGCCCGAGACTGGCCGCCCGTATCACAGCTCACCAAACTGGATCGCCAAAGTGCGTGCGGGCAAAAAAAATCGGGATCCCTCGCAAGACGTAACTTTGTGGGTTGGGATTGGGAGTGTTAGGAACACAGGGTGGTGGAGACGGTCCTGGCCGCCTCCATCACCTTGGATCATTATTATTTTTTGGTGACCTTGACCTCGATTCACTCATGCATAACCCCCCCCCCCCCCGAGGTCACTTTCACTTGTTGCGTGCGGTTATTTAAGCGAGGCGTTCTAACGGGTCTGTTTATTCTGATTCCAGCCGCCAACGCTGCCGCATCAGAGCCATGTCCAGTACTACCAGCACTACTACTTCCAACACTACTAGCACTGCTACCACATCAGCACCTCTCGCACCGACTGCACCGACGAAGAGACTCCGTTTGAAGAATGTGCCGGAGCACATGTTGGAGCGGATGGACACGCCACCTTCCACATCCAAAACTCCTGCTTCGCCCAACATTCTTTTGCAAGCGATGACAGTTCTTGGGAGCATCTTCTCGCCGCCTCCGTCACCAATCCATGCGAAGCAGCTGTCAGAAGATGGATCTGCAGTGATGCCACCACCACCGCAGAAGAAAGTGACGGATGTCCCAAGAACTGGTGAGCCTCTTCGTCCGGACACACCTTCATTGTTGAACTCTATCCGCAGCTACATATCCTTACCACCACTAATAACACCTATCGTTGAACCCAATCCTAATAGTCCTACTATTCCTATCCTAAAAAGAAAAAAGAAACTTTTCAAAATTGCTCCTTCAGAGCGCTTCCGATTATTAATGAAAGAGCGTCGCAGGGCATTTAAAAATCCCCGTAAATGTCCTGAATTGCTCGGTAGGGGACTTAAAAAAGGATCGGTTTGTGGTAAGAAATGTGTTTTAAACGAACAGTATTGCCGTTTGCATGTTGTGAAACATCTTTCTGTGCCACAACCGACTGTGATCTCCAGCAAGTCCTACCCCCTCACCAAATTGGATAGGCTGACAAAAGGTTTGAGGTATTTCTTTGTAAGCAAAACAGATAAGCATAATAAAATTGTAATTTCATGTAACGGCTATAAGTGGGTAATACAGCTATCTGTACCTCTAAGAAACCTGAAAGCGATCAATAGACTTGATGCGAGAGACTATCTGATAAGAGGTGAGGATGGTTGGACTCGGTGGGGTCGTAGCAAATCTTAAAATAAATTAGCTTTTTTCAAAATTTTTTTGGCAAAAAATAATGGGAGAGAAACCAGCGCTGTGATGAGTGCGCTGCGTTTCTCTCCCATTATTTTTTGGTCGCTCTAAGTCCCGTGACCTACTTTCATGTGACCTTGACATTGACCCCCCCCCCCTTCCGGACCGGAACCGGAACCCCCCCCCCCCGCTGATTTTTCATTGACTTGCCTATATAAGAGTGTGGCGGTTTGTGTTGGAGCCATTCCTTGCTAATAATAGTTAGAGCGAACATGTCTCCCCGAGATGTTCCAATATTTTATAATAAATGTACAAAGATTGGAGAAGTATTGGAGGTGGACGAAGAAAACGACGAAGAAAACAATGAAGAAATTGAAGTGCCCTTGTTAAGTGAAAATGTTGTTACAAGAATATTTTTGGATATTAATTCTCCAATGGATATTATAGGAAGGTTTGTAATTGAAGCTATGACATGGATAGAAAACGGAAGATTAGTGAACATAGCATCTCCAATTTTAGTTGATGATAGACCCACCTTTGGTGTATATTGGCGTAACATTGATCTGTTATGGCTATGGGCGGAGGCATATGTGGAGTATTTGCAATTAGAAGAAAATATAGGGTTTAATCATTACTTTTCGGCTTTGGTTTTAAACTACTAATTTTTAACATCCCACTAAAAAATCATATCCCCCCCCCCCAAATTTTTACTGTACTGGCGAACGTTATAAAAGCAGCTATCACATGTGTTTGCTCATTATTTGTCTTGTTGCTATACGTTAAACATGTATAAGAGACTGGATTCGTTTTTTGCTGAGCACACAGAAGTTTGGCCGCTATTGTATAGGTTATTTTTGAAAATTGAACAAAACATAATGAGGGATATGGGCATGGGGGTTAGTGTGTTTGTGTACCGTCGTGATGCGTATGAAGTATTGTGTGCATGTCGAGTAAGGATTGAAGTTTTAGAAATACTGTTTCCATGGATGCTGCACGTACGTAATCTTGTAGAAAGCATGAAGATAGAGGTGGAAGTGGTTGCAATGCAATACAAGCTGTCTGCGGAAGAGTAATTAGAGCAAGGCGAGTTACAAATTTTTATAATTGACTTTACCCCCCCCCCCCTCCAGTCTCCTATATAAGTGAGGGTTCCACACAATCCTGTTCATTTTTCGTGTAACTGTTACTGGAGCCACATGTTCTTCTTTTAAACCATGTCTCCGAGAGATACCACTTTTATTTACATCACTGAAATTGTTATAGATCGTGAGATGGCAGAAGATGAAGAAGTAGAGCAAGAGGTAAATATTACGTTTGGACAGTTTTTGGAAGAAATAGTTGGAGAATTTTTAAATTTAAATGAACAAATGAACAATGATATTGGACCCGCTTCAAATTCAAATGTATCCTTTATGCACCAACCGGAAGAATTAACAGAATCTGAAGGTGAAGAAGAACAGCAGTCACAACTCTGGAATGCCGCTGCCCATGTTATTGATACTCCGCAACATGAGGAAACAAATTTGGAATAAAAATGGTGGGGGGAAAGATGAGGTAGTAGGCTATTTAAACGGTAGTCTGGCATGAGTAAAAATCATTTGAAAATGGATGAGCGAGCGAGAATGTACAAAGTGTTTTGTGAAGAGTGTGATAGAGTGTGGGTACCACCGGTGAACTCCTTCACATATTATTTTCCACTTCTGGACATAGATGATTGTAAGAAAATCCCAGACATTGGTTATAAGTTTGAAAAGGCTGGAATTCTAATTAGTGTTCATGAAAAATTCCATAATGAATATTCAAGGAAATTAGCATTTGATTTCATGTTGGCAAATGAAGATCTTAAATCTTGCGACTATCCTTATTTTCTTTATAACCATCTTGTTAAAAATGGTGCTAGCGTGACCGTTGAAATATGTATTCGTCATTTTTGGGACAACCGGTAAAGTGGTGGGGGAAAGGGGATAAATATGATGTAGGAGTGAATTTAGTTTTATTTTTACAAGAGCAGCCAACTACGATGCAACGTCCAATTTTGTATCATACGCTTATTTCTGATGCAGAAGAGGAGACCAGAAGGAGAAGAAGTGAACAATCAAGACAAACCCAGGCCAATATCAACATTGAATATTACAGACTTCAATTTCAAATTCCCGGAATGCGACTTGGAGAAAACCGAGTGAAAACTGTCCACGTAGCTGCTAGTTACATAAAACATTTAAAGCTACTATTGGAAGAAAAAAAATCAAAAATTAAACAATTGGAAAATGAAAACAATAAAATGAAGAAAGAACTGTTAAGTTTGAAAAATGTGTGTAGTAATGAAGGTGTGGTTGAAGAAGGTGAAGAAGAAGGAAATGAAATATTAGGATTTTAAGTTAAAAAACATAAAATGATAAAAAAAATAATAAAATTAAAAATGTAAAAAAAAGTAGAGGTAGAATAGAGAGCGGGGAATAGATCACTTTGTGGCAATGGAATAACATGTCACTTAGTGCTCTATTCCCCGTTCTCGCGTTAATATTGCTTGGCCTTGACCTATAAAATAGTAGTGGGGATAAGTTATTTAAGCGGGTGGTAGGCAGTAAAACAGTTTAGTACGAATGTTACTCTCATCTACAACACGATGGATAGTCTTTTTGTTATTTGTTTGAGAAAAATAATTTGTGATGATTTCTTATTTAATCACATAATAAGATCAGGAGAATGTGTTATTCCCAATACGGTTAGAAATGCAATACACGAGTATCGAAGAGAACATTATGGATTTGGCATTATTGTCGCTTATAAATTTGCAGATGGGACCCGGCTTTGTCCAGATTGTGCACGAGCAGCTATAGATGATTGGGACGAATTTGAAGTTGAAGGAGGGTACGTTGACCATCGTGTTAAAGCACCGCTAATAAGATTTGAAGCTATGCGGGAAAGATGCACAATCTGTGCACAGGTCTTATGTAAATTTATTAGGTGTAGAACATACTAGAGTAATGGTATGGAGGGGAGGTCTAACGAAAAGTAGTGGGGGAAAAGTAGTGGGGGAAAGAGTAGTGGGGGTATTGGTTATAAATGTTGCTTGGTAAAGGTTGATTTCATTACTGTCACAGAATAACTGGAGTAAAGATGTCTTTTCACATGGAGATAAAAACTTTTAAAATTGTCGATGAAGATTGGACATTTGTTGCAAACTTTATAAGATCGAAAGAAGATGATGGAAGTTTGATGAAAGTATTTTGCTACATATTAGAAGGGAAAGATGAACAAGTGGTAAAAGATTATTTAACAAACAGTCAAATATCAACATCCAGCTCGCAATTCATTAAATTTCTAAAAGAAAATAATGTGAATGCAAAATTGGAAGTTTGGTTTTTTGTTTAAACAATATGGTGGGGGAAAAATTGAAATGGTGGGGGGAATTGTGTATAAAAGAGGGTTAAAACACAGTAGGAGGTTCATTTATTTGCTAAAACTCTTAAGAAGACATTGTGGGAAAAATGAGTGAACCAGTGGAAAATTCAACCCCTTTAAAAAGTAAAGGAAAACAAATAACACATCCAAAATTGAGTGCTTTAGGTAAGGAACGGTGTAGGAAAGAAAGAATGGCGTTCCATCAATTGCAACTTATAGTGCCTTCATTGAATGTGTACAATACCAGGATACAAACATTGATGGGTGCAAAGAAATATATTTTGGAACTGTTGGACAAAATTGAAGTGTTAGAAAACAAACTGAAGACGAATAAAACTTGTGGTGTATGGAATTCGCCTAGTGAAATTCCTGTTTTAAAGATCGAGCCTAATGAACTTCCTGATACTTGTGCGTGGAATGCATTTCATGAACCTGATGAAGACTCTCCTATAAAGTATGAACCTCCTGCTGTGTAAAGATGACGGGTAACAAAAAATTAAAAAAAAAAATAAAACAGAAAAAATACAAAAAAATTAGATGTAGAATAGAGAGCGGGGAATAGATCACTCTGTGGTAATGGAATAACATGCCACTTAGTGCTCTATTCCCCGTTCTCGCGTTAAGTTTATTTGACCTTGACCTATAAAAACATGGAGGGGGAAAGTGTTTTGGTGGGGGAAAGTGGATAAATGAGGTTCGACGCGTTGTTGTACTCATTCCGCTCATAATATTCTTGTTTCTCACATCTCGCAGTAGAATCAGAATCATGGCAAGTGGAGACAATGTTTTGGACCTTACTACAACAAAAAAGGATGAACAACGTTTGAAAGTCCCGAAAAGTCATTTTAAAGAGTCGGCTCAGGTAAGAGAGGCGAGAATAAGACAAAAATACTACAAACTGCAAAGGCTAATACCAGGAGTGCGATTGGGAGAATCAAGGACTAGAACTATCGATATGGCCGCCGACTACATCAATCAACTACTTATTGAGTTGGCCATAAAGAATGAAAGAATACAGCAGTTGGAATATGAATGCAAAAGAATTCTACTACAAGAAGATGAAGAACCTATGAACTGTGTAATGAAAGACAGTCAATAAAGAAGAAGTGGAAGAAGCTACAAAATTATTTAAAATTTTATGTGTTAGTAAAAACAATTGGTTATTAATGGGACTTGATATAAATAGTGATGAGGTTAAAAAAAAAATAAATAAAAAAAATAAAACAATAAAAAAAATTGACATTTAATAATTGGCTGCTAATTTGGACTCACATTAGAGAGTGGGGAATAGATCACTTTGTGGTAATGGACTAACATGCCACTTAGTGCTCTATTCCCCATTCTCGCTTTAGGGGGTGTTGACCTTGACCTATTAAAATAGTCATATAAGTAGCTACACAAGAGAGTCTCCTTTATTCATTCGGAATGGCTCCCGTGGATAACACTGACTATCCTAGGAAACCTATTTTTGAAATATTATATAAAATTCAACAAGAAGATCTCGGCATGGGAGATTCGGATGACGACAACTCAGAAGTGGAAAGTGTTGACAGTATGGAAGAAGAATTAACAAGTGAGGCACCTGAAGATGTGCAAATAGACTTGACAAAGAATGAATACCCACCACCATTGGAATTTGAAGATGTCCATCATGAAACTCCAACATCTAGTCACGATCCTGATGTAGAACCAATACGTCAAAGATTGGTTTTCTGCGCAAGACGATTATTCCCGTCAGATAGCGAAGAAGAAGAAGAAGAAGAAGATTAAAATTGGTGGGGGTAAGATGGCATAAAAAGGCGGTATGAAGAGGACGCGTTTCATTTACCTGTTAAATTTCAAAGGGTAAACATCGCTAAAATGCATCGTTGTGAGATATGTTTAGAGACTTATGAAGATGAAATATTGTTAGACATTCATAAGGAGTTGTATCACAATAGAAATGAAAATTTTACAGTAAGAGAAAATAGAAACATATCTACAGAAGAAGTAACAGCAGGACCATCTAATACACTACCAAGTTTAAGTATTCACGCATTACCCGGTAAAGTGGTGATGCATCACAAAATTCAAAACGAAAATCTGGAATTAGAACAATTTGTTGCTGAAGCTAAACCAATTGTGATCAAGATTTTAAAAGAAGAACTAAAACGATTAAACTTTATTAAATTTGGTTTGATCCTAGACGCCATGTTTATCAATGTAGAAGAAGAAATGTCACCAAGAGGATTTATAACAAAAAATCGAACCATCATGGCTAATTCGGATATTGATTCAATAATAGAAGATTGTTTTGAAGAGATTTTGACGAAAATTCAAGAACACGAAGGAAGAGGATCAGGTTGGAGTCTGGTTAGTGTCGTAGGTATGGACATAAGAGTTCACAAGCATGGTTATGGGCTGATGGGCAGCAGTTATATTGCACTCCCGAAAAGGATCAAAGATACAAAATCATGTGTAAATGTGGAAAATGAAGATATGGAATGTTTTCGATACGCCATGACCTCAAAATTTGTGACACGCCATGCGCAAAGACCTGGCGTCGAATATGAAAACTACAGATATAGATATAATTTTCAAGGTATGTCTTACCCGGTAGGGTTGAAGTGTATTTCAAAATTTGAAAAACAAAATCCCGGAATATCAGTTAACGTATTTGCTTTGGACAGTTCCAATAAAGTTTATCCTTTAAAAGTGGTGAAGAACGAGCTTGCAGATCATACGGACTTGTTGTTACTTACAAAGGATGAAGTGTCACACTACGTATGGATAAAATCATTTGAAAGACTCGTCAACAAGCAGCTATCAAAAAATGAACATAAAAAAGTAATTTGTAAAAGATGTTTTTGTTTTAAAGAAGAAAGAAATGGAGGCCGAAATTGGTTACAAGAACATAAACAACTGTGTAATGAACACTTTGAAGCAAAGATTATCTTACCACCATTAAGTAAATCATACTTACAATTTGAAAAGGTGTTCCATCAGTATCGCATTCCTATAGTGGTATATGCTGATTTTGAATCAACACTTGTCCCTATTGAAGATGAAAATGTTGAAGCAAGGAAGAGTATAAAATATCAAATGCATAAGCCTAACAGTTTTTGTTTATTGGTTAAATCTACATTGGCTGAAGAACATTTAAATGGGTACGGATTAACGTCAAGACCCGTGGTGTACCGTGGTGAAGATGTTGCTGCGACATTTCTTGATCATCTATATGAAATAGCTAGGAATGTAGAAAATTTGTATAGTGATATTGTGCCAATGATACCTATGGATGAAGAAGAAGAAATTCAACATGAAAATGCCACCCATTGTTTTTTATGTAAAAATGAGTTTACTTTGAATAACTACAAAGTTAAGGATCATGATCATCTTACAGGATATTATAGGGGTGCGGCATGTAACGGATGCAACATCAATTACAAGATTCCTAGAAATATACCTGTAATACTGCATAACCTTAGCGGTTATGATGGTCATTTTATAATACCAGAATTGGGGAGAGATGCGGTGCGATTGATGTTATCGCGGAAACAACTGAAAAGTTTATAAGCTTTAGTAAGAAGATTGGAAATATAAAATTACGATTTTTAGATTCGTACCGGTTTATGCCGTGCAGTTTATCGAGACTTTCAGAAAATTTCAGGAAAGAAGATTTAATAGAAACAAGAATGATTGTGAATAACGATAAATTGGATCTAGTTCTTCGCAAAGGTGTTTTCCCTTATGATTATATCGACAGTTTGGAAAGATTTGAAGAAACCTCACTTCCACCTAGAGAAGCTTTTAAGAGTAAATTATACGAAGAGGACATCAGTGAGGAAGATTATCAACACGCTTGTAAGGTATGGAATGAATTAGGGATGAGAACTTTGGGAGAATATTCAGATTTCTACGTTAAATTGGATGTGACACTATTATGTGACATAATGGAAGAATTTAGGAATACCTGTTTAAAAGCATACGGATTAGACCCTCTTCATTCGTACACAGCTCCCGGATTGGCATGGCAGGCCATGTTAAAAGAAACAAACTGTAAACTTCAACTACTAACCGATATAGATATGGTGTTGATGATAGAGTCTGGTATCCGAGGAGGATTAACGCAAAGTGTAACCAGATATGTAAAAGCCAACAATAAATACCTCCCCAACTATGACGCGTCACAACCAAGTACATTTATAGGTTATTTTGACGCGAATAACCTATATGGATGGGCTATGTCAAAACCCCTTCCATATGATAATTTTAAATGGGTTGATCCAAATTCGATTGATAACATCGCCGATATCCCTAAACACGGAGATACCGGTTACATCTTTGACGTTGATTTTGAGTACCCCGAACATCTTCACGACCACCATTACGACTTGCCGCTATTAGCAAAAACAGAAGTATCTCCGACTGGTAGATGGCCGAAATTAATGATGACACTCACCAACAAGACGAGGTATGTAGCACATTATTGGACAGTACAACAAGCGTTAGAGATGGGATTAAGAATTACCAAAATTAATAGGGTGTTACAATTTTCTCAATCCTGTTGGTTGAAATCCTATATAGATAACAACACTAGAAGAAGAACTGCAGCGACGTCCAATTTTGAAAAGGATTTCTTTAAATTGATGAATAATGCTATATTCGGCAAAACATTAGAAAACAAGAGGAATCACAAAGATTTAAGATTGGTTAATGATGCAACAAAATTACAAAAGTTGGTCCAAAAACCAAACTTTGCATCTTCAATAATTATTAATGAAAACCTTGTTGCCGTTTCTATGAACAAAATTTCAATTAAGATGGATCGCCCTGTTTATGTCGGAATGTCCATTTTAGACATATCAAAAACTCATATGTACGATTTTCATTATAATAAAATGGTGAAACATTATGGAAGAGAGAACATTGGAATCGCATACATGGACACTGACGCATTCATCTATTGGATTATAACCAATGATATGTATGAAGACCTACGCACTTTTATTTATAAAGATGATTTTGATTTTTCTGACTATCCGCAACACCATCCTAACTACGACAATGGAATAAACAAGAAAGTCTTAGGAAAATTCAAAGATGAAACCAATGGTGCGCCTATGGAAGAGATTGTGGCTTTGATGTCCAAGCTTTATTCGTTTCAACTATACATAAGTGAAAAAGAAGAACATCAAGTTGTGAAGAAGGCAAAAGGCATTAAAACATCATATCTAAAGAAGAATGTACAATTTGAACATTTTAAAAGATGTCTGTTTGAAAATATAGAAACCACAGCAACTTTTAATACGATAAGAAGCTTCAACCATCAAGTTTACAGTGTTAAACAAACCAAATGGGCGCTAAGCTACAAGGATGACAAGAGGCATATCCAGCAAGACAATATACACACTCTTCCCTTTGGACATTATTCATTAACTCCTATCGACCAATAAAACCTGTTCTTCGTCCTTTCACCTACTTCCTTTTTTCCTTTCCGTAAAAAAGAGGGGAGCATGGCAAGCCCAATGCCATGCCCCCTCTTTTTTTACACAGCTATTATTCGGCCTTGACCCATATTTGTTAATAATATAAAAGAAGACAAACCAGTCTGAGGATTAGTATTTTTTCAACCGGCGTGGAAACAACATCTAAGAATGGAAGGACTGAAGGATAAGATTGTACATGAACTTCATAAACCGGCAAGAAGAAAATTTCCAAGAAGAAATACAGTTATTAAAGGAATGAACGATCTCTACCAAGCCGATCTCATCGAAATGATACCGCATAGTAAATTAAATAAAGGATTTAAATATATATTAGCGATTATAGACTGTTTTACCAAGCTCGCTGACGCTTTACCGCTTAAGGACAAGAGTGGGAAAAGTGTTACAAAAGCTATGGAAACGGCTATTAAAAGAAATAAACTTGTCATAAAACATTTACAAACTGATGATGGAAAAGAATATTTCAATAAGGAATTTGCAACATTAATGAAAAAATATAACATAAATCATTATTCTACAAATTCGGAAGTCAAAGCTTCGATAATAGAACGATTCAATAGAACGTTGAAAGGAGCGATGTACAAAACATTTTCTAAACGAGGATCGTATGTGTGGTACGATATATTACCGCAGCTTATAAAAGAGTACAATAACAAATATCATCGCACTATTGGTATGAAACCTATCCAAGTAAATAGCGGCAATGCTAAGCTTGTTTTGGAGCGTATTAAAAAAAATACGGCTCCCAAAATTGAAAGATTAAAACCTAAAAAGTTTAAAGTAAACGATAAGGTGCGTATAAGTAAATACAAAGGGGTTTTCAGTAAGAGATATCTACCAAACTGGACTAACGAAGTATTTACAATCTACAAGGTGCAGCCGACAATACCAGAAACGTACATTTTAAAGGACAACAAAGGTGAACTACTTCAAGGCGGATTCTATGGGCATGAACTATTGAAATCAACAGTTGGCGATGTATATCTTGTCGAAAAGGTTTTACAAAGAAAAAAGGATAAAGTTAAAGTCCGTTGGTTGGGATTTGACAAGAGTGAAGATTCTTGGATTCCTACAAAAGACTTGGTATAATACTTTGATAACTCATTATGTGTTCAACCTTTAAACAAGATGGATATTGTACAGCAAAAGGAACGATTTAATATTAATAACATAGATGAATTGACAGTGGATAGTGACAAGTTAAACCGTGGTAAACATGGGGAATTACTACCGAACTCCATAAGATGTTTAATAACCGGTCCTTCAAATTGTGGAAAAACAAATGTTGTTTTTAACCTTATAACTAATCCAAAAGGACTACGTTTTAACAATATATACATTTTTTCAAAATCTTTGCAACAACCTAAATACCAGTTGTTGGATAAAGTATTAGCGAGTGTACCAGAAGTAAATTTCTACAAGTTTAATGCCAGTGAAACAATTATGCAACCAAACGAAGCTAAACCATTTTCTGTATTTATATTTGACGATGTATCATGTGAGAATCACGACACAATCAGAAGTTATTTCGCAATGGGAAGACATCATAATATTGACAGTATTTATATTGGTCAAACCTACAGTAAAATTCCAAAACAACTTATAAGGGATAATGCTAACTTGCTGATAATATTCAAGCAAGATGAAACAAATTTAAAACACGTATATAACGATCATGTCAATGCGGATATGACATTTGATAAATTTAAAGAGATGTGCGGCAAAGCGTGGGCTGAAAAGTACGGCTTTCTCGTAATTATGAAAGATGAAGCTATAAAAGATGGAAGATATCGGATAGGGTTGGACAAATTTGTATTAATCCATTGATTAAACGGCGGTACGTCTAGTAATGAATCAGACTTCACAGTGTAAACATGGTGAATCAGGAAAAACTATTGAAAGAAATAAAATCACTCAGCGATTCTATTAGGATGAAGAATCGCGCATTAAGGATGGGTTTAAGTGAACGAGAAGAATTTCTGGAGACTACATTTAAACCTATTACGGAACCATTAAAACAGATATCAGAGACCATTGGTAAACCTCGTTATGAAGGAGATGTTTTACTACCAGTTTCTAAACAAGAAGTACAAGCTTTAAAAAAAGACGACGATGATTCATATACAAGTGCTAGTGAATTTTCGCAAGAAGAAACAAAAAAAGAAGAAGAAGAACCAATTATTAAAAAAGAAGAAGAAGAAGAAGAACACCCAATACCTGAAGCAGAACAATCCATTCCAAATCTAACTCAATTGAGTAGCGATATATTACAACATGGACCTCTTGGAAGGAAATACATAATGAAAATGTTACATGACATGAAAGCTAACCCTAATTTAAGCAAATCACACGTATACGGAGCAAGGATTGATGGGAATGAATTGAAAATCGGTGATTCAAAGCTTGAAATAACTCAGGACGATTACATCATTATCGGCGAGCATAAATATAAAGGAACAAAAGGGTTGTATGAATTAATTTTTAAAAACATACCACTAAGGTATTCAATCAAAGATTTAAATGTTTTTAAAGAAATTCTACAAAATACCAACGCTCATAAAAGGAATTACTCAAAGGATGCGATGATTAATCGTTCACGTGCAACGAAATATAACATCGTTATTAAAAAGCTATTTCCACCACGAAAATTGCCAACATTGCGTACCGCACCGGCGCTAAAACAACCGCTAAAAAGAAAATCTTTATCACTTATGGATTTATCACTTCTTGAACAACATGGGAAAAAGAGTAAAGGAGATACTTCAACATCTGGTAAAGGACTTATGAAAAATCTGTACAACACAAATGTGATCTACTACAGAGACATCAATAAATTGGTTGACAGGATGAGACTATTACATGAAGCCATGGAAGCCGGTCATACGGGATTAAATAATGAATGGGTGGCTCTGGTTGATGAACTTAGGAATCGCGGCATAGTCGTATAATTGCCCGCGGATATAAAAGAGTTGCAAGCGTATAATGTATCAGTTCTAACATGAGTGTCGACAAGTTCGGACGGTACTCCGCGTTAGGGGTGCAAGTCGGAGAAGACAGAAAAAGAGGCGGTTTACCACAAACTCCTGAAGGTGACTATAACATAAGTAATAAACGTTTAAAACTAGTTAAAGATCCAGAAGAAGATACTGATGGAGCAAATTTAAAAACAGTTAAAGAAGCTACTTCTACATCATTGAAATTAGACAAGAATACTTACGATATCAAATCGCATAGAATAATTAATGTTGGTAAACCAACTGATAGTTCTGATGCAATTAATAAAGAGTATTTATCATCTGAACTTTCAAATACTTTAAAATTGCAGTGGGGTAATAATTTAAAAGATGGACAGACATATGATGCTGGGAATCATAGGATAACAAACGTGGCAAATCCAAAAAATAATAAAGATTCAGTTAATAAAGAATATTTACATTCTATAATACCGGAAAAGACTCAACGCGGATTTTCTTTTTATAAATTTATAATAAATGACATTGGATACCCAAAGGAAGACGGCGATGCTGTAAACCTGAAATACATCAAGGACAACTGTATTTTACAAGATGGTGATGAAATCGATTGTCATGGGAAAGTGTTGTCAAATGTAAAGTTCGCTTGTCAACCAAAAGACGCTGTTACTATGGAACAATTATCTAAAGAATTAAAAAGGGGAACATCAAATTTTGTAAAACATGAAGATGCCGTGCTAAAGCGAGGAGATACATTTATACATGGAAATGAAAAGTTTGATTTAATGCAAGGAAATAATGATGAATGGGATGCAGGACATAAAACAATAACAAATGGAAGATTTGGTATAAAAGATACAGATGTACCTCTAATGGTGCAAACATTAATTGCGAGTGGTGGTACATTAGGTACATACAATGGTCGTAATAGAAGAATAAAAGATATTTATCCTGGTTATGAAGATGATGATTGTGTTACATTAAGACAAACAATAACTTGGGATAAACACTTTGGGACCAAATATGATGCAAAGATGAAGAAAATAATTAATATCTTACCAGGAGAAGATTTAAATGATGCTGCTACTATTGGACAAGTCATAACAACGTCGAAAAGTGATTCGACTGCTTACACGTGTAATGATAAACGTATTATGCAGTTACACGATCCCCAACATCCAAAAGATGCTGTAACTTTAGACTGTTTAATAAGAATAGTGGGCAATTTACTTATCGATACCCACAATCATATAGCTAGTACAACGAGTCATGTGATGATTCAACCCGATGAACGAGAAGCTTGGATTAAAAATAGAATCATAAATCAGTATATAATTAATTTGAATAATTAAGTATTTAAATATGAAAATTGTGCACGAGTTATTCATTCGTGTAAAGCATCTCGTAGAGTAAACACGCCGGCTATATAAGACGACACAATGAAGACCGCACCGCTCAGTCGTCGTCAAGACAGCGTCAAGAAAGGACGTGGTATAACATCAGCCGCGTTATCCCTGCTCAGACGGATTCCTGTTGGTGCTGTTCTAAATCGAGCGATAGACGCTCTACCATACGAATTTCATCTGCCCGGAGGTTATCAATATTGTGGACCCGGAACTAAGTTGGCAAAACGTTTAGCAAGAGGGGATCCTGGAATTAATAAATTGGATCAAGCCTGCAAAGAACACGATATAGCGTATTCCAAGTTTGCAGATTCAACGAATAGATCAATAGCGGATAGAGTGTTAGCGGAAAAAGCTTGGCAAAGAGTGAAATCAAGTGACGCAAGTATTGCAGAAAAAGCAGCCGCTTGGGCAGTTACTACAGCCATGAAGGGTAAAACAAAATTTGGTGGCGGGAAACGTCGTAGAGGACGGCCTGCAAAGAGAAGAGCTCCCAAAAGAGGTGGAAACATTAAGAAAAGACGTCGTAGGACTCGTAAAGCAAAGGCGAAGAAAACTTCCGTTTGGTCGATGGTAAAAAACGGAGCAGGTCTATACCTAAGACCGTACCGTGTATACTAAATAAGAACAATCAATTGATAATTCCAAATAAAGCCTTGACAAATTATCAATTATCAAATTATGTGAAATGTTTAAGAATACCATTTTTTAGAGGAGTTTTTATGAAAGACGCATTACCAAATGAAATATGGAAAAATGAAACTGGAATAGTAAATTTGGATTCCACTCATGGTCCAGGAACTCATTGGGTATGCTATAAAAAACTCGGACAGAACGTTTACTACTTTGACAGTTTTGGCAATCTACCACCGCCGAAAGAACTTCAACACTATTTTCGGAACTCCGAAAATATATTTTACAATTACAAAAGAGAACAACCCAACAATACAGAAATATGTGGACATTTATGTTTGGAGTTTTTAGCGAAAAGCGTCAGTCAACTTTGAGATGTCATCGTATACAGTGTCACTGAGTGGAAATTCATCCACACTGAAAAGCACTCTTTTCCCGGCACTACGTTTATCCAAGGATAGACTGTGGGAAGCTGCACTATTGGATTTTACTACGTACAATTCAATTCCCAACATCACGGAGGGAAAAAACAATTTACTACATTATTACGAGAGTAAAGATGAAAAAGGAAATTATTCGCAATTGAAGGTAATAACTTTATCTACCGGATCGTATGAAATAGACGATATAAACCAAGTATTACAGAAGCAGCTAGGAGAAGAAAATATCAGTATAAAAGGAAATAACAATACTTTAAAAGCGGAAATCACTTCAAAGTATTATATAGATTTAAGTTTAGAAAATTCAATCGGTAGTTTACTGGGATTTTCAGATAAGAAAAGAAAAATCTTAGATCCCGGACCTACTCATACAGGTGATACCACAGTAACAATATTAAAGGTTAATAGTATTGATATAACATGCAATATCATACACGGATCGTATAGAGACGGGGTAAACCAACATATTTTACATACATTTTATCCAACAGTGGCTCCCGGTTTTAAAATAGTTGAGAAACCACAAAACCTGATATACCTACCATTGAACACCAGTTTCATTTCGGACATCGTACTGAACATATCGGATCAGGACGGTAACAGTGTTGACTTTAGAGGAGAAACCATTACAATACGGTTACACATAAAAGCGGTGTCATAAGTTCAACATGGGATTGACATTTAAACCGCAACGGAAGAGCCGAGACCTCAGTAGCTCTTCAACATTGGACGAGTTAACACCGGACAACATTCGTTTCCTGCAAAAGATCGGACTAAGACTTACCAACGATGGATATCCTGGATATATCTCAAGGGCCGACGTTCGACGAAACACTATGGGAGAAGGAATATCACACGCACAACCCTTACACTTCATCAAAATTAAACAATAACGATGAAATAAGGATCCCCATTCAACAACAGGACATTTACACGTTACCGTGTGAAAGTTACTTGTACATCGAAGGACGGGTATTAAAATTGGATGGAAAAACCGCTTCAACGGTTCCTTTTATAAATAACCCGATGGCATATCTTTTTGATGAAATAAGATATGAAATATCAGGAGTGACGGTTGATTCGACAAAAAAGGTCGGTCTAACAACGACGCTGAAAGGATTAACATCATTAACACCGCATGAGAAAAATTCAATAGTCACCGCCGGATGGGTTGCTCCCGATAAAGACACTATAACACCGGATTCCAATGGTCATTTTGACTTTCATGTCCCTTTACGTTTGCTTTTGGGATTCGCTGAAGATTACAGACGGATAATAATAAATGTCAAACAAGAATTGGTATTACTCAGATCTTCAACTAACAAGGACTTGATACTTGCAGACCCTGGAACTACGGAAGCCAAACTGGAATGGCAGCTACAGTTGGATAAAGTCGTGTGGAGAGTACCGCATGTCAGATTAGCCGATGAACACAGAATCGTATTGTTGAGAAAGTTGAAATCTGACCGTGATATCGTCATGCCGTTTAGAAGTTGGGAATTCCATGAATATCCCACACTACCTCAAACAGAGCGTCAAACATGGACTGTCAAGACGTCCACTTATCTAGAACGGGCACGGTACGTAATACTCGGTTTCCAGACTAAACGAAAAGATGTTATAACTTCGCACGCCGGTCAATTTGACCATTGCAAAATAAAGAATTGTAAAGTTTTTCTAAACTCTCAATTCTTTCCTTATGACAATCTAAATGTCATGTTTAGTAAAAAACGCTATTCAATCTTGTACGATATGTATGCGAGGTTTCAATCGTCATATTACGGGAAGACAAATACACCGCTATTATCGCCGGAACAGTTTTTCTCCAAAGCCCCAATAGTCGTTATCGATTGTTCAAAACAAAACGAATCCGTGAAATCGTCCAGTGTGGATATAAAAATCGAAATGGAGTTTGAAGAAGCAATACCGGACGGAACTTCGGCATACTGTTTAATTATACATGACAAGATAGTGACTTACACTCCATTAACAGGAATTGTTAAAAATGTGTTGTAAAAAAACTGTTTTTTTTTTGCGGTCGACGCAAATGTTATAAAAGGGGGGAAAGAGAATGAAAATCTCATTATATTTCTGACCGTCGTATGGGAAGCATCGTCCGCAAGATGAGCTCTCCTACTGCAAATACTAACGAAGAAGAAACTACTCCTCCCATGGGTGACAATAGTTTGGATATAGAAAAACAAGTCGAACAAGAAATGGACGAGTTCCTCAAGTTTAAACATAAGAAAAAAGAAGAGGAAGTTGAAAAAGGAGTAAAAAGAAGAAAGATCGATGACACCATCTCCACCAATATTTTGACAGAAGTATTTCTCAGGATCTACTATCCCATCTCTTCTTGTATGACAAAGAGCGTGTCCGCCGGAGTTATAAAATCATTGGATTATTCACCAACTGTTATTTTAAATCACGGATCTAAAATGGTGGCCTTCACTGAAATTTCCTGGGAATCGTTTAGAAAACATCTACATCTTTTGGAATGTTATTTGAGTAACAACACATTTGGAAGAAGGACAAAATTAAGTCTGCTGGAATCCAATATCGAAATCGATATAGTGAAACATCGAGGTGGACAAATCGTCCGCTTTCGAGATTTAACCAAGCATGAGATGAAGATACACCTGACAAAAGATGAATTCTACAGTCTAAGTTGTGCTACCGGTCCTGTCACAAGATATCTAAAACAGCTAATATTTTCAAGTGCAATTATAAAAGAGTATCTAACCGATACATTGGATAGGCAACCGTATGTGCCGATTCTGTACGGTCCCGTAGATACGTCCATCTTCAATAGGATACCTCATGAAGTTGACATGTGGAGACAGTTGCACAACTATCAGACTAACTACAGTATAGATGAGCAAGCCCAAGAGGTGAACGAAGAAGGCTCATTCAATAATTGATAAGTGTAGACCCTCGGGTATAAAAGAGCGTGCACCGCGGTTTTGCAAACAGTCGTTTACCAACCTTCGTCATGAACAAACGAGTTTCGTTTTCTAACAAATCGGAAGTAATGGAAGTGAGACGAGGTATAATTGAATTCCAAGCGTTCCGCGGTAACGACGGAAGTTTTATCATAAAAGAGTTAGTAGTTTTAGATATGAACACATCTGTAGTTTATCACTATTTATTCCAACCGCCACTACCGTTTAACAGATTAACTACCAAAGCGAGAGTAACGAACAAGTGGTTGATGAAATACTTTCACAACTTGAGATGGGATGAAGGTTTTGTACACTACAGTATGATGCCGCAAATCATGAATCATTACTGTAAAGAATTTAAAATTATTTACACAAAAGGAGTGGAAAAAGCCAGTTGGATACAGAAGTTTACAAACCACGAAGTGTTAAATGTCCAGGTGGACAGGGATTTCCAATGTCATTTCGGCAACATTTGTATTTCATCGAAAAACTTTAAACATCGTCAATCGCAATGCGCCTTGAAGAACGCTTATCGCTTGAACGCGTATCTCCAACAGAGTGGTGGGGGATGGGAAGGGTATAAAAGCGAGGGGACAACCATGACCGGGCATGAGTATTACTCTAGCCACCGAGCAGTCAGCACCTCACACGCAGATTCGCAAGACTAAGAATATTATCAACGAAAAAAGAAGAAGTAAAAAATGGCAACGCAAACATTTTTACAATCGCTTGTCGATCAGTTCAACAAACATTCCAAGTCCACAATCCTACCCACTAAAAGATGTTCGGAATTGAAGGAAGAAAAGCATTACATCATCCACACCATCAAGAAGATGGAAACAACTGTCGGAGACGCCATCAACTGCACGCTGAGTGAAGCGCCCTACTCGCCTGGTGATGAACCGAAGTTTCAAATCTTTCTTCCCAAACGCTTCGTCCAACTTCTGCAGAACGAAGATCTACGCCTCATCCATCCCGGAGCTCTCTACTTGGCGTCCCACGGTCCGAGCGGAAGTAATTCTACAGAGCTCACGCTTCACGTCATGCCTAACGCCAACAGTTAATCTGTAATTTCATATTGTTCTTGTAAACTTTTGTAAAATATTTCTAAATAAATGAATAACAATAAAAAAAAAAAAAACAAATATAAAGCAGCATATCGGTATGTGTTTGTACACATATCGGTATGCTGCTTTATATAAAAAACAATTTCGGGTGACCTTGACCTAGTTTCAAAAACTATATAAATGGAGCAATGTCCGTAAGAATTCCCTCAGTCTACGACTACCTTCAGTGCTGTACACATCTCCGTTGGTGATTGCGCAATGTCTCTCAAGATCAAGTGTGCATCATACGATACCTCCACTATTACAACTTTTGAACAGCTCGACAATTTCACTAATGAATTGCGAGTGCTTCTTGCCGGTGGTTATCACTTGAACGTTGACACCTATGTAACAAACAAGAGGATGTTCTCCAAACAGAACTTCTGCGATGAAGAATTGTTCTTTCCCACACAGGCGGCGACAACATCCGCTCCATCTACTCAAACCAATGTCAAATTCCACAAATACTACTAAATGACAAAGCATGACGTCAACAAGGGTTCGCTGTAAAATTTCGCTATAAAACGAGGGATCAACTCCAACAGAATCATCATTTGCTCTCCTACGGTCGCAGCGATAACAACCACTGCCGCCATGTTATACCGAATGATGATTGAATTCAATGGAAAGATCTACGGAAAGGACTATAGAACCGTAGAAGAGATGAGCGCCGATCTCAGTGTATTGACTAGAGAAGGGTTCCAACCAAAACTGATCCTGAAGTTTCCAGAAGTGCACCCGCTATCCACTGAAGAACTCATCGCCATGGCTAGAGCGAACAAGCAGGAACAGGAACAGAATATTAAGAAAGAACCTAAAGAAGAAGAAGAAGAAAAGGACAAGCCAGCATCATAAATAAAAAAAAAACATCTTACATTTGTAAGATGATCTTTTTTAAAACTCCATTTGGATGACCTTGAGATTACCCCCACCACTTTTATTGATCTATAAAACACGCTATCCTACACTGTACAACTTCATTTCTTGCCAACACTTGGAAGCGGCAACATGGAGGAGAAGAACAACGAGGACGCACCGCGCTACTGTTGTGAACAGAAATGCACAGATTTAGGAAGATGGATGGTAGACGGATTAGCTTGTACAAAGTGCGAATTCTTCGGATCCTGTTACTGCAAGTGCAAGACAAAGCAACTACCGCCACCAGAATTGCGAACCTTCAAGATTTATAAATCACGATACTTCCACACTTGCTGTCCCCAGAAGTGTATCAAATTTCATCCGCAAAAACTTGCCACTTGTCGAAAGTGCAATGCATATTATAAAGACGACTTTTGTACATGCATCATAAGTGCGTGCAAGTACAGATCAGATTGGTCTTCTGATCCTGTTGAAGCTTCAGATGTATAGCTGTAGTCACTGACTGCAGCCCTTTTTTAAAATTCCATTTGATTGACCTTGAGATTACCCCCACCACTTTTTTTTACAACATATATTCTACGGATCATTCCATACGCTTCTCATTCTTATTTCATTACTCGCACTGACAACAACATGGATGATAAATTCATTTCCTTTCAACATTTAATTACCAACAGAGAAGAGATGGAAGAACTATTCCAAAACTTACTGACAGTCATTGATAGCTATCCTTTAAGATGGATCAACATCACGGTGCAATATGTCAATCCTACCACAATATTTTCATCCTCGTCATCTTCTCCTGGCACCTCCATGTCTTCATCGTCGCAAAGTGCAGAGGAAGAGGAACAGACTACTAATGGTGTTAAAATTGTTGAATTAAACGACGAGGAACAAGAAATGCAAGCTCTGGTTAAATATAAATTTAATATTTAATTTACAAACAAAGTATTACTATTTTCTACATTGTGTTACAGCTAGCGCTTATCTTCGTACGGCTCCCACAACCTATCCCGACGGCGTTTCGCGGCGAACTGCGATGACCGAAGTTCCCTCGTTCCCCACCCGGGCTTCGCCCCACCACTGTCCTCCCCCCACTCTTTTCTTCCCCCACCCGGGCTTCGCCCCACCGCTGTCCTCCCCCCACTCTTTTCTTCCCCCACCACGGTACCCCTACCGAATATAGGCGGCCGCCTCACCTCCGCTCGCCATTTGTTCGCCGACTCCCGAACGATGAGCGGCTTTCCTTTAGCGACAAGTACAAATACATTTACCGTAAAGTCGCAACAAGACTTGAAGGATATTTTTGAAACTTTGAGTGACGTAGTCAGCGCTCCCAACAACACCATCACCATGACTGTGGAGATCTCCTACAATTGTCCACAATGCGAGGAGATGGAGAGCGAGGACATCGAACCTGCAGGCGGCACTCCTCCACCTTCCGAGGCTGCACCTTCCGACACAGCTGACGATGAGGTTTAGTCGAAGACAACTGTTTTTTTTTCTTCACCCCCCACCACTCTACAATAAATATGCACTGCATTCGTCTTCGCTTCTCATTTCATCGCCGACTTTCCTACCATCAACACCGCTCCCGTTTTTTCCCCCACCACAAACTAAAAAACACGCACACACAGACATGATGGACGACGTTACGCTCAGATCACGATTGGAGGAGGACAGACTCAGACTGGAGATCAACAGGCTGCAATTGGAAACGGCGAACCAACAAGGCATGGTCCGCCTGCTGCAACTGTTCAAATGCGTACTGTGCATGCTGTGCGTCTACCTCCTTTTCGCCATCACCTTCGGCGTCTACCACTGCGTCAACGGTGCACGACGCTCCAACGCCTCTCTGCACAACAACAACAACGACACTATTTTAATTTAAATTAATTAAAATAAATAAACTAAAAAAAACCCTCCCTCGGCCCGCCGCTCCCGCTCCGATCCGACCCGTCCCGAGTCCCCGCCCCGACTGAGCCCCTCGCGGCTCCGCTTTTTTAAAACTCCCTCCGGATGGCCTTGACCCACTTACAAAACACATCCATCACTGTCATCCACACCTGCCGGTTCGAACCGCTTGGCCTTGAAATGGGCCAGAACCGGCAAAACCCCACTACTTATGTTGCCTATGTTGATGTATTTATAGGCCTTACCAATATGGAACATAGATTTTTGGGTAATTTAACTTTAGAGATTTACCATACCGCACCTTTTAATCGGTGTATTAAAAATATAATAACTTTAAAGGCTTTCAAATATTTGTGCCAAGTTTCGTGTATTTTATTACGCCTTGATAAACCAAAGTGTATTTACAGCGATATAACAACTGTGATATACGACGTGTCTTCTTTCAGTGCCCATACTACTAGTTATAATAGATCGGGGCCGCTTTATGTATAGCGGGTCTATTTTGTCATGTTTTAAATTATTTGGGTGTTCGAATTTTGTTTTTATAAGTTAAATAAGGTAAAGTTTGGCAGAGTTATAACCTTTTTTTACAATTTAAATACTTCAACGAGTCTCCGTCAACAACTAACTGTAAATTAGACTTAAGCTCAATAAGGATTTACGACAAAAGCTTGCCGTTTTGATTAAGTGAGACCCTTCAATATCGGTACGGCAATATAGACACTGCTTGGCATTTTGCGTTTTTATGGTTTACAGGCTTTATTAAAGTAGTATGAGAGTAAATAAATAAAAAAAAATGCTATTGTCAATATTTATTACACTACATTTTAATTTTTACTGGCGGAATAAAATAGAGTAAGTTATATGCCTCATCTTATAATACAATAAATGAAAACTTAATCCGGGTTCAAGCTATACAGTACAAGTTTAACTATTTATATTTCTTATTCAGTTTTGCATAAAACTACAATCAAAATATTAAATTAACTCAAGTTGTAAGATCCATAAAAATTACATAAAAACGTGATACTTCTAAAATAGATCGGCACCGCTTTATGTATAGCGGATCTATTTGGTCGTCTTTTAAATTATTTGGGTGTTCTAATTTAGTTTTTGAAAGTTAAACAACCATATTTTAATTTTCTCCTTAAATGAAAATTCCCAATTAGCATAACCAACCTAAATTTTGGTTTTTAGGCATCGTTCTATAAATATGTCCGGAATAAAAGGTTTTAGTAGAGCTATTAATTTGTTGATCTTAGGTAGGCCTACATTAATTTAACATTGATTTCTTTTAAAGTTGGAAGGACATGCAACTTATTGACAGAAATTTAATTTATACTGTGTAGAATTAATAGGTAGAATCGAAACCTAGACATTCTTACATTTTGATTTGCTACAAACGTATTCCGAGATTTCTAAAAAAAAAAAAAAAAAATACTCGCAATTAATTTATTAACGTGCTAAACTTGTGGAGTCAAATAGGGGTAGAGCGTGTTTGTGTGTGTGGAGAGGGGAGGGGGTTTACCGTATTGTGAGAGAAGGGGCGCCGACTCCACAAGAGATCCAAAATGACCCTGGGTCAACACGAATCGTGTAAAATTAGTCTATTCTTCCTATAAATTTTTTTATTTTTTTAAGATAGATTTTTATTTTACCAAATAGATAACAACCGAGCGTATTCACCTTATCAATTTATGCTTGCCCTGGTTTTAAATTAAGAATATATACTTATTTAATACGCTAAGGCTTTTTTTGTTAAGAGAACTCTTACAATTTTCAACCGATTTTTAAGTTTTGTGTCGTTGGATAGAGCTTGGTTTGTAGTTGTTTTTGCAAAAAATATTATGATAATCGGACTTCAAATAAGGGTGCTATCCGCAAATTAAACTTTAAATGTACCCATTAAAAAGCATTGGGAATTGTTGAGCATTTTAAACATCTGTTAATGTACAGCTGTAAATACGTGAATTTTTTTTTGTGATTACTGATATTCACAATAGTGGATTGGTCGGATGTCATTGATTTGGAACTAAATGTAACTTTTGTATTGTATCAAAGTAAATTGCTCGATTTTGATCAACAAGTACACTAATTCTTAGTAAATTACTAGTAGTTTAACACTTACCGTTACAACGTAGCTTTGTAATCCACTTGTCCGCTGTGGAGTGATGGTTCACATGCGACTCGAGGACACCCGAGACAGCGGCGCGGACGCTCTGACGGAGTGCGGATAGAGTTCCTCCAAACAAACCAAGAAACTAAAAATTGTGACAAGCCAGAAGCCATAATGTCTGTCAACAAAGGAGGTTGGGTTACGGTCCGTTATAGTTATGTAAGTATAACTATAACGCGGAGTGGAAGTGGATACGCGGAACGGCACAATATTAATATACAAGAAACCTCCACCGAGGAGCTCCACGGTGGCTCGCCCTTCACGGCGGCTGCATCCACAGTCCACACACAGGTCCGTGGACCCGACATTCGGACATGCCCAGAGCACTTCATCCGACATTGTGGAAAGTGACTAGCAGAAGTTCCCGATCGCTTCGGGCCATTGCTCTTGCTAATTTACTAGTTTTTGTTAGTGTATTTTGAGTTATATCAATTTAAAATTACAAATAAACTCTTACATTTAAGTAACTATATTATAATGTTTTGGTACCTATTAAAATACAACAATAACAGTGACCGACTTTAAGAGAGAACTCGACCTTGGTCGACAATGCGTCTTTTGGTTTAATTTTGTTGTATACTAAGTGCGTGTGTGTTTGAAATATTTCATCCATTCGTGTAATCTGTGTTTATTCATACGACTGAACGACACTGAATTGGACTGTTCACATTAACATGAAAGATTTATGATAATATGATTCTCTAAATAAGTCATCCATACAATCTAGTAGGATTGCTAATGTAGTGCAACGCTATGTAACCATTTTATGAAACGAGTTTAATTTTGAATAGAAATTGCCCAATGGTCGCAATTTGAAAAAAAAATGTCAGTTGATCTATACATTATTAATATATAAATTGTATACCTGAAACATTTGTTCTTCCTGATTTGTTTTTTTACATTTTTACATCAGGTGTCTAATACTTAAATTAATTACCCTTCTTTCATAAGATTAACATTGAAAACTTAAATGTCTGTGTAGGGCGTAGCCCTAAGGGTCGATTTCAATTATAATAGTTTGCAGGTCTACCGGTCACTACCTTTATAATGGTATGCTCGGATTTCTAATATGATGCACACAAGCTGAGAATAAAAGGAGGAAAAGAATCATACTTGCCTATTAATATATCGATTATTCGCAGATATGTAACTAGAATAGATTGAAAATGAACCGTTAGCGCCTTTTTACTTTTATTCGCCTCAAACCATTTCTACCATGATTTATTTTACACACATCGCTTATACTTTATACTATATACTTTTAAGTATATAGTTCAAAATGTTCAGGAGAAAAATAAAGTTTGAAAACCTAATAGTTGGCTTGATTTATTAGGCTATTGTAAAACTAGAATTTATATTTTATTGTTTTTCTTTTGAGATTTTTAATAATCATTTTAAGGTAAAACTATTGGAAAATCGCGTATAAAAGAGCAATTTTTACAATGTCATTACAGTGAATTATGTAAAAGGCCAATTGTAAAAAAATATTTTAAAATTTCATCAAATAGTATTTGAAACCGTCATAAAATTTTAACGCATGTTTTTTTAAGTTACGATTTCAAATGAATACGATGATAAATTACTCTCAGAATCAAGCTTGCAGGAAAATAGAATAATTTAACCTATAAGTGGATACGTCCGAAACGTTTTTACGGAGGTAAAATCCAGGCTAAAGGCTAAACTAGGCTAAAATAGAATATTCAAGAGCATAGAACAATTTGTTTCAAATTAGATTCAAACAGTTTATATTTATTACATGGTTTTATTTAACAAAGATTTGCCATAGAAACAAAATTGTTACAAATCAAATTTCTTGGCAATCCATTGAAAACTATAAAGTTTTAAAAGTTTACAATGGTTTTCTGTATTTGATGTAGGAAGATTTAGTGATGCGCAGATAGAAAATAACATTATTTAGAGAGAAATTACGGGAATTCAATATAAGTTTAAAAAGTTTAATTTCAATTAATTTGTTCCATAGCCGAGAGACTTGAACGCTCCGTTTCACTGAAGCCGTACACTGACTGTAACGTGGTCTAGCATAGGCCTACCTGATTACATGACATTGTTGCCACTGCGAGTTTGTGTCTTGACATTGAAATCTTTATATTAATGGATATTATAGAATAATAAATGTATAATAAAAACATTAGGTTTCGACATTAACATTTATATAATAAATAATTATAACTGTTGAAACCAATAATTTCTAAAACCGTAAAATTACGTAGAATTTCAAATATATTTTTTAATTTACGGTTCTACATAAAAGTTTTCACTCTTTTTCTGATAGGCCTATATATAAATATGTATTATTGTATTTAATTAAGAGTCATCATTAACTAATGATGAATGTGCTTGTACAGGGTGCGGCAAAAAAACCGATCGGTTTTCTTTCGCGCACCGCTCAGCGACAGGACTTCTAAAAAAAGGTGGGGGCAGGATTGTTGGAACGCAAATTTTATGCCATTTTAGTTGTCATGGAGTAGTGGTCGCGTGAACAACGCTAGTTCGTTATCAAGACGTATTTCAAATTTGGTGATTCAATCATTGCTACTCACCGGCAGCTTTGTGCATTTCTTTAAATTAGATCAACATTTAGAATTCCGTATCCTAGCACAATTATGCAGTGGGTTAATAACCTTAGATCAACATTGAGTTGAAAACGAAGCGAAAATGCCGTCCAAGATCAGCGCGGACACCAGAGAACATGGATAGAGTCCACGCTGCTGATTGGAAAACAGTCCTCGTCGGCCCGCCAGAAAACAAGCTAGCGCTTTGCTAAGGTGTCTACGCCAGAGGCATTTTGTTCAGAACATTTTACAATTTACACTAAATGCTTTTAAGTGAGAGTATTCCAAACTCATCACATTGTTTTGGACACCCCGGGAATCGAACCCGTGACCTCTTGACCCGGAGTCCAAAACGCTCGAATGTAGGCTGGTGAGATGCCTTAGACATGGCTGACCCCTCGGTTTGACAAATTTTGTTGTTCGATCTTAATTTCCATCCATACGCAATTAATTTGCTATTGTCCAGTAATTAAAGCTCACTGATCATGCAAAGCGAAAAATATTTGACAGACAAATGATTGATTTAAATGCTGATACAGAAATTTTAATGTTTACTGACGAGACGCACAAAATACCCCCCGATAACGAACGCACGTTACTAAACATGCCTGGCCTAATGTAAACATGTAGGTTAGGCGACCACTACTCTATGACTACTGAAATGGCATAAAATTTGCTTTCCAATAAACCCACTCCCACCACCCTCAGACGTATTGTCGCTGAATGGTGCCCGAAAGAAAATAGATCGTTTTTTTGCCGCACCCTGTACTTCGGTCATTCTTGCTACACCAAATTGCTCAACAAATAAAAAACCTCAACTATACCTAGGCATGGACCTAACTCTTTGACGTTTTTGTGAAAGCTAACATAGTAAGTAGCTCAGATACTGACGTGAAATTATACTAAATTTAGAATTTCATTAATATTGAAAATTATTACTACATTTAAATTGCTTAGTCCAGTAGTTATCTAGTAGTTGTCATTTAAATTTATAATTTAACAAATATATTTTTGAACACTACCTTTATAAAAAGTAAACATGACTCCGACTCCCTATATTATTTTTACAGCCAGACGCCCTCGCGGCACCTTCTGTGGTTGCGATGCATTCTGAGCCCTCCCCCGTACCACAAAACCGACAGCGTGGTAGATCCTGTACGACTAGACACGTCTCATACACAAGAAACTGCACCCTATATAGTTGTCAAAAGCGAAACGGAATTTTTTATCCAAATTTTTTTATTACGGTTGGGAATCTTAGGAAATATAATATTTCCTAGGCATAACTATTCCAAACTCAACGAGTATCAAATATCTGTGATCCATTCTAGAATATAATAAAGTAGTCTTAATGTAAAAAGTGCTAAAACAAACTTGGTGCCTTTTAAAAACAAATAATTTCAGAAAATAAACTAAATAACGTGCGTCTATTTATTTAACTATTAATGTTATTCCTCAATGCTTTTTTTTAAGATCCCTCGAAGAATGAATATAGAATTAGTTGTGATAAATAAAAAAAATAGTTTTTTAAGATGCCTACTAATCTGTAACTTACTATTCTAATTAGGATTAAGTTATGAGTATAATTTATGATAAGCACAAATAAAGCGTCAAGTCCGACGAGGCCCTACACAAATAGGTAGGCCTAGGATGCAGTTGGGTCTTCCTGCTTAAACGGACCCAGTCCTGCAACCACAGATGGATAAAACGATTGTAGTCAGTCTGTTCTGTGACACAACCAAAACACCAGCCACAGCCACAACGTGACCCATAGTTTCTGGAACAGGTTTTAAAAATATAAATCCAAGATAACTTTTCCTCGTATGAAATTAATGTATTGATATAATCAACATTTTTTTATTCACATTATTCTTAATCAAATTGAATGGCTTAACGTAAAAATATGCAAGTAACAGTATAAAAAGTAAGAAATAAAAGAAAGTTTTATCCAACTAAATAATATATATGAGATATAAATAAACTATAAATTGTTTAAAATGCAGGTTACCTCTTCTCAGTTGCAAAACTTGTTTGACAAGTTATTTCCTCAACGCAATTATTTGAAGGTAAAATAAGCAAGATCAAACTATCCCCAGCAGGCTTACATGAGTGAATGTGTTGGAATGAGGTTGTAGGTATACTGCTTGGTTAGTCTACTACTATCAGTCACAAAGTATTAAAATTCTGTTATTGTCATATAAGCTTAATTTATTTCATTGTTAATAGACCAGATACATATGACCGTTTTTAGTTATCATAAAATTGTATTTGTTTAAGCTATTAACCTACTTTAGAAAGTTATTCTTCCTTTTCAAATACAACTTGATTTGCACCATTTTAAGTACATGAAGATCATATAATGATATCATATCACGTTTCATTAGAGCAAGTATTTGTTAGTTTTGCATTTGTAAATTTAAAATGACATATAAGTAACAAATTAATCAATAGTCATAACAAAATCAATTGTTCACAAACACGATAAAAACTAGTTACGTTGTTTATGGTAACTTTATATAAGATATCGTTTTCCTGCTAGACGTATCAGTAGCGAAAAACTTGTTGACATTGAGTTGCAGCTCTGACTGTTACAGTGTAGAGGTTTAGTCTAGCAATTGCATTGGTGAAGTGACAATGTATATTTAGTTATGGGGTTCTTAAAACTATTTTATATACTGTCTCCAATTAGAAATTTTGTCATTGTTACAGTTGTGTCCGTGGCGGTGGCATACACGTTGATTAAATATTTCCGGGAGCGTAGACCCACGCCTGATATTTATGTTTTTGAAGCAACTGAATACCCATTTTGAACTGCATTTGACACTCTCAGATGATATTTTAACGGCGTAACTCAGATGACGTTAGCTCTTGGAGGTTTGCATGTAAGTACCATTACATCTACGATATTACATATTTAAAAGGTAGTAAATCATCAGTAAAAATAGTCAAATAAATATATGAAATGATAAAGTAAAATATAATAGTTTTGAGAAAAAATAATAAAAACTTAAATTATGACAACGAGATTTTAGAAAATTTTATTAATACCTTATTATAATATTCTATCATATTATTTTATAATATCTATATAACGAGATAATTTGTAACATGACGGTTTTGTAATTTGCTGGGTAAACAATTATTATTTCAAATTCATAATAATTTCATCAGAAATTACACAAAGTTCTCACATTAATTTGAATAAATTATCTCACACTTCCATAGTCTACTAAATTGATTATTAGAGTGCATTCGAATCGGCAGCCTATAAAAAAGTTAATTTTAACTAGCATACGAAAAGTGTTATTATTTGCTCCATCAAAATCAATAACGTTGCAATAGATAATTAAACCACTGTCGTAAAGAAAGACCTGTCTTACTTTGCCCGTCTATAAAAACGGGGACTACACCATTTTAATAACTATCGTCCAATATCCGTAATGGCAAGTTTTTCGAATACCGCAAGAGAGTGTCTCCGGTTTCCGGCGTGGCACGCGTGGGTGGTGACAGATTATTAGATTATTTGTCGGCAGACCAAGGGAGTAGTTATACAACGGCAGGAGGGGTACCGTTATGTAACTGGCGTTCGGTCGCAGTGACTCCGCGTCGGTCAAGGCAAGCACAGGTAACATAACCTCTACCTCACCACTACCTTAGGTTTTACTGATATCTATGGTAACTTCTAGGCCAATCTATTTCAGAGGTAGTTATTTATGCTATTGAAGTAATTTATCATCTAAGTTCAATAAAAATTAAAGACTTTTTTTAGGAAAACATGTTTTTGCATAGGATTTTGATTGTAAAAATCGCATAATTAGTATTTTACCTAAAACAATTTAACATAATTTTACTGAACTAACGTGTCTATAACCGGCTTGTTAGTTTATTTCATTTACGCATATATTTTAACGATATTTTTAGGTTTTCCAGTAACTCGTAGCGTAGCGCTGGAGATGATTATATAACCAGTCCTGCGCCGCCGCCGGTCAGGTGACCCTGCTCCGCGCATCGCTTAGCTACACACCATGCATCGCACTATTATATGCGTTCAGCTATTTTTAGAACATTCCTATTTTTAATTTAATACTAAAATGCTACTATCTTCTTGTTATCGCGCTGTTACCAAAATAGATATTGTTATTGACCAACAACAATCTCGTCATTCAGGGTCGTGAGGCCACCCGATTGCTGTATCAGTGATGGCGCATTGTTTGTTACTATCAAGGTATATAATTTTATGTAGGCTACACAGCATACGTATTCGCGCATTTCAATCTTGGTTTGTCTAAGAATGTCTAGAATTTCTCTAAGAAAGAGCCTCTTTTTGTTGCTATACCGGTATTATCGTATTTAAATTAGAGGGCCAAACAGGTTTCTGCGTTCTAGTTCGTGGCCGAGAAGGTTGTAGAAAACTCTTCTAAATCCTACTCACGTTATAGGTACGTTATAGTATTTGTGTACTCTAAATAATGTAGTTGAATTTGAGGATGTTTCTTCCTAGTAAAAACAATGAGTGAAAACTTTAATATGAATTTTTAAAGTTTATATATATAAACACATTGTATTTGTTGGTAAAATGTAATAAACTTGCTAGTCTACGTATTAGGAGTTTAAATCAAAAGAACGTCTTTCACACTATTATGATCAGTGCATCAATGTAGCAGTTCGGTATCAAGGATGTGGCAAAAAGGATAAAGTAATTCCTTTCAATAAATGCATACTTTTTTTGCAATAAATTATAAAACTTAATATAGGACATCATACAAAAAAGTTTAGGGCATAAGACAGTTTTATTAAAAAAGCTCTTAACAAATCTACGAGAAAAATATTAATATAAAATTCAACTTATTAATTAAAGTATATAAGTTTTATTTTGACGGTGATCTATACTTTTGATCGTTGATTTTTTCATGGCCAGGATGGGGTTATGACAGCCATATTGAAACCCAATACCTGATCCCATACAAGTGCTCTCATTCTCGTGTTCTCTGCCCTCAATCCATTTTCTGTTTTCTCCAATAACTGCGTAGTACAGAAGTTGCAGTGCTGAGTTGAATAAGAACCAATTTCTTTACTGAATAGCATATAAAAAAATTGATTCAAGAAATTGTAAGAATGGGCGTAGATAATAAATGGGAACTGTAAAATAGGGAACTTATTGGAATTGAATAATGTTAAAATTTGTATAGATCTGCGGGCAAGCTGCTTTAATCATTGTGTTTTGAGACAATCAAAATAAAAATATCTTGCAAAAAAAACAGTATAACTTATAGCTTTATAAATATAAAGTTTTGAAACTCATTGTTTGATGGGCTAGCTACTGCCCCTGTTTAGAGCTCATCTGGTCCCAGACAAGGCACAAAACAAAAAGTAACAACAAAAACAAAACAAAAAACCAAGGTACACAAGGCATCACAACAATACTAAACTCATTTTTCATTCTTATTCACCTTAAATACCCCTTGTAGCGTGCCCGTTGCCAGGATGCTTTGCTAGCATTGGCATCTCACAAAGTGATTCAGTGATTACAGCCTCTACAAAATGACTTGTGATGGTCTCAAAACCTTGAACCTCATTTAGAATTATGTTTAACTAAGTGTTAGTAACAGTACAGCAGAGTACAAGAAATGTGTTATTTGTTGCAGATTGATGAAGTGATCAAGTCACTGTGACCAAGATGGCCTCCTCTAGCAAGGACGCTGACATTGAGGGGGCTAAGAAACCCCTCATCCCCCCCGAAAACAAACCCGCAGCGGAGGACTCGATATACCGACAGGTTTGCCAATCATCTGCACATCATATTTGTTACTTTTATTTTTATTATTTGTTCAAATTATTTACAACACAACATATCTTTGAAAAAAAACACATGTACATATACAAACACCAAGAGGAAACCAAAGAAAACAATGTAATGTGACCTTTCAAAGGAAAGTAAATTCTTCATAACACCAACACATTATGATACTATAATTAAAAAACTTTTTCAGCAGCTTAAGGGGTGGTTAATTAATTATAAAAAATAATTGAATATTATAAATATTATTATTGAATATTATTATAAAGGTATTGGAGTATTTGAGAGACAAAGTCGAGACAATCGAAATTCGCCAAAGGCATGCCTTGACTTGTGGTGGTGGATTACTATATTATTAAAAAGTTACTAATTATATAACAAAGCAATCTCTATATTTTTGGCATCAGGCAAAGTGTCGATTGGGGAACCCATCTTTTAGCTTAGCAGTTATTCAGAAAAAAAAATATAATAACAAAAAACACCTCAGATAGGGGTTGCTCCTCTCTACCAATCAGGAGGGCTTTACACTGCCGAATAGAAGAGTTTGACATCTCCGATTGGTCTTGCTCTTCACTACTCCCCTCAGGACTTGGCGCCCTTGATGGTTGCCATCTATAACTTATAATTTTAATTCCTTTATTTAAAGATATAGAACTTTAATTAACTTATTTAGAACTTATTATCTCTCAGCATAATCATTCATTACATTTTACCACATAAAAAGTTGTGTCCTCTTAATGGGAGGGTAATTTTTATTTCCCTATTCAACTTTCTCAAAGCAGACTATCAAAGCCCTTGAACATATCGCTTCGTCCTTGTCCCCCACTCTCGGGGCCGCCCTACCATCATAGTAATTATTTCATTTTTCGCAACAGTTAATATTTGCTCGTTCGTCCAGGATGGTTAACAAAGATTTAAAAGTGATATGATTAGGTCTTAAAGGTAATTGAAAAGGTATTTCTAAATGCTAAAACCTAATCTACTGCAGTTAAAGGGCCAAGAGGTGCAGTGCTATACTTCTGAGAAGAACAAAACTTAACTTTAAAGAGCACAGAAGATAGAAAATGAGGAGGTTTTAAACATGATGAATGTTACATTATTTTGGTCTTAAACTAATAAAATTTATCGTTTCAAGAAAAGCGTATAAGTAACTATGATTATTATTTTTTAACTAAAAAGAATTGTAATATCAATATTTCCAAACATTGAGTTGCGCCAGGTTTGATGACTACAAATGCGACTTGAAAGGTTAAATATAACTGCAAAAAGATTATATTTTTATGATTTTGTAGTTTTATGGACCATAACCCTCCTTGTCATTTTAAACTATTGCAATGGGTTGTAGCTGTTCCTGGGTGCTGTTATCGTCTGCCCTAGCATCCTCTCGGGTGTGGCTGTAGGCTTCAGTGCTGTCACCCTGCCCCAGCTCAACTACACCCTTGATGATAGTTCTTGGTTCGGTAAGCATTGTCTACTTCACCTTACCTCTTGTTCACAGCTGTTCCTGGGTATTGTTGTCGTGTTGCCAAGCATTGCTCCAGGAATGGCCCTCGGATTCTCTGCTACAGTAATTGACCAGCTTCCTATTACAATTGACGATGGTTCTTGGTTTGGTAAGATATTTTTACATTTTGTGTAGCTTTGTTATGCTCTGTACATAAATATTGGTTGTATTAAATTATTTTATTTTAGTTTGGGTAGCTTGTTGGTTAAGGTACAGTAATGTATTCTAGAAGGTTTGCTTGATCAAGTTACAAAATATTTTTATTGCTTGGTATGGGATCCAGGTGTCATTGGGAAAATAATTTGTTACCATGTCTAGTGAGTCTCTGGCGTGGTATTAGAGCAACCTATTCTGACCATATTCAATAACACTGTCATGCGTTTGCATCCTGGCCCTAACAAAGTATTGACCAAGCAGCTTGAACCGTACTTTGCTTAGTAGATTATAAGCAGAGATCTTTTGTAAAATAAATACATCAACTATAACAAGTGGTTGCCATCTTCTAAAAAAATCAGTTGATCTTAGCTAGTAACAAAGCTACACAAGTCTTCTACACTGAAAGATGATGTAGGCCAGGCCTTATAAATGGGTTGAGCATGCAATGAAGTTCTAATGAAATTCGACTTTTGATAATTGTTAGGGACATCTAGTACCGGTAGATGACAAAAATCAATGTTGCCCCATTTCCAGTGTGGGCATAACATAGAATCCCCCGTAGAGTAAGTAATAGATAAAACATCATTGCCCTATGTCATGTTATATTTCATTTTGAAAATGCCTTTGAATGTTGAAAAAAGCAACAAATCCTATCTCAAAAGTTTTAATATGTCGCTAGGTAATGTATTTTGGAAATTCAGTACAGTAGAACCTCGATAGTTTGACACTTCTTATAGCTTGACATAGTCCGTGACAACTTAGAATGTCAGTAACGACTGATAGTGTCCGTGTTGGAAACTGAGAAAGGTGAAAATTTAAACAATGTGGCAAATGATATGAGTAATGGTTATGTTAATAATAATAATAATAATAATAACAGGTAAATAAAGTTATGGTTTCATTAAACTTTAGTGTTTTCTGATTTAAACTCATGATTTTTATTCTCTCTATGTTAAAATTTCCCATATATTTCCTATAGTTAAATACTCTCAAAGTCCACAAAGTTTCGAACAATGGATGTTCTACTAATGCTTTAAATGCAAAGTTTGACAGCCTGCCTTTCTGGCTCAAACCACCAACTGAGGTCGGGTTTGCGGCATTGGTTCTTTGTAAAGCTTACATAAGAAGATTCCCTTGTAAATTTTCATGGGCTGTCTCAGTTAGGGATGAGTCATAATGTAACTCATGTTTGGTGACAACAAGTATTGACCGCAAATGAGTAAAAGAAAACAAAAAATTTAGTAACAAGAAAACTTTTAACTTAAATATTAAGATTTAATTAACTTAAAAAAAAAATTAAAAGAAAAAAATGACCAAGAAAGATTAATTCGTCTTCTTTTTTTCTGTTCTTAGCAGTTAATAGGCTGTTGCCCAGTGAGGAAACTTTAGATAATTTAGCAAACCGAATAGGAATACCTATACCAAACATTTATCATCAAAAGCCATTAACTCCTGGGCACAGTCTTTGTTACGTCTGACACCCAACTGTGATCCTCACCTTGTGTGCATGGTAAGAGCAATTAGCTCATACCATTGGAAAGGTGAGCGTCCAGTAGATGAGCAGAATTCCATTACAATAGTCATCAGCCCCCAGGACTACGCCCTACAGGCTTTCATAGTTTCAATGGTAATCTTATGGGAGAAGACTAAATTAGACAGCTGTAATAACACATTTGCTGGTAAATCAAGAAGAACGGATGTTTCAGTAATAAAATATTTTTTCTAAGTAATTGGGTTGAGATCAACTGAATGTTTTGTCGAATTTCGATCAGGAGGTAATCTCTAGTAGAGTGATAACTGGGCGATGAAGAACAATGTTGCTATTTATGGTGAGGGGGCAATGAATCTGGTTAGCTCAGGGGCAACAATTTTTAAAATCCGACTCTGGTTGACAGTTCAGTGTACCAACGTAAATACTGAGAGAAAAAGGTGTTTCCTGACCCAAAAATGTTACTGAACGAGACAGTATTAGTTGGTGGTCTGCACAACCCACGGATTCAGTCCCATATGGCCCATATGAAAGCATTGGGGGTATGTGTGCCTGTACAAGAGTGCTGTGTTCTCCATAGAGCCAGTGCTGAGGTGTAAAGCAGACTCAGTTGTTGACGATTTTGGATTTATTTATATATAATGTGTTTCTGTTTCTATCGTCAACCATTAGTACACAGTTAGGTTACCTATACATTTGTAATTCAGTTAACTACAGATAATAATGACAATGTAGTGATATCTATCTTCTTATTTCTATAAGGGTTTCGTCTGTTACGTCCCTTTTTCTCTCGACCCACTGAACCGATTTTTAAGATTGAGGTGTCATTTAAAAGCTTAGGATATACCGCAGTGACGAATCGTAATTAAAAAGGTCATATTGTTTCGGGCTTTGCCCCCTCGCCTTTGATTTATTTCTAGAGTGTGCTTAAAAATGTTAACCAACTTTTATTGCAAGTTCTTTAATGTGAATGTAATTTAACGTCTGATTACCTTCAGATGAACTTTAAAAGCCAGATAGTAAACAAAAATATATCTCTGTCACTTCATAATCAACTTTCACATACTGTAGGTGAGTTTCACTCATACAGAATCATAAAATGCGCAATTTGCGCACGGGCCACCTCGTTTATTTTAATCATTTAATAAATTTGTTTTGGGGGACGGTATTTGGGAGTCCTTATCGGAGAGCCACCACTGCATTAATGGTTAACATACAGGGGAATCAAATCAATGTACAACAACAAACTATTAACTTTTACTAGCTTAAAAAAAAATTGAACTTATTAAAAGTAAATTTTTTATGTTATACTTGTTGCTTTAAAACCTTCAGTGCGGAGCTTATAGATGTATTTCTACTCTTGATGAGTCTTCATCTACAATCTTGGTTTTGTGTCAGTAAGGACAATTTTGCATTTTTTTAAACATTTATTTCTACCAATGATCAATGAACATAAGTTAGTTTAAAGTAAAGTTTAAGTTTGATGTTGTTATCTAAAAATTTGCAATACAGTATAGTATAAATTTTTCACTAAAGCAACATTTTTTAGTTTTACAACTTAGATTTTACAACTTGTCTACCTTCAAAATATTGCTTCTAAATAGACAATTCATTTGTTTTCTCTAATAAAAACAATTAGATAATTGTTGCCTTCTGCAGTAATATGGTATGGTTCTAACTATACGGTGATATGCAGCTATATTAACCACTCGATTTAACCAGATTACTAACCATTTAACCTGCATTAACTAATTAATTATTGTATAACATATTACATCTTTCGGAACCACGGAGGTCTCCACCAGTTCTTAGTCACTATAAAAAATAAAAATAAACAATGAAATGGCCACTCCAAGCAAGGCCAACTACACACCAGGCCGGAGTGCTCAGAGAGATGTCGTCACAGTAGTGGTGTACCAGCTGATCGGTGTTGCCAAAATCAGGTAATTTATCCCAATTTTCGGGGGTTTAAGCGGAAGGTGGGGTAATTATATGTTTATTTTAGGGGATTTCCAGGTAATTATTCGGAGAATCGCATCAAAATTGCATCCTTCCAGATCAGCTGGAGCACCAGTAGTGTGACGTTTTAACAAAAGTGGTGGGGAGCATTCCGGCCTGATGTTTAGTTGGCCTTGCTCCAAGGGTCAACGATGATCCACAGAGGATGTCTAGACAGAAAGAGGCGTAAGCCAGCGCTGTGGAGGGGATACTACCTGAGGTCACTGCAAAACCACCCTGGTGCGGACTTTCATTGTAGCTTTAATAACGCTTTGATGATTTTTGGCGATGGACAGGTTTTGGTGCGGACTTTTATGGTCGCCACATCTTTTAATGCCTGTGAATCTTTGTATTTTCATAATTTAACGATGTAGTATCTGCAGGGTGTCTGATATAATAACTACACAATTTTTATTCAATTTAGTTTATCAAGAAAAGGTGTTTACTGGCCCAAAAATGTTACTGAACGAGACAGTAAATAAAAACAAGAGAGCCACACACAGCTGAATACTGTGAAAACTTGTGAATATTGTTCTTAAAATGCCAGCTGTTTTTAGCGAATTTCCCATAGGGAATAAGCTATTACCGTAGGTCTCATGGTAAGACTTAAGCCCGGGACCATGTTACTTTTTCGTTTTGAGGTGCCCAGAGACCAAAAATAATAGTCATTAAAATTTTTATATATATATATATGTATATATATATATATATATATATATATATATATATATATATATATATATATATATATAATATATATATATATATATATATATATGTATATATGTGTCCCTAGACACGATAACTCTCGTAAAAATGGTCCGATCGACACCAAATTTGTTAGAGATGTGTAATCCTACGTTTATTCGGATGAGTTCGAAAACCAGACCTATCAACCTACTGGAAGGGGTAATTTTGGGGGGTTTTGTACCCCAAAAATGGGTTTTTTGCATTTTTCATATGTAAATTTTAAAATTTTAAATTTTTATTTTGACCATTGGATTTAGCTCAAAAAAACACACAATTTAGTATTTTGAAGCTTTGCTCTATCTCCATTGGTTACCGAGATATTACAAAGTCTAAAGACAGTACATTGTCTTTTGGGGCTCCAATGTTAATCTTATGGAGAATAAGGATGTGTTAATATTTCACTTATTAACCAATATTTTTGGATGAAACTTGGTATTTAGCTTCATTTGGTTGAGATTCATCCATTTAAGGTAAAAAATCTTGGATTTTGTACTTATCATGGCAGCAAACCTGCATACTCTTTTCCCATGTTAATCATATGGAGAATAGGCAAACTCTTTTATTTATGGGCAGATATTGATGAAACTTACTATATGGCTTTATAAGGTCGAAATAAATTTTTTCTATGCTAAAAACCTACTTTTAGTGTCCCCCATGGCAGCATACCTGCATACTCTTTCCCTATAGTTATCTTAAGGAGAATAGACATTTATTTCCCTATTTATGAGCACGTGATGAAATTTTGTTTACAAGTTTAGCTGGTCAAAATTAATATTACTAATTTGGAAATTCGCTGAGTACGCAGGTCTGCTGCGACGGGGGGTATTATATAAAATTGGAGGGAATTTAATAGGATTTGATGTAAATAGCTAATCATTATTATTTCAGTTATTATTACCTTAAATGAGAATGCCAGTGTACGAAATGTTAAAAACAGGGGGTGAATTGCTGGCACAATGAAGTTTCTCTGTTTTTTATTGCTGTACAAAGATATTGGAGGCCAGGAAATTGTAGAAATGCAACTTTGTTTTAGGGAACCATAAAAATTTGCTGTAAAATTTGTAATGCTGAATTTTTTTATAAAATCAAACCTGTGCTTTAAATTTTCAAGTGTTCAATTAAATTCCCTTTAATTGTATATAAGAATTACACATCTGGGACTGTTTCTTGATGAAGTACATCAAACTAAAATGGTGTAGTTATACATCAAACACATTGTATCCAACATGTTCTTTAACATACATTTTTTTCAATACTTTTTATCCTTCAATGCTACAATATATTTTGATTGTTCATAAATATTATGTTGCCTGTTTCAGCGAGTATTGTGTTCTTGGGAGTGGCTGTCGGGTGCATTCTCGTCAACCCTGTGATGGACAAGTTTGGCAGGAAGCCGACCCCTGATTGCCAGCAACGTGATTGGTCTCGTCGGGTGGCTGTTCCTGTCCATCCGAGCCGGACCTCCAACTCTCGCCAAGCTCTACATTGGCCGCTTCATCACTGGGATCTCCGCAGGTATGACAGCAGGGCCTGCAGCTGCCTACGCCACAGAGTGCCTCTCCGTTGAAAACGCCAATCTTCGAACAATCCTGATAACATGGTCTACAGTAGCTCTTAGTGTTGGAATATTGTTTTCTTACGTCATGGGCTCTCTTTTAGCCTACTACAAGGTGGCCAGTCTTGCAGTTCTTATTTCTATTTTTGCTTTCATCATGGTGGCCATATTCATACCTGAAAGTCCGGCTTGGTTGGAATCAAAGGGTCGCTCGGGTGATGCAGAATGGGCTCAAAAACAGCTGAATATCAAAGTCCCTTCAAAATCCAGTGGAGAGACTTCATCCAAACCTAGCACTTCTGCTGAATCTGGTCAAGAACTTTCCTTGTCTGACTCTATTAAAGAATTCAAGAAGCCTGAAGCTTACAAACCACTTTTAATTATGATATTTTTCTTCTTCTTCCAGCAGTTTTCTGGAGTTTACATTTTGATTGCTTACATGGTGGATGTCACCAGACTTGCGGGAGTGGTGATCTTGAACCCGTACTTTATCACAATTGTTGGAGGGTACTCTAATCTTGATAGTCTCTATCGGTGCCAGTTTTGTTTACCCTAAGACAAAGTGTTCGTGCTATTGCATGTCTCTCAGGGAGCAGGTATGGCAGCTTCCATGCTCTTCATTGCTATTTACTTGACTGTCCGTCGTTCTTGGTTAATAGGTCCCTACTTACCTCTTTTACCAATTTCATTCCCTTGACAGCGTTTCTTTTCAATATTGTTTGCAGCACCATTGGATTCTTGATCCTCCCATGGTCTTTGATGAATGATATATTTCCTCTCCAAGTTAAAGGTTTAGCCACTGGTGTAATAACTTCATTAGGTTACCTCTTCAGTTTCTTTGCCATCAAAATGTTTCCCTACCTCAGCATTTCACTTGGAAGACCTGAGACATTTTACTTCTTTGGAATCATGTCAGTTTTGGGAACTCTATTTGTGTACGCTTTTCTGCCAGAGACAAGAGGGAAGACTCTCGAAGAAGTATTGGATTCTTGGTCTAAAAAGAAACCAGCAGAAAAAGAATCTGCATAAACTTTAACCCATTGGCCTACTTTGACAAGTCTATCTCGTCCGGCCCGCTCAGGCACTCCAGAATACTTCGACAAGATACTCTCGTCGCCCAACATTGCAAGCAGTTATGGCTTTTTCCAATAGGTAGCAGCACGTACTGGGTCACTTTTTGGTTTCACGATAAACTGCATTAGTTTTACCACAATTTCAATCTATTGGTTGGCAATCCTGATCTTCAGAAAATAATTAATAATGTAAACAAACTAGTGCAAGTTTTGAGGTTGTGTTTACATCGCGATGTCGCATAGTTTTGGCTTGCACTCAAGTAAAATTGATAGATTTGTTGATAATTATGACTTATCTTCAAATGAAGAAGGTACTGAAGATGAATTTGTGGACCGAGTAACACTTGAACGGTGTCAGTAAGGAGAAATATCCGATCCTGAAAGTAATATTCATGATTCAAACGTGTTGTTACCTAGGCCTACCACATAACAAATTGACGATAGTGATGACATTCTCTTCAAATACAGGTCATAGCCTATCATTGAAACTCTAAATAAAGTAAGTACAGGGGAAATTGATTTACCTGTATGTTATTAATTTATTTATTTTTGAAACATGCCCACTTCAAACATCAGACAAAAACGCTAGGCCTACTAGGCCATGGGGAGATCTCGATGACTATCATATGGAAGTTGACAATAATGAACTACTTCAAGGAACTATTAATAATATTAATATGTTAAAAAAAATAATTTAACTATTTTTATGTTTAGGTAAATATATAAATAAATAAATAAATAGGTCTATAGATAAATAAATAAATATATATATATATATATGTATATGTATATTATATAAATATATATGTAATATATATTTATCTAATAATTATATTCTATAAGCTACAATCACCAATAATTTTAGATCAATCTAACAATAAACACCAAAGATATAGCAGTTTTTGTAAGTCTAAAAAAGTGCCAGAAAAAGTGGATTTCCTGGGGGTCTTTGTGCACTAGGAAAGAGGTAGGCCAATGGGTTAAATAGCAAGAAAGTGTTCTTATTATAAATAGACCTAAGTGTCTCTTATGTTGTTAAGCACATTAATGACAATATGTTAAATGTGTGTTAAATACTAACTATTAAAATTGTTATGTGTTGTTAAGAAGATCAAAAGACAAGAAATATTACTGTTTAGGAGGACTATGTTACTTTCAAGTAACATTTTTGTTATTTATAGACATTTTACAATTTAGTATTTTGTGTTGCATATAAAAGTATATATTAATTTAATGCTACTCTTTTTTCATTGGTGTTAGTATGTTTTTACTTTTGTATTTTTATATCTCAAATGCACTGATTATTAATTTCTTTACTCTTGTGATTTATTCCAGCTAGTCTATTATAAGTTTACGTTTAAGTGTGCTACATGTCTTTACTGTACTCTGATTGCTTATGTATTCTAAAAAGGTTTGAAAATCATCCAAATAAACCTAATTATTTTGTACTAGACAGTTTTATTGTTTGTTCACTATGACTCAAGGGTGGGTCCAGGTTTGAATTATGGGGGGGGGGGGGGTTTCCATGAGAAGACAAAGAAACATGTTTGACATGTGGATTATAAAAGCAATTAACACTAGACTCATAGACAGCTCACACCTTCAATTAAATCACAAGATCGCGCGGGGGTAAATTTTTACCCCATTATGATTTTGGGGTTTCTAATGATGCTACAACATACTACTTGATTGAAATGTATTTATTACTTTGGCTTAGACCTCGGATGAAAAAAATCACATTATTTACATTTCTACGTTGTTAAAACCATAGTTATTTAGGCCTACATATCAAAACAATCACTACACAAGTTTCAACCAGATGGTCCTTGCAAATTCTGTTGCCCCAATTGCTACATATCTTTTTTGTCTTACTAGTATTCATACTTCTTGGACAAAAATAAAATCTTGTGTTTTTAAGCCCTAAATTTTGAACAGCCTCTTGTGGCAATCCTAAAGTTAGCTTTATTAAAATATTTGTCTAAAATATTATACTCTTGCGTACTACACACAAATAACATTCTAAGAGATAAACCCAAACAAATTCATAATCGGTATTTCATCATATTTACAAAAGCAGAAATATAACAAAAGCAGCGATTCACAAAAGTATAAGCATGTGTGAAGTAAAAAGTCTCCTACAGAACACAACATGCTGTTTTCCTCAGCCACCAAGGACACTATTGTGAATGTGTTTCCCCAAACCTCAAGGTCAGGTAGTGTATGAGTCGACTTGAAGATATAGGAGAGCTGGAAGCAGGGCCCATTTTAGCATAGTGCCGCCTCTAGGCCGTATTATGCTTGCCGTTCCCCTCCCCCCAGCCCGTCCTGTAGATGAGCAGAATCCCATTTTAATTCACATCAGACTCCGAGGCTACGCCCCACAGAATTTAAAAGTTTCAATCTAAACTGGCATAATCTTGTCTATAATCACAAGTTTGGTCTTCAACAAATTTAACCCTAAAAAGGTGAACTCTTGTATATAAATTGCCAATTCTCATCCCGTTGAAGGTCGTAATAAATCTTCTGCTGTCGTTAGAATAGGAAAACCAAGGCCGCAAAAAAGCAGAATTCTTCAGGCAGAACAATCTGTTCCCTTTCATCTAGGAAGAGGTAATCCAATTTTTATGCCAATGTGTTAGTGATTTAATTTTGAGATAATTTAGAATGTCGCAAAAATAAGAATTGTAGGAATTGTTAACTGCTATGGTTTTTAGCGTTTTTAGCTGCATTATCAGCTTTTTCATTTCCTGAATTCCAAAATGAGATGGTATCCAAACAAATTGTATGGAAATACCTGATGATTAAAGCTCAAAATATTTATGTCTAATTTTCAAAATAATAGGAGAAGTATTCATATCAATCTTGCAGCTTTTAAGGGCCAATAACACGCTCTTAGAATCTGATAGTATTAAAAATAAATTTTCAATGTAGTACAACACATGAAGAGTTGCAATTTCCTCAGTAGAAAATATTGTAAATAAGCAATATTTTTAAGCGACTGTAAATAAGCAATATCAGCAAATACTGTTAGAAATAGTCCAGTCAACCTGTGCCGTAGAACACCAGTTTGAGGAAAAAAATAGTATAAAGCTAATTTTTTCCCCATCGACTACTATCATTTAGAGAAGTGTTTAGCCAAAAGTCCCCGCCCCTACCCCCCTTGCTTCCCCCCCTTTGCCAACCTAAACATGAAAAGTGTAAGGGTTTCATAAATCGCTTCTATCTCGATTACTAAGCAACTTATCGGATTGAAATTTCTTTCATTATTTTTGTTATAACATTGTCTATAATTAATGTCCAGTTAACTTTCGTCGTAACTTTCACCGTTTGTTCGTAATTCGTATGAAAAAGTGAAAATTTGTATATTTTTCGGCTAGTAATTTTACTTTTTGTCCCAGAACTTTTTACGCCGACATTTTATGATAAAATGTTTCCTACAAAAGTTATAGCTCTTATAATTACCTGTAAAATGATATATAATAGTAGTTACATTGTTGGATATTCAGCGCGGTTTAGCCGGTGTAATGCGTACGCAGTCACGGCGGGTTCGGTCGAGGTGGGGCCAGCCGGCCGGCGCGGCGTTGCAATGACAATGTTGTTTGTATAGTGAGAGTGTTTTTTATCTGCATGGTACACTATTGCTTTTTTTACAAAATCCAATCAAGTCTCAATGAAACCTAAATTACTCACTTACTTACATGTGTCAAATAATAATGAGTCCTTGTATAAAGCTAGAAAACGCACTTGAAATAGTTTTGGTTTTGAAAATGTTCTTTATAGTTTAAAAAATTTTTATTTTGCAATAAAAGAATAGCGGTATATTGATTTGAAGTGAAAAAATCTATTCGTATTATTCTCATTAAGATATAAATTGATATTGACCATTTCTGAGTTTTAAACTTCCCTGACAATTTCTTAATTTTCCTTGACTTCAAAGTTACATTGCTGCATTATCCGCCACTGCTCATTTCTGTGCTATCAAGCGATGCTTTAAAGCAGCTACAATAATTTTTGCAAGTCTTTTCGCAGTTGCAGGAAACTAAGTTTAACTTCTTCAAGTGCTGGTGTTTTTTTTAAATATTTTTTATGCACTGTATACAGCATATTGTCAGGTAATATCCACCCCCAGTCTGTAGCGCTGATTTCCTTATCTCCGATCAATTTTGTAATCTAATAATACAAGTGTAGTAAAATTAAGCCTATAGCTTATTATAGAAAATATAGCTAAATAATGAAAAAAATTTGGACAGCCAATTTTTGCTGAAATGTGCTCTATGTCATCCCCTGACCTCCCTCAGAAAAGTCCCCTGAAATTCCCAGTGGGCAACATGCCTAAAAATGTTGGGATGGCCCACTTGGAGTCAGAAATAAATCTTTCGTCGACCAATAGTCTTAGGCATATCAAATTAAAGCTCTTAAGTCGGAAAATGTTATTGCGCAAACACTGCATCTCAAAAGGTTGCCTGAGTCGAATATGGCAGCCTGTTAAACTTTAAATAAAAATCAAATTTTGACCTAAACTCTTAAAAATGTAATAATAATCGAAATACTTGACCTTTTAATGTGGTGTTTGTGGCCAATGTTTGCTTTTACAATTACCTTTAAAAATGCTGATAGCTCGACTTATGCCTATCATATTACTCTTGAACCACCCTCTAACATGGACGTCCCAAAGAGGAAGTTTTGAAACAATTTTGTTAGTCCATAGCCATGTCATACATAATTTTAAAGGTCTCAGTAAGGATAAAACGTAGCCGAAAACCAGACCTCAAAAGGTCAAATATCTCAAAAGTTGTTGTATTTCAAAGTTTTTTATATCATTTTATTCTAAATTTTGAACGTCTGCCATTTTTCTCCCGACCTTTTTATTGAGGTCGGGTTTACGGCATTGTAATATAAATTTTATGGCCTTTAATTTGATATTTATAAACCTTCTGGAATATATTTAAATTTAGTATGCTTAATTTCAAATTTTATTGTAATTCCTTATGGGCCAACCCCTCGTTTTTAGACATGATCCCCATATGGGATTTCAGGGGACTTTTCGGAGGAAGGTCAGGGGATACCAAAGAACACATTTCAAAAGAAATTGGCTGCCAACAAATTATTTCACTTTTCCCGACTAATTTTACTACACTATATGTTCGATAAGCGTGTTGTTTAACAGGACCAGATGTTGGAGGTAGGGATACCATGTTAAATTTGGATTTCATTCAATGACATTTTTGCAACAGCTTTAAGATACATTGAATATATACTGTCATTCATACTTACAGAGACCTTGTGCATCCATATAGTTCCAAGATAAAAGATTATCCTAAGAACTGTTTGAGAATATTTTTGTCTGCTTGCTCATAGTATGACGTTGAACATCCCAGAGAGTAACAAATGTCTATTAAATGTTTAGAGCCATACGTCTTGATAAGTTTAATCCAAAAGCAGACTGGACAGGTGATTGAAAAGACCTAAGCCTACATAGTTTTAATATTATGTGGTTTATAGTAATCCCCTTTAATTTTTGTCCATACTTTATTCTGATGTTTGCCTTCTCATCTATGTTAGATCGTTTAAAAACAAATCTAGTAGTTCTGGAACAACATCTTTCCCACCTGACCTTATATCTTCAACACTGGGATAATACAAGTCATCATGAGCTTGGTTTTGAATTTCTTTTCAAAGCTGCTGCTGTAAAAACGATTCTCCTAAAGTCTTATTTAAATTAGAACATTCTTGGATAGCAAGGGAGGGGGTAATTGTAACAGTCCTTGGTAGCACGGGAGGGGCGCTACCCATCGCAGGACTGTTCTAATTTAAATCGGACTTTAATTTCATCATCTTTGTTGCTTTTCTTTTGAGAGTACCAAGATTTGCACACATCTTTGTCCGCCGTATCTTTTAAACAAACAATGGATGATTAACTAATTTTCATGTTTGTAATATAAAGTCTTTCACCAAAGTGGCAATGTAATAGTGATTACGTTTTGAAGTATTTAATTTCATTTACCTGGTCTCTGTTCGACACACTTTTCATCAATTGCAAAAAGTCAGAAGTACCATATTATCGAACCTATCACCAGATTCAAAAATAGATCGGAGATGAGGAACTCAGCTCTACAGACTGGGTGAGGATTTTAACTAACAATATGCTGTACCCAGTACACTGAAAAAAGAAAGAAAACGCCGACACTTGAGAAGTTATAAACGTAGTTTCCTGCAATTGCAAAAAGACTTGCAAAAATTATTGTAGATGTTTTAAAGCATCGCTTGATTTCACAGAAATGTGCGGGGGCAGTGGCGAATCATGCAGCAATGTAACTTTAGTTGAAGTCAAGGAAAATTAAGAATTTGTCAGGGAAGATCTTAGAAATGGTCAACATCAATTTATTTCTTAATGAGAATAATCCGAATATATTTTTTTACTTCAAATCAAGATACCGCTATTATTTTATTGTAAAATAATTTTTTTTAAACTATTAAGAACAAAACTATTTAGAGTGCATTTCTAGCTTTATACAATGACTTATTATTTATTATTTGACCCATGTAAATAAGTGAGGAATTTAGGTTTCACTGAGACTTGATTGGATTTTGTAAAAAAAGCAATAGTGTAAATTACAGGTGAAAAAAACACTCTCACTATACAACAACATTGTCATTGCAACGCCGGGCGGGCTGGCCCCACCTCGACCGAACCCGCCGTGACTGCGTACGCATCAGCGCATTACACCGGCTAAACCGCGCTGAATATCCAACAATGTAACTACTATTATATATCATTTTACAGGTAATTATAAGAGCTATAACTTTTGTAGGAAACATTTTATCATAAAATGTCGGCGTAAAAAGTTCTGGGACAAAAAGTAAAATTACTAGCCGAATAATATACAAATTTTCACTTTTTCATACAAATTACGAACAAACGGTGAAAGTTACGACGAAAGTTAACTGGACATTAATTATAGACAATGTTATAACAAAAATAATGAAAGAAATTTCAATCCGATAAGTTGCTTAGTAATCGAGATAGAAGCGATTTACGAAACTCTTACACTTTTCATGTTTAGGGGGGCAAAGGGGGGGGGAAGCAAGGGGGGTAGGGGCGGGGACTTTTGGCTAAACACTTCTCTAAATGATAGTAGTCGATGGGGGAAAAATTAGCTTTATACAATTTTTTCCCCACAAAAACATAGGTTGACTGGACTAAAAGGGTGATTCCTCAAGGGCCTTCTCTATTGAAGATAAAATAAAAAATTTTTTTTTAATCAAGTACTTAAGACCAAATATGGATATGTGAAGTTCTATTCCCCCTAGTAATTTGGTTTGGAAAAAGGTGACAACATTAAAAGCTCACTCTTTATACTGTACTTAATTTAAAATAATGTTTTGTGATTCACCATGTTCCCGATAGATAGCAAGCACTTTGGTTCTTAAATACAGATCCACTCATTGCAAATCCTTCAGCTTTTCAGTAAAAAAAAATATAGGAGTATGGTGCTATGATCAATTAGATTGTATCAGGAATAATTAAGTTCATGATTACTCTTATTATAGGAGGAGTTTTGTACTTTAATCATTGTATTTTCCAAAATTATCCTTGCTAAAATAATTTAGTTCTCAGTTAAATTTACTTCATATCATTGTTTAAAAAAGGATCTATCCATGTGCCAATCAAGACTTTGGACTGAATAAGCCAAAGGCAAAAGTCGAGGGTTAGATGGTAAATCTACTGAAAATAGTAAATTTACTAACTAAACCTCAGCCTCTATTGACTTTGGCTCATTTAGTCCAAAATCTATTTTCTTATCTATCTTCTTATTTCTATATTTCTATAAGGGTTTCGTCTGTTACGTCCCTTTTTCTCTCGACCTACTGAACCGATTTTTAAGATTGAGGTGTCATTTTAAAGCTTAGGATATACCGCAGTGACGAATTGTAGTTAAAAAGGTCATATTGTTTCGGGCTTCGCCACCCTGGCCTTTGATTTATTTCTAGAGGGCGCTTTAAAATGTTGACCAACTTTTATAGCAAGTTCTTTAATGTGAATTGTAATTTAACAGCTGATTACCTTCGAATGAATTTTAAAAGCCATATAGTAAACAAAAATAGATCTCTGTCACTTTATAATCAACATTCACTTACTGTAGGTGAGTTTCACTCATACAGAATCATAAAATGCGCAATTTGCGCAGGGGCCACCTAGTGTTATTTAAAATTAAAATTTATAAAATTCCTGTCTACATATCATAAGCCACGCCACACAGAACTTGATGAATGAATTTGCGTTAAAATTATTGGTTAATCATTGTTTCATGAAAATTAGCAATTCGCTTATTTATATCTCTTCTCATCTCAATGTTATTCTAATGGGAACATTTAAAATTTAATTTGTAAATAGCTCAATTATTTTAAGTCCGATTCTCATCAATTTTCGGCGGAAACAACCACAGACACCCTATCCAAAGACACCAAAAATTTGAAAATCGGTTGAGAATCGTAGGAGTTCTCTCACAAAAACCCCTTAGCGTCCTAAATAATTATAGATTAAAATGATTACACAAACTTGAGATTTTTGGCTAATAGATTATTCAGCAAATCTAATATACAAATTCTTAATATGATGTCCAAGTTAGGTTATACATCCTGAAGAGAATGAAAACGCACTTAATTAGACACGCCTATCAAAGAGCAGTCTTCAAATTTTTCCACTGTAGACAAGCATATGCTTGGAAATGAGAACACTTATATCGACAAAATCTTCATCAATATCATTTTTATATATTTCTATATTTTTTGCCTCTAACCTTAAGGTTCCTTCATCTATGTTTTGTGGCGATTGTACAATCTGTTACAGGAAATTAAACCTGTTTTTTCTTGAAATCCCCGTAGGCTTCATGATGTCTTTTAAATGCAGCGATTAACTGTTCAATGATAATAAGAAATGTATTAATCTTGAAACATTCCTTCCCACCAAGATTTAGATCCGTCACAGTTTCTTCGTCATATTTTGTGCTTCTTTTGTGGGCTCTTTTAGCATCTTTTTTCATTAAGTGAAGTGTTTGAAATTTTCATTGCTAGCTCTTCGTAGCAGTCAAAATTGTCGCCTTAGGCAAAGAAGTATTATGGCAGCGTATAGCTCTGTCACGGTCACAACATCCATATTGGATACCTAGATTCGTTTGGCCGTGATATGAATATGTGAAGTAAATCTAGAACCAACACACACAGGTGAATTAACATCCATATTGGATACCTAGATTCGTTTGGCCGTTTTATGAAACCTATATGTAAAATAGTACTGAATATGTAGTTAGTAATATATCATTGTATTAGTAACCATCACTGGTTGGTAATATATTGACGAATTATAATTAGTTTTATTTGAATTTTAAATAACTAATTAAAGTGAGACTATTTCATGTTTAAGTATACACAATAATTCTTGCAATTTCAATAGTATTATATTTTCTGACTGTAGAAAAATAATTTTAATTAATGACCAAAACTTAATTCGTTATTAATTCGTAAATTATGCCAAACTGCATTTGGGAAACCCCAAATATAATAACTGCTAAACGCAGCGTTTGATTTTACAAACGGTGTTTGGAAAACCAACAATACTGGCTTATAAATAGTCCAGTATTGTATACTTGTAGTATTATTTATTTTAAAAACATACGGCATACCTAGCAGTTTAAACGAAAGATGAAACGCCGTTAAAATATTGTATATATTGCTTTTAAAATTTATGTTTAAACTTTTTTTTAATAAGATAGTTTCTTAGACAAAGAATCATTAAAATAAATGTAGGATTTTTACTGACGCAAGACTTATAGGCTGTTTTAAAGTTGCGAGTAACATTGCTGTGAACAGAGTTTGGCGGCGGACAACGTTTGGTCGGTTTGCCTTACAATTAAATGCATAAAAATGTCATAATCATAGCACTTACCTCCTCAAGAATCGTAAATCATTAAATTGTTTAAAGAAGAAACACCAACAAACGACAACTGACACTACCACACCAAACTAAATATTCCACGCGCAAATCGTAAGGCAAGCAACTTTAAACGTCAAAAATATCAATTCTGTTACACCAACAAGAACCCCCCCCCCTCCCCCCCCTGGACCACGCACCTTACAACCGTTTCGGTGACGGAGGATGTGGAGGTGGCTTGTCTGCCGCTTCCCTTCATGGGTTGCTGAGACGAGTAAACAAATACGGATCTAATTAATTAATTCTACATATAACTACAAGTTCTGTTAAAAAGACTATTTACAATGTTTGGAAAAGTACAAATTATTTTACAAATGCCGATACATTATTTTAAATTTATTTGATTTTAGTCAATAAAGAATAAAAAAATTTACATATATTTACAAAATCTGCCGCCCCCCAAAAATTTGCCGCCCTAGGCCGTGGCCTACTCAGCCTATTTAGAAAATGGGCCCTGGCTGGAAGCTCTTTACTTATCGTCCATTGTTCTAAAAATGGGCGTGGAGAAAATTTACCCCTTGCGAGCTCTCTAGGGTTTTAAATTGCCGACCATCGACTGTATTCTTTGAATTTGTATTTATGAATCAGAAAATTGCTATAAACTTGAGTTCACATGACGAATATCATTCACAAATACTATGTCCAATTATACTATTCAAACACAGTTAATGAAGTAAAGAAACAATGTCCTGTTTCTCGCTGGAGAGTGGTGTATCGCACTATTGCTTAGGTCACATTTCACCATAGGTGCCTAGTTTCCTGTCTATCTGTCTGTATGTGATTTACAAAAAAATTCATAAATCCCAAGCAGTTTAGGTGTAGGCTAGTACAGAGTTGACATTTTGCACATATGTTTGTGTTATCAAGATCTGCCTTTGTGCAAAAGTATATCTAAATATCATTAACCATTTTAAATTGGCAGCCAAATACCATGAAAACCAATAACATTGGACAAAAATTGCTTGTATGTAGATTTTAATGATACCTTCTTTGTTAAGATTGGATAAAGAATAACAGAGAAGGTAATTATTTTTGTAAATCATGATAACTCTTTTCCCATTTAAAATAATGTAAAAGAAGTATTAGAATTGTTTCTATGATGAAAAGTGCAAAATTCCATGATATACCATTAACTTTACAAAATAAATTTTTGAGACAAAAATCTAGCCCCTTTTATGTAGACTTCATTGATATATTATTTGATAGGATCAAGAATAACAGAGAAAGTAATTACGGTATTTTTATAATGCATGACCACATTTAAACAGTGTTATTACTCCTTTTACATTGTTTAAAGGAAAAAAGTGATCATGCATTACGAAAAGAATCCATTTCTCTGTTACATGTTACAGTATTCTTTATCCAATCTTAACTGTTATACAGGGTGTTCGGAAAAACCGTTTCAGGAATTCAGGAGGTTATTGCCCACATCAAAATAAGCAAAAAAATTCCTATAAACATATGTCCTAAAATGCTTCGTTAACCCGCTAGCCGCCATTTTGTTTTTTACACTAAATAATTTTTATTTCCGTAATGAATCATTGTATTAAGTTAATATTTGGCATGAACCTTCATCATAGCAATACCCATTTTCAAGAAAAAAGTTATTTTTTTCTAATGTGTATTTTCAAAATGGCGGCCATTTTAAAATTTTAAACTAAAATAACTCAAAACCGGTAAATTTTATAAAAATTTTACTAGACACAAAAAAGTTGACAAATTTAATTATCTAACCAATGGTACCAAGTTTGTTAGGATCTGACAACAAATAACAGAGTTAATGAGATTTTTCTGTTAAAATTACCTTAATTTGCAATTAATTACAATGCAAAATCAATGTTTTTATGCATAAAAATCTCAATAACTCCATTATTTGTAGTCAGATCCCTACAAACTTGGTACCATTGGTTAGATAATTAAATTCCACGACTTTTTTGTGTCTAATAAATTTTTTATAAAATTTACCGGTTTTGAGATATTTTAGTTTAAAATTTTCAAATGGCCGCCATTTTGAAAATACACATTGGAAAAAAATAAATTTTTTCTTGAAAATGGGTATTGCTAGGATAAAGGTGCATGCCAAATATTAATTTAATACAATGATCCATTACGGAAATAAAAATTATTTAGTGTAAAAAACAAAATGGCGGCTAGCGGGTTAACGAAGCATTTTAGGACATATGTTTATAGGAATTTTCTTGCTTATTTTTATGTGAGTAATAACCTCCTGAATTCCTGAAACGTCTTTTCCGAACACCCTGTATATTGCCTGTCTCAAATCAACTGTCATACAAACACATGTTTTATTATTATTATTTTTTTTTTTACTGAAAAGAGACATTTTAATTACATGTTAAGGTGAGAGAGACAACAGAATGAATGTAAACAAAAAAAATAAAACATGTGTTTGTATGACAGTTGATTTGAGACAGGCAATAATATACAACATTTGTTTCATGTAGTGATATAAAACAAATGTTTAGGAGAATTCTTGTTCACCCCGATGATAGAAACTACCAGCTACTCTATTGGCGTGAAGATTCATCCAAACCATTAAAAATCTATCGTTTGACTACAGTTGTTTTGGGGTTCAGCAGCTCTCCATACCTTGCAATTCGAACCCTCAAACAGCTTGTCAAGGATGAACGTCATATGTTTCCTTATCAACTCAAGAACTGAAAGAAGCTCGTTTACAGATATTTTCAATCGTACAACGTAATACCATGTCAGATGAAATCAACCTTCTCTCTCGCCATGATAAGCAATCCAAACGTTTCCAACAATTGAGACCATTTTTGGATTCTAACAATGTATTCAGAGTCGGAGGAAGAATATCTAATGCAGTGATTACCTACAACACCCAAATTACAATTACCTCTAGCTAGAGTCATCAAGATTTTTCCAGATCAAGATGGAATTGTTCGTGTCGCAGAAGTGCGCACTAAAAATAGCACATTCACCCGACCTGTCTCCAAACTTTGTGCTCTGCCATTGGATGCTTAATGTTGAAGCTAATTGCTTCAAGGCGGGGAGTATGTTCAGTCCTAACCAACCTTGCTGACTGTCTAAAGTTATTTATTTCAATATCACATGTTTTTATAATGTTTACATTGCTGACTGTCTGGAGTTGTTTTGTTTTGATATCATATGTTTTCATAATGTTTATATTTTTTGTTTACATTCATTCTGTTGTCTCTCTCACCTAAACATGTAATTAAAATGTCTCTTTTCAGTTTAAATGTTTTTTTTTATTCATGCAGAGAGTTTTCATTATCATGAAGATTGAAAAAGGTATGATGTTAAATTATATACTTATATACTTGTCGGAGCTAAAAGTACGACGTCACACACACAAACAGACAGATAGATAGCAAACTAGATAGCACAGACCCATAGAACTATAGTTCTATGCACAGACAAAAGCTCCTATGGTGTAATAGTCTTACTTAAGCAATAACTGTAATGCAATAACTCTATTATAGACTTTGTAATTTTCTTAAGTTAAATTAATTGTTAATTTATTCTGTAGCGATTTTCTGATAGGAAATAGGCATAATATTCACAGTACCTATTTTTTGTAAAAATGTGTTATCTATGAAAAATATTGAATAAAATGTAACTAAGAATTGACATTCAGTAATATTTTTAGCAAAATTCTTACTCGATAAAAAATATAAAAGTAGTGTGTCTTATACTAGGTTAACCAGACATATCCTGGTAAAAAAATCATGAAATTAGCAGTTTAAAATGAATTTTACATAGAAAATAACAATTACCGACCAAGAATCATGTGTAGATTGAATAACATACGAGGCAAATACCGGAGAAAAATACACAACAATGCCAATCCTTTTATCTTTTATGAAACCATCTTTCAATAGGGAAATTACAACAAAGCCTTGCTTACTTAAGGTTTGAGCACCGAGAAGTAAAAAGCAGACGAACGCCTCCGCCGCAACCAGCACGGTCGTGCCACACAGTCGACTTTGTGTAGGAACTGCTCACACGATGTCAAATCCTGTAACTAGATAGTTACAGATAGATAGATAGATAGATAAAAAACAAATTTATATTTACGAAACGGTTTTATTTACAAAAACCTAAATGAATCAAAAGGAAAAAAGTAAGTACTTTTACTTATTAGAATAACATAACATTTGAGTTAAAGTTAGTTCTTGTTACTATTTAACATCGACCTGTTGTCAGAAGCATTTGTATACAAAACAGGGATGTATTTAAGTATCTGCGGCCTCTATCCAGCGAAGTTTAACCCCTCCCCCCACTTGTCAGCTTGCTCCCCGACCTCACTAAAATTACCCAAATACATGCCCTGTCAGCTGATTTTGTAGACAAGTAATCGGCAATTGTATGCTGCTTCAACAAATTTTTGAGCCCTTTTTTACTGATATTTTTTTGTGCCATTTTCATGCAAAACGTAATTTTGACTTAAATGCATGGAATGCAACGTTGTTGTACAAATGCAAAAAATTACAATTGTTGTATCCAATCAGAAGTCATGATCGTGTTGTATATGTAAATGGCACACACAAACGTTCGTATACAAGGCCTCTTTAGTCCAGGCAATCGGTACTTTAACGTGGAAAAAATTATAGTATGGAGTTTTTCTGCTGTTTTATAAGTTTTTTTGGGGTGCTGAATCCGAATCTGAAGTTTGCACCAAGATATTCCTTGTGCTTCTCGAGATATCTGCAAAAAACATTGAAATTTTGGCACTTTTTTTACTATTTTGCTAATAACACCGAAACTATGCATTTTTTTCGAAATTTATATCCTTAACAAAAATAAAGTAGGGAAAATTTCCAACACAATGGATGTATAAAATTTGTTGTTTCGACCAACCATTATGAAACTATAGCTATTTGAAAATTGGCTAATTTTTGTTACTTTTAAGAAAAATACTATTATTTAATATTACATCAAATTTAAACAATTATTTGCACATGTTTTGCAATAACACTACATATGTATGGAAAGAGCGTTAAATTTACTATAGATTTCATATATTATCGTTAGTTAGTAAGTGGTTAAGTGTTCGTAAGATTGCTTATAATAGTTTATCTACAGTCACAATTCTAAGGTTGGCAAGACCATAATCTTTAATTACTAGTTATGTCTCTTACTGGCAATGTCAGATTATTTTTGGAATGAGAATTATATATTTTGTGTACATTGTTGAAAATATGAATAAAAATCAATACTAAATAACACCCACCACAGTAGACCTGCATGCTCAGCGAATTTAGAATTGAATTTAATTAATAATTTTTCGTCATAACAATACTGTTGTATGCAGTGGTATGTAGGTTTTCTGAACTAAGTGTTTTATAGAAGTATTTCATTGTATAAATAATACAGTTTTAAAGTAATATTTTTATTTTCCTTAGACGTAAATGATATTTTTAGTGAATTTAGTTTTGTAGAGTTTATCAGCAAGATTGAATTAAAATTAAGTAGAGTGCACCCGATGCCCGCCAAGTAAGAACTAAAATAATTTTGTTAAAGCAAAATAAACTGTTTAATACTCTTATAACAATATGAAACATACATCAATTTATTGATAATTTTATGTAGATTTAAAATACATATATACTACTTATAATCTTCCATAAATACAATAGCAAGATTGAATTACAATTATGTAGAGTGCATCCGATGCCCGCCAAGTAAGAATTAAAATAATTTTGTTACAGCAAAATAAACTGTTTAGTACTCTGATAACAATATGAAACATACATCAATTTATTAAGAATTTAATGTAGATTTAAAATATATACAGTATATAGTAATTATAATCTTCCATAAATACAATAGCAATATTGAATTAAAATGAGGTAGAGTGCACCCGATGACCGCCAAGTAAGAATTAAAATAATTTTGTAACAGCAAAATAAACTGTTTAATACTCTTATAACAATATGAAACATACATCAATTTATTGATAATTTTATGTAGATTTAAAATACATATATAGTAATTATAATCTTCCATAAATACAATAGCAAGATTGAATTAAAATGAAGTAGAGTGCACCCGATGCCCGCCAAGTAAGAATTAAAATAATTTTGTTACAGCAAAATAAACTGTTTAATACTCTTATAACAATATGAAACATACATCAATTTATTGAGAATTTAATGTAGATTTAAAATACATATATAGTAATTATAATCTTCCATAAATACAATAGCAAGATTGAATTAAAATGAAGTAGAGTGCACCCGATGCCCACCAAGTAAGAATTAAAATAATTTTGTTACAGCAAAATACACCTATAACAATATGAAAACTATATAAATTTATTCTGAATTTAATGTGGATTAAAATACATATATAATAATCTGTCATGTATAATCTAGCAAAATCTATACTTATTTAATACGCTAAGGGTTTTTTTGTCATGAGAACTCCTCCTACAATTTTTAACCGATTTTAAAGTTTTTGGTGTCATTGGAAAGGGCTTGGTCTGTAGTTGTTTCCGCCAAAAACTGATGAGAATCGGACTGAAAATAAAGCCGCTATCCACCATTGAAATCCCAAAATTTCCCATTTAAATAACATTGGGATTGAATAAAGCATTTTAAACATCTGTTAATAATCAGCTGTTAATACGTGTAGATTTTGGTGAATAAAGATATTCACAATATTGGATTGGTCGGATGTCATTGATTAAGAGCTAAAGTAAAATTTGTATTGTATTAAAATAAATTGCTCGATTTCAAGCAACACGTATACTAGTCTTAATAAATAGAGGGAGCGTGTTTACTTAACGTAAACTAAAACCTTTGACACCTCTTATAACAATATAAAACTCGTATTACTTTGTGTTTGTTTTTACTAATAGTAATATATATATATATATATATATATATATATATATATATATATATATATATATATATATATAGTATAACTGACCTTATAAATTGACAAAAAACGAGTTAAAAAGATGTAGTGCACATAAAATGACTTGTAAAAAGAATGCAAATTGTTTTGTAAAGACTAAATAAACAGTCAAAACAAAAAATAACAATTTGAAACCTACATTATTTTATTCTATAATTAAAGCAGATTATACTGATATATATGTATAATATTTGTTTACGAATAGATAGATTGGTAGAGACTGTTTTAAAAAGAGATAATGCAAAAGATTTTTAAGAACTTTTAATGAAAATACCATTTATTTTGCTAGAGCGAGATAACTATTCGAGTTTAATGTTTATTGAAGATTAGTATGATATATGACAAATATTTATGATGTTACTGGTATACTCCTGGTCCTGCGAACTTACATACCCATGCGTACTACAATATTGTTATGAAGAAAAATTATTAATTAAATTAAATTCTAAATTCGCTGAGCATGCAGGTCTGCTGTGACGGGTGTTATTTAGGACTGATTTTTATTCATAATTTCAACAATGCACACAAAATATATAATTCTCATTCCAAAAATAATCTGACATTGCCATTAAGAGACATAACTAGTAATTAAAGTTTATGGTCTTGCCAACCTTAGAATTGTGACTGTAGATAAACTGTTATAAGCAATCTTACGAACACTTAACTACTTACTAACTAACGATAATATATTAAATCTATAGTAAATTTAACGCTCTTTCCATATACAGGGTGTTTCAGAACTCCCTACCAATATTTTAGGGCATTGTTCCTGGGTTAAAAACATATCTAAATATCATTATTTAAATTGTCCGGAAGTCTTAAGTGACTCACACAGCCGCCATTTTATTTTTTACACATAATAATTTTTATTTCCGTAGCGGATGGTTGTATTCAGATCATATTTGGTATAAATCTTTATCATACCAATGTACATTCCCAAGAAAAAAATTAATTTTTTCCATTGAATATTTTCAAAATGGCGGCCATTTTAAATTTTCAACCTCAAATATCTCAAAAACAGTAAATTTTATAAAAATTTTACAAGACACAAAAAAGTTGCCATATTAAATTACCTAACCAATGGTGCCAAGTTTGTAAGGATCTAACAACAAATATTAACAACAAATAAATTTGCTGTTAAAATGGCCTTATTTGCATTAAATTCAATGCAAAATCCATGTTTTTATGAAGAAAAATCACAATAACTCCGTTATTTGTTGTCAGATCCTTACAAACTTAGCACCATTGGTTAGGTAATTTAATTTGGCAACTTTTTTGTGTCTTGTAAAATTTTTATAAAATTTACCGATTTTGAGATATTTTAGTTTGAAAATTTAAAATGGCCGCCATTTTGAAAATATACAATGGAAAAAATTAATTTTTTTCTTGGAAATGTACATCGGTATGATAAAGATTAATACCTAATATGATCTGAATACAACCATCCGTTACGGAAATAAAAATTATTATGTGTAAAAAACAAAATGGCGGATGTGTGAGTAACTTAAGACTTCCGGACAATTTAAATATGATATTTAGATATGTTTTTAACCCAGCAACAATGCCCTAAAATATTGGTAGGGAGTTCTGAAACACCCTGTATATGTAGTGTTATGGCAAAACATGTGCAAATAATTGTTTAAATGTGATGTAATATTGAATAATAGTATTTTTCTTAAAAGTAACAAAAATTAGCCAATTTTCAAATAGCTTTAGTTTCATAATGGTTGGTCGAAACAACAAACTTTATGCATGCATTGTGTTGGAAATTTTCTCTACTTTATTTTTGTTAAGGAAATAAATTTTGAAAAAATGCATAGTTTCGGAGTTATAAGCAAAATAGTAAAAAAAGTGCCATTTCAAAGTTTTTGCAGATATCTCGAGAAGCACAAGGAATATCTGGGTGCAAACTTCAGATTCGGATTCAGCACCCCAAAAAACATATAAAACAGCAGAAAAACTCCATACTATAATTTTTTTCACGTAGGGTATTTTTTCAGTGCGGTTTTACTGGACTACTTATGCCATTGAACAATTTCAGTGGCGAACAAAGTAAACAGGGAATGTGTGAACTTCTTTCACCTCCCCCAGTGGCAGCTCAGGCCCGAGAGCCGCGACGCGAGTGTTCCCCAGACCAATAGGGCAGCACAGAAAACTCAGCACAGCCGTGTAATAAACATATAATTGACTTTTGTCTTTTATGCATTCTGAAATAATTTGATTCTTAGTAACCTACTTAAAATAGCCTTTTTATAATTATCAGAATTATTTGCTAAATTGTTACTGTCACTTCCATGATTCTCCGTGGCTCTCAGTTATTTTCTAAGATTAAAACTCCCTCTACTTGATTATTTATCCCCCCAAGTTTTGCCGCCCCAAAAATTTGATGACCGTTAATTGCACGTCTAGCCTACTTATTCGTAAATATGGCTCTGATACGAATATGGTTATGAAGGAAATACTAGAAAAATTGAAGCGCCAATTAAATTCAAATAACGATTGCAAATTAATGCACTACAGTTAAGTGCAATAAAGTTGTGAATAGTCGTTTGATAAAAATGTGAGTAAAAAAGAATAATAGTATTAATTAAATAAATTTGTTTTTAAAGTAATTGATGACATCATTGATTTAAGTCATTGTAATGTAATTTGTTAAGCCGTATTTTGTATTTTAATACTATGATTTTTTGTTAGCCAGTTCTTTAGATTGAAAATTGGTGTATAAAGTTCCACCCCAGGGAGGCCAAGAAACGTAGGAACCATACTTTTCCTATTATCCGATCAATCTATTAATTAATCTACTTAACCAGATGGAGACACACGGTTCATAATATGATAGGGAATGTCCTCCTTAATATACTTTCATTAAGAATGATTGCCTCCTTATAGTGTATTCGGAAAAAGTTACCTCCTGTCAAATTTATTCTCTTGACAGGAGTTCACATACAAACGATCACCAGAAGTGAGAATAAAGCTGATAGCAGAGGTAGTAAATTCTTTGCCAAGAACATACACTGTTCAAACTTATATTTCCCATACAATCAACGCTTTTGAAATAGGCAGAAAACCGCGATGAAATGATCCAATACAAAACACATTCTGAAATAGGGAGGTTTAAATTAAATCACAGTGAAAATATAGAGATAAATAAATTAAAAAGAAGAAATCACCAAAAGCCAATAAAGGCAACCAAAAATATGTAACCAGTTTTATATGTGAAGAATACAAGCAAGCTTTGGTTTTACCGTAGTATAATTGTAAAGGTATTTCTTCATAAAACTCCCCATTTTATTACACTGCTGTTTGCAGTACATCATATGACAATTGATGAGGTCTTAACACGTTCGGCCTTGTAAAAATACAACGCTGTGTTACTATTGACAAATGAAACCTTTTTGGGTCCAGCAGTTGGGCGATGTGCTTGTTGCTGTTGTCGCTCTTGGGGAAGGTATTTTATGACTTTTCTGCACTAGTAGTTTCCGGCTCCTGTCATTTTAGCGAATTTCCCTATAGGGAATACGCTATTACGGTAGTAGCCATGGTAAGACCTAAGCCCAGGACCACTTTACTTTTTCATTTTGAGGTCCCCAGAAGCCAAAAACACCATTCGTTCATTTTCATATATATGTATATATATATATATATATATCTATCTATCTATATATCTATGTGTCCGTGGTACTGATAACTTTTGAAGGGGACCTCCGATTTTGATGAAATTTGGTATGGAGGTGTAAGACCAGGTCTATTTTCATGAGTTCGTGAACCAGCATTGTCGGGTTATGGGAACGGGGTTTTATGGGGTTTCAAAGGGATCAAAAATGGGTTTTTTGCATTTTTGGACCTTAATTTTTAAAATTCATCAATTTTAACTGAAACCATTTAAAAGAGCTTAAAAAAACAAACAATTTGGTATTTTGAATTTTTATCATAGCATAACTGGTTACGGGGAAAATCCAAAAATGTGTTTTCCATGTTATTCTTATGGGAAATCAAGAAAACCATATATCTTGCTTATTTATTGACATAACTTAATCAAATTTGGTATGTACATTATCTATATAAGGTTTAACTTATACTTGCTTACAAAACCCATATGGCGGCAAACCTACATACTCACCCCCATGGGATTTATGGGGAAAATAAAAAATTGCCAGAGTTTGATACAATTTTGTGTTTACATTCACCAATTATTGATTAACTTGGATTTTCTAACAACACCCAATGGCAGGAAACCTACATACTCGATCCTATGGTGTTTTTATGGGGAAAGTAAATAATCTGAAATTCCATTGGAAATTCGCTGAGTACGCAGGTCTGCTGCGACGGGGGTATTTATAATTTTATTCGTATAGTAATTTATATATTTTTATGTTTCATGTTTTTATAATTGTTCTTACTCTTATTTAATATAATCCTATCATATTATAAAAAAAAACTTTTATAAATATGTATATGTGATTTCGATTGAAAAATTGCATAAATGAGCAACATACATTAGGGCAGGTTGGTGTGGTTGTAAATAGTAAAATTAAAAAACATAATGTAATTTTCATTATCTTTACCATAAAATACTTTTGAGACATATTTCTGAGTAATTATTAGAGAGTGGTGCAAAAATGGAGGAAATATTGTGTGTGTTTCTGAGATAGACCGGCGTAAGGAGCGGACGTTGTATTTATACAATGCATTTTCAAAATGGCGGAAACTCCCTGTTTTTATGTCAGAGGACCTCAGTTCTACTATATCTGACTTCTTACATCTAATAGTAAGTGAAAATACAAGAAAGAAAATTCAGCATATAGCAACATACATTGCATGTATTTCAGCAGGGAACATGTTAAGGTAGTACCATAAATTAATATTCAAAGATTTGTTGTTCATCATAGGGCTTTTCAGGCAAAACCTTTCAACACACTTTCATAATAAAATATTACAGCAAAACCCAGCACGATTAATTTTTATTTTTCAACAACCATTTTAATAGAGAGTTTTTGCACATACGGTAAATGAATACGGTAAACGCAAAACACTATTTAAATAATGGTGGATTTAGGTACTTTTGCTGCTTGAAGGTACAAAAGCTTATTGAAAAGTGATCAATAGTAACCATTAGATAGGGTTGGAAGTGGGTATTACGCTCTTCAAGCATACCCACATGTGCCGAGCCAGAACGTCCACGAAGCACTGCCTTCCTACTCTCCCACTCAAAAGGCAAAATTGTGCGCGTCCAACCTGGGAACTCCCTGACTCAACTCTTCAAGGCTCTTCAAGCCAAATAATAAATTTTTTTTTTTTTTTTTTTTTTTTTCTCAGAGTCAGGGTGCCAGTCTGGCAGGCTTCTATTCTATATCTTTCTTTCCGCTAATTTCATACTACCCTCTCTATCGAGTCCCCTGACTCAAAAATCTGCTTCAACTATTCTTTACTCGTCTTTATTTTCATTTCCCTTCAAATTCACTCCCAATCCAAGGTGGAACGTCATACGCCGAGGGCTGCGTGGTCAAGGGGGAGCTTGGCCTCTAGTATGCGGACTCTGGACACCGGGCGACATCCAGTTTCAACCAGCCTTGTCCAAGCAAGCGGGGCTCTGCTTGGATCGACCGTCTTTTCCCTAGCTACTCGTGGGACCACAATGGACACAACACAACCAAACCCAAACCAACTTTCAGAGGCTTCACAGCCTCAAATACCCAGTTCCTCGGAACTTAAGGAGCCCATTTCAGAGGCTGAAGCGACCCCCCAGGTCGAGTCTCAGATGGGCGTCTTACTAACAAATTCAGAAGAGGAACACCTCTTAGATGATGACGCGACAAACGTCAAAGAAATTGAGGAAAAGGCTAAACGGATGAAATTAGCTGTAAAGCCTCGCCTCAATGGAGCCCAAAGAAAGAGGTTCAAATGGTTGAAAAACCACGGACACTCTGAAGAAGAGGCATACATCCTATGCATTCAACCAATGCCGAAGGGACCAGGAAGGGACTCTGATAATAGGCCGAAAAGACCTAGATCAGAAAACACCACTCCTGAAGAGGCCCACGGGAGCAAAAGGACAAAAGTAGGAGAGAATTCAAAGGCGGACTCCTCTTCACGGAGAGACCACGTCCAACCTAAAAAACTCTCCTACAAACAAGTTACCGAAGGAGTAAGAATGGGTATCCTACACCCTAACTTCCCGGAGGTACTGCTCACCAATGAGCAACAAGAAGCAATACAGGAAACCATCCTGAAGCTGATACTGGACTCGGTAAGCGAGGGTGTCCACCCGGGCTTCCACAGTATCCATAGCAGACAGGGACATAATATGGTCCTAGTCTGCAGCGACGAAGAGACCGCCAGGTGGCTCAAGTCAAAAGAACACCAACTAGGCTCATGGGAAGGAGCAGCTCTAAAGGTAGTGGCGGAGGGAGAAATCCCGAAAACCAAAGTCCTCACGGCTTTCTTCCCAAACAGTAGCCAACATTCAACAGAAGAGATCCTGCAGTACCTGGAAAGGCAAAACAGCGGTTTGCCTGCCACAGGCTGGAGGGCTCTTAAGAGAATCGTTGTTGAAAAGACTGTCCAACTAGTCTTGGCAATCGATGCAGCAACAGCAGCCAAGCTTGAGAAGGAAGGGCCGACCAGGGCCTTCTACAAGTTTGGTTCAATCCAGCTCAAACTCAAGAGCAAAGGTGCGGAAGAAGAGGTTAGGCAACCCCCTACAAAACCAACAGGGGAGACCTCCAACGAAGGTAGCATGGGCGTGAGCCAAAGAGCAGAAACGACCTCTACCACAACAACTTGCACGTCTGCCTCACAGGACACCCCAGAGCAGGTAACACCTCAACAACAGGAGCCGGCTGGGGTAAACGTGACAGACAAACCAAAAGGAAAGGAAGGCGAAAGAGAAAGAAGTGAAAACTTAGGCTCTCGCCACTTTCCACTCTTTGAAAGGAAATCAAGGCCTGAAAAGAGAGAAGAGAGGCTGCGTGGTCCCTCAAACGCATCGGGAGGAAAGGGAAGGTACAGACCCCCAGGATCCTGGGATAAGGACCGACCCCGATCTCACGGAAGGAGGGGGGACAGTGACCCCTCCGATCGCCGGAGACAACATTGATGTTTCAGGTGATCCAGGCAAATCTCCATCACGCCAAAGCAGCAGTCCTGAGCAGGAGATTCGCCAATGAAGGGTTGGACTTAGCCCTTCTCCAGGAACCCTGGGTCGCAAGAGGAACAATTAGAGGACTCCCGACACAGGTGGGTAGGCTGATATACGATAGATCAAGTGTTAATCCAAGAGCATGTATCTTAATATCACCTAATACACGTTGTTTTCCTGTTCCAGAATTAACAAACAGGGACTTAGCCACGGTGTTGATTGACCTCAACACTGCGTCCGGTAGGCTAAAGGTACTAGTTGCCTCAGCCTACTTTCCAAACCCAGGGGATAAATGCCCTCCAACGGGGGTGGAACAACTTGTGCAGTATGCTAACAGGAAAGGGTTGCCCTTGATCCTTGGCTGCGATGCGAATGCACACCACACCATCTGGGGGAGCACCGATACCAACGAGAGAGGTAAGGATCTCCTAGAATACATATTTAAGGTTGACTTACAAATAGAGAATTTAGGGTCCGAACCTACTTTTGTAAACAGAGTAAGAGAAGAGGTCCTAGACCTCACTCTTACGCTCAATCTTAACAACCTCTTGACAAAGAGGTGGCATGTCTCTGGTGAGACCTCGCTGTCGGACCATAAACACATAAGGTTCGATGTGGAGGCTCAAACGGAGATGAGTCTAACTTACAGGGTCCCCAGTTCCACAGACTGGGAAGGCTACCTTGAAACCTTACAAATCGAGATTGTCATAGAGGCCAAACAGGCCAAGACAACAGACAGTCTCGATTACATGGCGGAGGCAGTAGGCAGAGCAATCACCAAGGCCTACGAAGATAACTGTCCTCTCAGGACTAAAAGGACCACAAAAGATGTGCCTTGGTGGAACGAGAGGCTAAACAGCATGAGGAAAAAGCTGCGGAAGCTTTCCAACATAAGCAGAAGGACAGGCAATAGAGCCCCCAATGCCGCGGCTCTTACAGAGTACAATAAAGAAATCAGGAAATCCAAAAGGAATTCCTGGAGGCGGTTCTGTGAAAGGTTAGAAAACCTACCAGAAGCAGCCAGACTACAAAAAGCCCTACAGAAGGAATCTTCAAATCCGTTGGGGGCATTAACAACAAGAACAGGCCAAAACACATCAGACATGAAGGAGACTCTAGGGGTTTTAATGAGTACTCACTTCCCAGGGAGCACCCCGGTCGATGGCAACATGGACTGGCTCCCCTCGGAAAGAAAATCCCCACTAGAATGTGCAAGGTCAAGAAGAACTGCTGCCAGGATGTTCAAACCGGAGATAGTGAAATGGGCAGTAAACTCGTTCAGCCCTTTCAAGTCTCCAGGCGGGGATGGCATCTTTCCAGCACTACTTCAAGAAGGGATCGAAATCCTACTAGACTACATAGTGGCAATCTTTAAGGGCAGCTATGCCCTAGGACACATACCAAAGAATTGGAGGAAGGCAAGGGTGGTGTTCCTTTTGAAAAAAGGGAGGGATCCAGCCCAGCCCAAATCCTACCGGCCTATCTGCCTTTCATCCTTCATGCTAAAGGCGATGGAAAAGGTAATAAATCGACACATTAGGGATGAGATCCTTTCAAGGTCTCCTCTAAGTGCGAACCAACATGCATTCATGATGGGAAAATCAACTACAACGGCGCTAAGTAGCCTAGTGGGAAAAATAGAAGACACACTGGCAAACAGAGAGATCCTTGCGGGGGTCTTTATGGACATTCAGGGTGCTTTTGATAATGTAGGGTACCGATCCATTGAGGAAGCCATAATGGACAAAGGAATTCCAAAGGGCACTACCTCCTGGATAATGGCTCTCCTACACTCCAGGGAAATCATAGCCTCAGAAGGTGACCACACAGTGACAGTTAGGGCTAGGAGGGGCTGCCCCCAAGGAGGAGTGCTCTCCCCCCTTCTGTGGGCACTGGTGGTCGACGATCTGCTGAAAAAGGCAGAACAGAAGGACATAGATCTGCAAGCCTTTGCCGATGATCTAGTCCTCACCGTCAGAGGGAAGCACAAAGGAACTATAGAGGACCTAACCCAAACTGCGGTGAACTTCATTGATGAATGGTGCAGCGGGGAAGGACTGACCATAAACCCGGAAAAAACCGAGCTGGTCACGTTCACAAGGAAGAGAAGAACTAGCGTCTCCCCCCCAACGATAAGAGGAATGAGTGTCAAGGACGTAAAGGAAACCAAATACCTAGGAGTAATCCTAGACCGAAAGTTAACCTGGTCCAAACACTTAGATTACGCACTTGCCAAGGGTACAGGAGCTATGGGTGCCTGCAGAAGGACCTTTGGTAAAAACTGGGGCCTAAGCCCCCGGCTAATATATTGGACTTACGAGGCCATAGTCAAACCAACAGTAACATACGCATCCTTCGTGTGGTGGCCTAAAGTTGAACAGACAGTTGTAACAAAAAGACTGCAACAGCTGCAAAGACTGGCCTGCACAGGGGTATGTGGAGCGACAAAATCCTGTCCAACTGTAGTGCTAGAAGCAGTTCTAGACATGCTTCCACTCGGAGCAGAGATTAAGAGAAGGGCAGCTATCTCAGCCCTCAAAATGGGCAGCAGAAACGAAATTAAGCCCCAAAGGGATACGGGCCACATGTCTATATTAAAGGAATTTCCCAACCTGGACATGGAACTGCGAATCCCAGATCTGATGGTCAAGAAATATGACTTTGAGAAACCTTACCAGGTCACTGTGGGTGAGAGAGCGGACTGGCAAAAGGACAACCTCAACATGGGCGGAGCACGCCTTGTATTTTATACAGATGGCAGCCGGAAGGACAACAAATCTGGGCTAGGAGTGTATGGCAATAGAACCAGCATCTCACAGGCCCTAGGCTGCACGGCAACGGTATTTCAATCAGAGGTCCTAGCGATTGAATGCTGTGCTTGGAACATTCTGGCAAGAGGGCTAAGGAGAGGCAAAATACTTATCCTCTCAGATAGTCAAGCTGCTTTAAAAGCACTAGACTCGTTCGTGATAGACTCACGGACAGTGCAAGGCTGCAAGAGCGCTCTAAAAGCGCTGGCGGAGCACAATCAGGTACAGCTAGGCTGGATACCGGGACACTCCGGGCATGAAGGCAATGAAAGGGCCGATGCTCTGGCAAGAAAGGGCTCAGACGAACAGCTAATAGGACCGGAGCCCTTCTGTGGTGTCCCCCTGTGCATAGGACTAAACAAAATCCTATCCTGGGAGAAAGGTCAAAAACAGGAAGCCTGGAACAACTTCCCAGGAGGGAGACAATCAAAAATACTGATTGACCCTTTTAACAAGAAGTGGAAGGAGCTGCTTAGCCTAAACAAAAGGGAAATCAGTCTTCTAATAGGGATGCTAACTGGTCATGGGCCACTGAAAAAACATCTCAAGACAATCGGACTTAGTCAATCCGATCGATGCAGATTCTGTACAATGGAGGTAGAATCCGCCGAACACCTATGGCTGGACTGTCCGGCCATCTCTCAGAGAAGGTTGAAATTCCTAGGAAAGGTTGCATTAAAGCCAGAGGAAATAAGGGAGATGGAGATAAACCGGCTGTTAGGCTTCGCGAAGAGCCTTCATCTGACATATTGATAAACATAAGGGGTGCTACAATAGGCCTTTCAGGCCGAGTTAGAAGAAGGTATTACTACCTGGCCCCACCAAATGAAAAAAAAAAAAAACCATTAGATACCTTTCATGCAGTTGAACTATCCTGTGTAGAGTAATATGCGTAAATTTGCCAACTTAAAAATAGCGTTTAGTATTTTTTTTTTTTTTTTTGTACCGTAAGTTGCAAAAACTCTCTATTGTTAAATGCTAAAGTTCTTGTAATTACTGTTAGTAGGGGACCCAAGCCCTCAAAATCCCAGTGAGGTGATACCCGAAAGATATACTTTTGTTACCGATTCGACCTTATTCTGGGTATACTAAGGGTCACCAAAACCAATGTTGCCACGATGAACTCTCTTGCAAAAGTGGTTTTATCCAGTGTTAAAATATGAAAATTTAAGTGATTTTTAATGTACTTGTTGCATAATAATAGTCATAGCTCCGTTGTTTTTCGGTATATTTTGATAAATTAAAGATAGAAATGTTCACAAAAAGTAGGGAAACAAGACTAATGCATTTTAAACGATTTTATTACACCGAAAAGTAGTTAAAAAGACTCTGAAACAAAAGATATTGTTCCAAAATATATTTCTGTTTGTTTTCAAATATGTTTACGTCATACCAATGCCTCCGATGTCACTAAATATGATACGAATCGATGGATTAGGTAGTTTACAACAATTTATGTCTCTTATAGTTTTTACAAAGTTTGTTATTTCGAGGGCCGCGCTGTTGGCGGGTCTCGTCGACCCAGACCGCCGCACAGAGCAAAGTTATCAATCATTCTATTGTCATTTGAAGACTTAATAATGTATACCAAGTTAATATTTAATATAAACTGCTTTCGTTGTACCTGCTTGAACATAAATTGCAATTACCCTGTTGCAGCTAACCTGCGTACTCAAAGTGTTTTTAATTTTTTCTATAATAAATTTTCAATTGAATGTTTCTTTTCTGCAATGTTACAAATTTATTGTTAATTAATAGATAAAAATGGTTTGACTATATTTTTTGGAAACAATCTGTATTGGCACTTTCAGATCTTACAAATTAACAATTGGAAATCGTAACACTATTTTGTTACTATAGATGCAAACACCATAACCCATTAACATTTTAATATGAATAATTAATTAGTTGTATGTAGATATATTGTAAACTATTTAAACTAATCTATATATATAATACGTGATGCCCTTTTTTTGTTAACACTACTCCTCCCTTATTTCTGGACCAACTTAAACTTTTGAGGTGTCAAAAGAACGGTCTCAGTTCGTAGTTTTGCAATAAGGTTTTAGATTTTTGATATTTTAATTCTGAAGCCCACGGGAAGCCCTTAAAGTTCGTTTTTTGTCCATAAGATTAACATGGGGAACAATTGTTATTGAATTGTAAAATAAAACAGCTGTTGATAGTAAAACAAACAAACACATGTTAAAAGATTAGCTGAATAGAAGAAATTGAACTATTGGTACTGAAATATCAACACAATTCATACTTTAATACAAGGAGTGTCTATTGTGTGGAACAAATTGTGTGTTATACTTTTTCCTCAAAATGTAGCTTTCAGGTTTTGCTTGAACTTTGTTTGTTTTTTTTTTTTTGCTTTTTTATATTTATTTTTATTTTTTTTTTATTTGTATTTGGGCACAAAAATAAGTTTAGTAACTTAACCCCAGAAAATTTAATTTTCCTGTACAAAAACCAGTTTGGAAATTGAAATTGTTGACGTGGTTCTTATTGGTATTGAAACAACAACAAAATTTAACAAAAAATAAAATAGAACTTCTAATGTTTGCACATGAGTTTTCAAACTGCTGTGAACTAGGAAGAGGGATAGTTGATTGTTGGTGTAAATTTAATAACCAGTTTACTGTAATACTAAAACAAATTTAATGCAGAATTCTACATGTATTAAAAGATGCTACATTTAAAAGATTTTTATCTTTGGTATAGATAACAGGCTTAATGCAAAAATGGTTTATATAAGGATAAATTTTAACCAAAATGTAAATGTCACATGAAACTAAAATGGGCCACACGAACAAAGATGTGGACTTTCTTAATTTTTGTCATTTATTTATTAAAATCTGTAATGCCATGGAAAGTTAAGTTAAAGAGGATTTAGTCCCTTATAAGTAGTACTGTAATAGTGTTGGCTTTTTCACTATGTCGACTACTAACTCATACATTACTAGAAAAATAGCCGCAGTGAGTGCTACATAGCTCATACAGGACCGGGGAGTTGTAGTTAAATATCAATTTTTCTTCTGTTGTCATTTACGTTTTTTGTGTGATGAACTATCTAGATCCAACATCTGTAAATTTATTCTAAATTTTATAGGAGTTTTTAGGCAGAGGCTCTAAGACAAATTGGCATAAGGACCATCACGTTATCCTAGCTAATTTGGACCTAAAAGAACAACCACCTACACCACACTGTCACACACTGTACAGTGTGGAAAGTGTGTGTGTGTGTAATCTCAACACTGTCACTTTGGGAAGTTAGAGAATTATTGATGAAGATCGATCGATGAAATACCAATATGGTGTAATCTTACTTTCACTTCAATTTAATTTTCATTCAAAGTAACTCGGTAAATTACCATGGAGCAAGGTTTGATCACTAGGTACTCTTGATAAATGCAGCGCATTGCGCTGCACGGGCCCCCTAGTATTATTATAATACAAAAAAGGGAAACCAGAGATTGGATATTTTGTGACATTTCGTTGATTACTCTTGCCAACTCAGCAAATTTTTTTTATCCATTTACAAAATTCAATGATAATCAAAGTTTAAATATCAGCAGGTAAGGATACTTAAAGCTTTAAATTAGGGTCGGACAATAAAGATGCTATCCACAAATTAAATTTAAAATTATTTTCCCATTAGAATAACATTTTATTTTTATTAATAGACATCATACATAGAGTACGTATTTTTGAGATTGGGTTGAGCATTTTAAACATCTGATATAACGTACAGCTGTAATTTCTTGTGATCACTGGTATTCACAATATTGGATTGGTCGGATTTCATTGATTTAGAACTACATGTAACTTTTGTATTCTATGAAAATAAATTGTTCGATATCGAGCAACACGTGCACTAGTTGTAAATTAATAACTTTGACAGGCAAAAAATCAACACAGTTAATCGCTTGAGATTGAATGCCAACCCGAAAATTGTTTAGCCCTTCAGATGAAGTTTATCATAATATCCTCTAGTCTTTAGTTTCAATCTTCTCTCAATACTTTAAACGAGAACAGATATGTATAAAAGTAATATTCCTAAATGTAATCACATGTTCCAATAGCAAAATTGTTGCTTTCATAAGAATAACATGTCAACTTAACTTTGAAGTCGTGTGGGGTGGAGCCCCATATAAGAATCTGGATAAAAAGTATTCTATATGTCCTCCCCCCAACTTTTCAGGGAAATTGGATCAGCAGTTCTTGAGTTATAAGTGGTGTAACTAACACGATTTTTATATTATTACCTCTATCGATTTTACAAAATTTTCTAAATTTTACTTTTGTTTGTTGAGAATAATATTTCATATAACAATAGCTTAAAGTAATTAAATAAACGACAAAGTTGTGAGAAACATTCTTTTAAGGCCCGATTAGGCCTAATGAAGCTTCTACTGTTAGACCTCTTTTTTCGTATGGGATACTTGTAATAAATAATCAATATTCGTTTGGAATCAATTAATAAAGGAAATTAAAATGCGAAGATAAAATCAATCTTGTAAAATATTTGGAGAAACATTCAAGCACAAAAAATTGTATTATCTATAACTCTGATAATCCTAAACTGTTTGATACTCAATAATGATTTATCAATTATGGAGGCATAATATAAATTACTAAAGATAACGAAACAGAGTTATTATTCCAATGCACTGAAGGTTCAAAATAGTCAATACAAGATTTTATTGTTTAATCAATCATATTAATACACACCATCTTAGACAAATCATCTTAGGGGGAAGTCACGTTAAGCCGTTGGTTCACCTGCATAGAAAAGAAAAAAGTGCAGGCATTTCAGGCGAGGAGAACTATCAGTTAATTGCTGATCTCACTCCACTAAAAGCCATACGATTATCATGTTTTTTATTATCCTAGACAAATATAGTGAAAGTTAGTTTTTTTATGTGTGAAAGTATGATAAAAAGTATATTTGGTTAACACCATTAAAAATACCCCCGTCGCTGCAGACCTGCGCACTCAGCGTATTACCAACAGGATTCCCCTTTTTAAATTTCCCCATAAACACCATGGGAATGAGGATGTTAATTTGCTGCCTTGGGGGTATTGCAAGTAGATATATGAAAATCCATTCCCAGTGCAAGAAACTAAATTGCATCAAATTCTGATATTTTTCATTTTCCCCATGAACCCCATAGGGGTCAATCAGGTAGGTTCGCCGCCATATGAGTTCTGTAAGTAAATATAAGTTAAACCCTTCCTATTGAATGTATATACCAAAGTTGATCAATTTATGTCAATAAATAAGTGAGAAACAGGGTTTTGTTAATTCCCCATAAGAAAAACATGAAAATCCTATTTTTGTATTTCTCCGTAACCTGATAAGCCATGTAAGGAATTCAAAATACTAAATTATTTGTTTTTTAAGCTCTTTTATATGGTTTTAGTTAACATTGTTCAATTTTGAAAACTTAAGTCCAAAAATGCCAAAAACCTGATTTTGGCCATTTTAAAACTTATAAAACCCTGTTTCCATAACCTGATAATGCTGGTTCGCGAATTCATGAAAATAGACCTGGTCCTACAACTTCATACAAAATTTCATCAAAATCGGAGGTCCCTGTCAAAAGTTATTAGTACCACGGACATATATGAAAATGAACGAACGGTATTTTTGGCGTCCGGGGACATCAAAATGAAAAAGTAACCTGGTACCGTAATAGCGTATTCCCCATAGGGGAATTCGCTAAAACTAGGGGGCCCGCGCGCAAAACTCGCATTTTTGTAATGTATTCCTTTCCGTTTGTGAAAATCTCAGCTACAGTACAATTCAAAGGAATTATGCCTCTTCAAACAATATTTATGTTGATTATGCAGTGAAAGACAAACTATTTTTGTTTATAATATATATTCAAAATTTATGTGTAGGTTATCTGTTATTAAGTTACAATTCGCATTTTAAAATCTTTTATGAAATTTTTTCAACATTTTCAAGCGCCCTCAAAATTTAAATCAAAGGCTAGGGGGCGAAGCCCGAAATGAAATAATTCACCCACGCGCCAGATCATAAGATTTAAAATGCCATATCAATTTTAAAAATCAGTTAAGTAGGTAAGAAGGAAAAGGGATGTAACAGACAAAACCCTTATAGAATTAAGAATAATTATTATACATTATGGCAAGAATATTGCAATTTTATGTAGTATAATTATAAAACATTTTATTGGTATGGAGAACTGTGTTATCGAAATAAATTGAAAACTAAACCGGTTTGCAGGGATTTAATATTAATAATATGATTCTTATTTTTAAAGCTACAAGTATTCATGACTCATTAAATTCAATAACTTTTTGTTAAAGGCTGTATGAAGGTTGTAACATGGATATATTTTGTTCAGTGTTATCAATAGTTATCAACGCTCAGCAACGAAATGTCACAAAATAGTAATCTGTATAGTCTGAAAGATATACATAATACAGAACTTGTTCAAATATATATCGATAAACCATTTTATGTATAATTTCCTTTAAATTTGTAACCCAGCAGAAAAAAATAATAATATTGCAAACCCAATCACTCAATTTGGCGATGACAATTTATTATATAAACAATTAAAACACTTAAAGGTTACGCAGGTTTGCTGCAACAGGGTAATTGTAATTTATGTTCAAGCAGGTACAACGAAATCAATTTATATTAAATATTAACTTGGTATACATTATTAAGTCTTCAAATGACAATAGAATGATTGATAACTTTGCTCTGTGCGGCGGCCTGGGTCGACGAGACCCGCCAACAGCGCGGCCCTCGACCTAACAAACTTTGTAAAATTACATTTTACTCGAAAACGGCACTTCATAGGAAAAAAACTATAAGAGACATAAATTGTTGTAAACTACCTAATCTATCTATTTGTATCATATTTAGAGACATCGGAGCCATTGGTATGACGTAAACATAATTGGAAACAAACAGAAATATATTTTGGAACAATATTTTTTGTTTCAGAGTCTTTTTAACTACTTTTTGGTGTAATAAAATCGTTTAAAATGCATTAGTCTTGTTTCCCTACTTTTTGTGAACATTTCTATCTTTAATTTATCAAAATAGACCGAAAAACAACGGAGCTATGACTATTATTATGCAACAAGTACATTAAAAAATCACTTAAATTTTCATATTTTTAACACTGGATATAACCACTTTTGCAAGAGAGTTCATCGTGGCAACATTGGTTTTGGCGACCCCTAGTGTCCCCAGAAAAAGGTCCAATCGATTTCAAGAGTATATCTTTCGGGTATCACTATCTCGCTTATTATGCACGATAGAGGCGGCTGGGTCCCCTACTATGTTTGTGCCTTCTTTTTATTTATTATGTTTTAGCGAATTTCCCTATAGGGAATACGCTGTTACGGTAGTAGCCATGGTAAGACCTAAGCCCGGGACCATGTTACTTTTTCATTTTGAGGTCCCCAGAAGCCAAAAACACCGTTCGTTCATTTTCATATATATGTATATATATATATATATATATATATATATATATATATATATATATATATATATATATATATATATATATATATATATATATATATATATATTCTATATATATATATATATCACTACTATGTATGTCCCCAGAGTGCGTTTTCTGACCTTTGACCCCGGAGTCCCCCACCCCCTCCCCCGCCATCCCACGTGCGGCGCTCTCTCTCGCCCAACCCTCTTACCACACCATAACCAGTTCTGCCGCCTTTGATGGGGTTTTTTCTGAATAATTATTTTCTAGTTCATAGGTTAGGATTATTAACTGGTTTTCAGGTTATTTTAATCGGGTTTTTATTCGTTTGTTTGAATCAAAAAATAGAATAGAACGTTTTAGCGATTAAATATAAAACTCAGGGTTAATACTATTCGATAAATCAGTCAATATTTATTCGGTTTATTCATTTGGTAGTTTGTATAGAAAAATATTATCGAATACTTTAATTGGTTCAATGCAAAACTGTGAACTTTCAAGATTAATAAATAAATTTGATTTATAAGTCAGTATCGATTTGTTTTTCATCGTTTCGAAAGTTATTTGGTTGTGCAATAGGAAAAATAATATAGAGGAATACGATTCGAAATATCGATTATATACAAATTCATTCGGTTGTTCATATCGAGGAATACATTAAATTACTTTAAGGGGAATACGATTCGAAATATCGATTGTATCGATTCAGTGGGTTTCATTCGGTTGTTTTCATTTGGTTGTTCTTATTGAAAATACTATACATTACTATGGAGGAATCCGATTCAATATATCGAAATTCATTAGGTTGTTTTCATTCGATTGTTTTCATTCGGTTGTTGATATTGGAAATACTATACATTACTAATAAGGAATCCAATTCGATATATTGATCGTATCGAAATCAATTCGGTTGTTTCCATTCAATTGTTTTCATTAGGTTGTTTTCAGTTTGGTTGTTCAGATAGAAAACCACTATTCATTACTTTTATTATGTTTAGTGCAAAAATGTAGATCGAAACTAGTTTGACAGATCAATTGTTATCAACAATTTTTGGTTCTTCAATATTATCAAACACTATAATATTTCAATTTTAATACTAAACAGTATGGAGGATACGGTTTTATTTCTTGATTTTTATCAAAAGTCATCTAGTGTTTTTAGTTGCTTGTTTGTATTGCAAAACCATATCGAATACTTTTTTCAGGTTTAATGCATAAGAGTAGATAAAATCCTGTTCAAAATATTGATTGTTAGCAAAACTTATATCATAAAGTAGCGATTACCACTATTTGGTTTTGTGCAGAACTAAAGGAAATATTGATGAGATATGTGAATTGCTATTGAAATGTATTTGGTTACTTTAAATTCAGTTGTTTACCAAAAACCAGTATTATAAAATAACTTTACTTATGTTATTCTAAATAGATTTTTTTTTAATAAGAGAAGAATTTGGTTTGAATCTCAACTATAATGTGAGTGACTATACAGTTTCTGGTGAAACATTAGTTTACCGAGTTGCAGTTTTTACAACCTCTTGATGCTTAGTAACTTTTTTGTATCTTAATAGCTTTGACATTTGAACTCCAAGCTAAACACGTAACTTTTTACATGGGATAGTGTTTGTTCTTTGGTGAGAGTTTATATATTATAACCAAATTAAAAATGTCTTTGTTTTTAGCAAAGCTTTTCTTTATTTATGTTTTGTCTATCTTCTACTCAACTTTCCCATTGCTCTGGGTTCTGGACTTATCCTGGGTAAAATAACACGCTTTACTAAACTTTGCAAAATCATATGAACTAAAACTAGAAGCTCCAGCCGCTATTACCTTACTGTTGTCCTGCACCTACTTAAGTTTTGCTTAAAAATCAGAAGTGTAGATCTTAGATCATGATATACATCTCATTCATATCATTAAACTGTAGTGGTTAAAAATATTTTCCTTAAATTTGTAGTGATTTTAAAAACTTTCATACTTTTTCAAATGGATACTTAAGATTAACGTGTTCCTGCATCTTGATGTAACTGCTAGCTTGTCTAACATATCACAGTTTTTCAAAACCTCTTCACTTTTTAAAAACATATTTTACCAAAATCAGGCTTTCTTTGCTACTTATTACAAGCTTCCATGCCTGATCAATGTTGAGTTTACATTTTGCTAAAACAGTTGTGTATTAACCAAAATCTGATCACAATTTACCATAATGTTTCTTTCAACAGTTATGTTCGTTTGTTACTTTCAGAAACACTTCAGATAATCAGAAAGCAAAATGCTATTTCTAACCATCCTTTTAATACGTGACTTTTATGGGTGGCTAATTATCCATTCCTTAGCGTTTCTCCTCTGACTTCTTCTACAGACTTGGCACTTTTTCTCAATATTGTATTGGGTAAAAAATCATGTACCAAAATCGGATTACATTTTATGATAGTATTTCATTCGAAAGTTATAACTGTTCATTGATCTTAGAAAATTTTAGATGGTCGGAAAGCAGAATTATATCTTCTAACCATTCTTTTAATACATGAATTTTAAGTTTGGGTATTTGTTCATTGCTTAGAATTTCTTTTTTCACTGGTTTAATTACTTTTTCTCAATTTTTTAGGTAGAAAAAGCATGACACAAAATCTGATAAACTTTTCCGTTAGCACATCCTTAAACATTTATGTTTGTTACTTTCAGAAACATTTCAAACAATAGGAAAGCAGAAAGTTTTTTCTGACCATCATTTCAATACTGACTTTTCAGTTTGGCTATTTGTTCATGCCCTAAGGTTTCTTTTCTGATTTCTTCTATGAATTTGTTATTAACTTGTAAAATTTTGGTTTTCAAAACATTTAACTTCGTTTATCAGTTTATTTTAACCTATAAGGTTCTCTCATGTTTCATAAATGTCGATCTTCTACACTATCCATTCTCTCTGGGACTCTTGAAAGAAGATATATTTCCTTTCTAGGTTTTAACTTTTTTATAATGCATTATCATTACAAAGTCATATATTTAACCTTTTCGACTACGGTAGATGTTTCCTGAAATACACAATAGTAATCTCTGATCTGTTTCATTGATAACTTTAGCTTTCCTACCTATATATTAATCAAAGAGGTTGCATGCAAACACGATCGCCAACATTCTATAGAATGTCCTGCATTTCAGTCATTTTATTTTTAAAGCATATGCTGTAGGAACATTGTCATTGGTCAATGCTTAACCTTATGTGAACGATAAACTGTCACTGGTTTACATGGATCATAGCGTTTAAGTAAAACGGTATCAGCAATCAGTCTTTCAAGCTCTCCACTAGTTCATTATGTTTTTAATTAGTTTCGATTACCTGTTTTCTAAAATGCACTCTTCACTATCTCTATTGAATTTTCATATGCTCACATACATCTGGTCGATTTTTATATATCTTGACATATATTAATTTACCCCAAACGTATTAAGAATTTCTGTTTATTTTGCTGTGTGGACATATTAACAATAGAGATGCTGTCTTTTTCATCAGGTTTAATTTGATCTTCAGAGGAAATAAACTTATAAAATTTATTTTCCACTTATTTCACTTTTTCTTGGAGTGTAACTATTCCTTTAATATCCGTAGAAGTTTCCTGTGATTCCTGTTAAAATATCATTAGCAAGTACTAAACACCTTTCAGTAATAAGGTAATCTCTAACATTCTTTTTGTGAAATACTCCAATTGCTGTTGAAATCACAAATGTTAAGCATCAATAATGATATTCCATAAAAGGAATATAAAACGCTATCATATTATTGATCTTTTCACTTAGTCGAATCATACAAAATACTTTTTACTGTCTAAACTCAAAAATTTGTTTGCATGATTCAACTTCGGTAACATTTTATCAAGTGTCAGAATATGTTTTGGGTGTAAGGTGCAATATTCAGATAATTTTGGTTGGCGAATACTTAATTTTTCGATTTTTCTTCATGTTCACTTTATTACTTATAACTTATAGGTTTGTCTTGGGCTCTATTTTATAGGAGTTATTGGATTAGGTAGTTCTAAGTCATCCTCTTTTTCTTATTAACAGAGTTCTTGAAAAACTCAATGTAATACAGATTTTCAAAGTATTTTCTGTTAAAACACTTTGTATTTGTTCAACACTGTTTCATTCTTTGTAACTCTGAATCAGTTTTAGTGTATCATATGTTTTGGGCAAAAGTAAGTGATCACGCTCAACGACAACAAAATATAGAAGAAACTTTGTTATTTGTCCTTGCTTTCAACTTGACAGACTACTTGGATTTTATTTCGGTCTTAACTAAAGACTTAAGTATAGGCGTGTATATTTATTCATCGTCATAAGTTTATCATTCACACATTTTTGTCTATAATACTGTTTGATGTTACTGTTTCCAACTGAAACTTACATAGTGTTTCTTCCTTTTTTTATTAATGACTTGTAAAGTTAAAATCACAAAGTTTTTTTTGTAGATGTTTTACTTTTAGTACATTATTATCAATCTCATTTGTTCTGTGAGAGTTTTTCGACCCTTTATGTTTGCACACTGTTGCAAACGTGCACATTTCGTGCAAATGTAACATTCTTTGTCTCTACCAGGACAATCTGTTAAGTTTCGGTGCCTATCATTTCCGCAGGGTATGAGCGAATTTTTCTAACCGATAGTTTCTTTTGAATTTTTATTTCACTTGGTATAGAGATGATTAGTTTGCATAGTATTTAATAGCTATCAGATTTATCTATTACTTTTAAACAGCCGAACCACTTCGTTCAGTTTTAGTCAGTGTTCAGTATATAGTTTTTTCTCATTTAATGGAGCATATTATTTTGTCTAGCAATAGTTCTTTTTCCCTGTTCTTGTAAGAGCATTCTTTATTTACGAATTTAAGCTTAAGACAGGTTTTTTGTTATGATTCTTTTCTGTTATTATCATATTGCATGCAATTGAACAGTAATCTCTCATGTATAATTTACGTTTCTGGTCTTCGTTTCTTCTGCAAAAGTCAAATACGCATAAAAACATCAAACACATCGATATACCTTGTCAATATGTTAGCAAACAAACAAATTAAATGAAAAAGAAAACATTTGATTTAACTATCACATCAAATCAGACTGGTACAACTCGTAATCACCAAATGTAATTAGAGGTTTAAAAACTTGGTCAAGGACGCTCTTCTCTGAAATTGGATTATTCAATCACTGTGAAAGTAGCCAGAAAATTATGAAATTTTGTTTTACAAAGGCGTTAAGGTAAAGTTAGGTTATAATTGGTCAGCTTAAGTTTGGTTTGTCTCTTACTTCTTCGCAGAAAAGAAGTTTTATGGCTACAACTGTACATGTTACTGAAAGATTTGGGATAGGCGAGGAAGTAAGAGACAAACCAAACTTAAGCTGACCAATTATAACCTAACTTTACCTTAACGCCTTTGTAAAACAAAATTTCATAATTTTCTGGCTACTTTCACAGTGATTGAATAAGCCAATTTCAGAGAAGAGCGTCCTTGACCAAGTTTTTAAACCTCCAATTACATTTGGTGATTACGAGTTGAACCAGTCTGATTTGATGTGATAGTTAAATCAAATGTTTTCTTTTTCATTTAATTTGTTTGTTTGCTAACATATTGACAAGGTATATCGATGTGTTTGATGTTTTTATGCGTATTTGACTTTTGCAGAAGAAACGAAGACCAGAAACGTAAATTATACATGAGAGATTACTGTTCAATTGCATGCAATATGATAATAACAGAAAAGAATCATAACAAAAAACCTGTCTTAAGCTTAAATTCGTAAATAAAGAATGCTCTTACAAGAACATGGAAAAAGAACTATTGCTAGACAAAATAATATGCTCCATTAAATGAGAAAAAACTATATACTGAACACTGACTAAAACTGAACGAAGTGGTTCGGCTGTTTAAAAGTAATAGATAAATCTGATAGCTATTAAATACTATGCAAACTAATCATCTCTATACCAAGTGAAATAAAAATTCAAAAGAAACTATCGGTTAGAAAAATTCGCTCATACCCTGCGGAAATGATAGGCACCGAAACTTAACAGATTGTCCTGGTAGAGACAAAGAATGTTACATTTGCACGAAATGTGCACGTTTGCAACAGTGTGCAAACATAAAGGGTCGAAAAACTCTCACAGAACAAATGAGATTGATAATAATGTACTAAAAGTAAAACATCTACAAAAAAAACTTTGTGATTTTAACTTTACAAGTCATTAATAAAAAAAGGAAGAAACACTATGTAAGTTTCAGTTGGAAACAGTAACATCAAACAGTATTATAGACAAAAATGTGTGAATGATAAACTTATGACGATGAATAAATATACACGCCTATACTTAAGTCTTTAGTTAAGACCGAAATAAAATCCAAGTAGTCTGTCAAGTTGAAAGCAAGGACAAATAACAAAGTTTCTTCTATATTTTGTTGTCGTTGAGCGTGATCACTTACTTTTGCCCAAAACATATGATACACTAAAACTGATTCAGAGTTACAAAGAATGAAACAGTGTTGAACAAATACAAAGTGTTTTAACAGAAAATACTTTGAAAATCTGTATTACATTGAGTTTTTCAAGAACTCTGTTAATAAGAAAAAGAGGATGACTTAGAACTACCTAATCCAATAACTCCTATAAAATAGAGCCCAAGACAAACCTATAAGTTATAAGTAATAAAGTGAACATGAAGAAAAATCGAAAAATTAAGTATTCGCCAACCAAAATTATCTGAATATTGCACCTTACACCCAAAACATATTCTGACACTTGATAAAATGTTACCGAAGTTGAATCATGCAAACAAATTTTTGAGTTTAGACAGTAAAAAGTATTTTGTATGATTCGACTAAGTGAAAAGATCAATAATATGATAGCGTTTTATATTCCTTTTATGGAATATCATTATTGATGCTTAACATTTGTGATTTCAACAGCAATTGGAGTATTTCACAAAAAGAATGTTAGAGATTACCTTATTACTGAAAGGTGTTTAGTACTTGCTAATGATATTTTAACAGGAATCACAGGAAACTTCTACGGATATTAAAGGAATAGTTACACTCCAAGAAAAAGTGAAATAAGTGGAAAATAAATTTTATAAGTTTATTTCCTCTGAAGATCAAATTAAACCTGATGAAAAAGACAGCATCTCTATTGTTAATATGTCCACACAGCAAAATAAACAGAAATTCTTAATACGTTTGGGGTAAATTAATATATGTCAAGATATATAAAAATCGACCAGATGTATGTGAGCATATGAAAATTCAATAGAGATAGTGAAGAGTGCATTTTAGAAAACAGGTAATCGAAACTAATTAAAAACATAATGAACTAGTGGAGAGCTTGAAAGACTGATTGCTGATACCGTTTTACTTAAACGCTATGATCCACGTAAACCAGTGACAGTTTATCGTTCACATAAGGTTAAGCATTGACCAATGACAATGTTCCTACAGCATATGCTTTAAAAATAAAATGACTGAAATGCAGGACATTCTATAGAATGTTGGCGATCGTGTTTGCATGCAACCTCTTTGATTAATATATAGGTAGGAAAGCTAAAGTTATCAATGAAACAGATCAGAGATTACTATTGTGTATTTCAGGAAACATCTACCGTAGTCGAAAAGGTTAAATATATGACTTTGTAATGATAATGCATTATAAAAAAGTTAAAACCTAGAAAGGAAATATATCTTCTTTCAAGAGTCCCAGAGAGAATGGATAGTGTAGAAGATCGACATTTATGAAACATGAGAGAACCTTATAGGTTAAAATAAACTGATAAACGAAGTTAAATGTTTTGAAAACCAAAATTTTACAAGTTAATAACAAATTCATAGAAGAAATCAGAAAAGAAACCTTAGGGCATGAACAAATAGCCAAACTGAAAAGTCAGTATTAAAATGATGGTCAGAAAAAACTTTCTGCTTTCCTATTGTTTGAAATGTTTCTGAAAGTAACAAACATAAATGTTTAAGGATGTGCTAACGGAAAAGTTTATCAGATTTTGTGTCATGCTTTTTCTACCTAAAAAATTGAGAAAAAGTAATTAAACCAGTGAAAAAAGAAATTCTAAGCAATGAACAAATACCCAAACTTAAAATTCATGTATTAAAAGAATGGTTAGAAGATATAATTCTGCTTTCCGACCATCTAAAATTTTCTAAGATCAATGAACAGTTATAACTTTCGAATGAAATACTATCATAAAATGTAATCCGATTTTGGTACATGATTTTTTACCCAATACAATATTGAGAAAAAGTGCCAAGTCTGTAGAAGAAGTCAGAGGAGAAACGCTAAGGAATGGATAATTAGCCACCCATAAAAGTCACGTATTAAAAGGATGGTTAGAAATAGCATTTTGCTTTCTGATTATCTGAAGTGTTTCTGAAAGTAACAAACGAACATAACTGTTGAAAGAAACATTATGGTAAATTGTGATCAGATTTTGGTTAATACACAACTGTTTTAGCAAAATGTAAACTCAACATTGATCAGGCATGGAAGCTTGTAATAAGTAGCAAAGAAAGCCTGATTTTGGTAAAATATGTTTTTAAAAAGTGAAGAGGTTTTGAAAAACTGTGATATGTTAGACAAGCTAGCAGTTACATCAAGATGCAGGAACACGTTAATCTTAAGTATCCATTTGAAAAAGTATGAAAGTTTTTAAAATCACTACAAATTTAAGGAAAATATTTTTAACCACTACAGTTTAATGATATGAATGAGATGTATATCATGATCTAAGATCTACACTTCTGATTTTTAAGCAAAACTTAAGTAGGTGCAGGACAACAGTAAGGTAATAGCGGCTGGAGCTTCTAGTTTTAGTTCATATGATTTTGCAAAGTTTAGTAAAGCGTGTTATTTTACCCAGGATAAGTCCAGAACCCAGAGCAATGGGAAAGTTGAGTAGAAGATAGACAAAACATAAATAAAGAAAAGCTTTGCTAAAAACAAAGACATTTTTAATTTGGTTATAATATATAAACTCTCACCAAAGAACAAACACTATCCCATGTAAAAAGTTACGTGTTTAGCTTGGAGTTCAAATGTCAAAGCTATTAAGATACAAAAAAGTTACTAAGCATCAAGAGGTTGTAAAAACTGCAACTCGGTAAACTAATGTTTCACCAGAAACTGTATAGTCACTCACATTATAGTTGAGATTCAAACCAAATTCTTCTCTTATTAAAAAAAAAATCTATTTAGAATAACATAAGTAAAGTTATTTTATAATACTGGTTTATGGTAAACAACTGAATTTAAAGTAACCAAATACATTTCAATAGCAATTCACATATCTCATCAATATTTCCTTTAGTTCTGCACAAAACCAAATAGTGGTAATCGCTACTTTATGATATAAGTTTTGCTAACAATCAATATTTTGAACAGGATTTTATCTACTCTTATGCATTAAACCTGAAAAAAGTATTCGATATGGTTTTGCAATACAAACAAGCAACTAAAAACACTAGATGACTTTTGATAAAAATCAAGAAATAAAACCGTATCCTCCATACTGTTTAGTATTAAAATTGAAATATTATAGTGTTTGATAATATTGAAGAACCAAAAATTGTTGATAACAATTGATCTGTCAAACTAGTTTCGATCTACATTTTTGCACTAAACATAATAAAAGTAATGAATAGTGGTTTTCTATCTGAACAACCAAACTGAAAACAACCTAATGAAAACAATTGAATGGAAACAACCGAATTGATTTCGATACGATCAATATATCGAATTGGATTCCTTATTAGTAATGTATAGTATTTCCAATATCAACAACCGAATGAAAACAATCGAATGAAAACAACCTAATGAATTTCGATATATTGAATCGGATTCCTCCATAGTAATGTATAGTATTTTCAATAAGAACAACCAAATGAAAACAACCGAATGAAACCCACTGAATCGATACAATCGATATTTCGAATCGTATTCCCCTTAAAGTAATTTAATGTATTCCTCGATATGAACAACCGAATGAATTTGTATATAATCGATATTTCGAAACGTATTCCTCTATATTATTTTTCCTATTGCACAACCAAATAACTTTCGAAACGATGAAAAACAAATCGATACTGACTTATAAATCAAATTTATTTATTAATCTTGAAAGTTCACAGTTTTGCATTGAACCAATTAAAGTATTCGATAATATTTTTCTATACAAACTAACAAATGAATAAACCGAATAAATATTGACTGATTTATCGAATAGTATTAACCCTGAGTTTTATATTTAATCGCTAAAACGTTCTATTCTATTTTTTGATCCAAACAAACGAATAAAAACTCGATTAAAATAACCTGAAAACCAGTTAATAATCCTAACCTATGAACTAGAAAATAATTATTCAGAAAAAACCCCATCAAAGGCGGCAGAACTGGTTATGGTGTGGTAAGAGGGTTGGGCGAGAGAGAGCGCCGCACGTGGGATGGCGGGGGAGGGGGTGGGGGACTCCGGGGTCAAAGGTCAGAAAACGCACTCTGGGGACATACATAGTAGTTATATCTATATATCTATGTGTCCGTGGTACTGATAACTTTTGGAGGGGACCTCCGATTTTGATGAAATTTGGTATGAAGGTGTAAGACTAGGTCTATTTTCATGAGTTCGCGAACCAGCATTGTAGGGTTATGGGAATGGGGTTTTATGGGGTTTCAAAAGGGTCAAAAATGGGTTTTTTGCATTTTTGGAGCATAATTATCAAAATTCAACAATTTTAACTAAAACCATTTAAAAGAGCTTAAAAAAACAAACAATTTAGTTTTTTTAATTTTTAACTTGGCTTAACAGGTTACGGAGAAAAGCCAAAAATAGGTTTTCCATGTTAATCTTATGGGAAATTAACAAAACCCTGTATCTCGCTTATTTATTGAAATAACTGGATAAAATTTGGTATGTACATTCACTAGGTAGGGCTCAATTGATACCTGCTTACAACACCCACATGGCGGCAAACCTACATACTCACCCCTATGGGGTTTATGGGGAAAATGAAAAGAACAACATAACTTGATAATATTTGGTATGTACATTCACTAGGTAGGAATTAACTGATATTTGCTTACAACACCCATATGGCGGCAAACCTACATACTCACCCCCATGGGGTTTATGGGGAAAATTAAAAAGTTCCGAATATTGATACAGTTTGACATTTACCTTCCATAACTATTACATTTCCTAACAAAACTAAAATTTTCTAACAACATCCCAAGGCAGCAAACCTACTTACCCATTCCTATTGTTTTTATGAGGAAAATACAATAAGTTATCTCAAGATTGTTTGGAAATTCGCTGAGTACGCAGGTCTGCTGCGACGGGGGTATTTTTTTTTATTTGTTAGATGAATAAAACACATTATTATAGGTCTATGACCGTTTGGTAGCACAAATATGGCACAGTATTCAGTATAAATTCTCTTTAAAATCTGTTAATCAGTGAATAGTTTAAATTTTGTCTGTGATATTAGATGGTAAATATGTCCTATTTTTCAGTGTAGTCCAAAGTAAATGCCTGGAAATATTAATTTCAGATTTTGTATTATAATTTTAGCTTTAATTTCAGCGAATCTTTGACAATGAATTTATTTTCTGCTTTGACTCTGTCAATACATGTATAATGTCCATGACAATAAAGATTTGATTTGATTTGAGTATTTTAATCTAGTTTTGGCATGATATGCCTTAATTTATTGACATTTTGGAGTAAAAATATCGTTATCCTGCAGATTTCAAGGCCGTTAGTGGCACACACACAGTAATCACAAGTAAAAAAAGCAAAATCAGTGTTGACCAAGGTGCAACTCTCAAAGAATCAACCGATCCCGTCAAATTCCACACAAGCCTACCACCGTTTATTTTACGTGGGCTTTCCCACCAACATTGCCACAGATTGGCAGTTAGGTTAGATTAAAAACCAAATAATAGAACAAAGTTTACCATGTATCTGTTTAATATTAAATTAAACTATTTATAATTTAAATGTGTTTGAGGAATTAGTTTTTAATCTGTGCAGCCCAAACAATCATATTTGATCCTCACAGTAAACCTTGGCACAAACTATCTACCGTACTTTATGTTTTATTCATTGTCATTTTGTTTATATTTTAAAAGAGAAACAAGGATTACTTAAAATACCCAAACTGTAATAAATCTTTTATTTTTTGGTAAATTTACACATAAATTTTACTTAAAACATAATACAGAACTAATATCTGCTAGATTCATGATTAATAAATATATTCTTATTGAATGCTCGTTATATTATACATACAAAGATCACATCACACGCAAATTCTAAATAAACCTGAAACTCTCATATGGCTTATTCGACTGACATCCCAGTCCTAGAGTAGTGTTCGAAGTAAAGCCAGTGATACTGGTATACACAATCTAGACTATATAACAAAAAAATAAGGTTGCATTACAATTATGGCCACATTTTTGATACACCTTCGCAAGGCACTAGGTTTTAGTTTGGAATCATGTAAACTACGAGGAATCTAATCTAAAAATATATAGATATCGGAAATAGACATAACAAAATTACTATGTTTCTACATGAAAATAAATATAAATTCTCGAATCACTCGAACAATAGTGGCCATTATTCTTTGAGCCTCAGGCAACTTTGAGTAACAATTCTTTAGACTACTAATTCACAATAGGCCGACTTTTAGACCTCACACTTTAGACAAACAAAATAAATAATATATCACAACAATACTAAAACTAAACAGCCTTTGCGTACGATTTGATAATTACTTTAAAATGTCTTTTATAGTATATTAATCTAACAGCAGTTATAAATGTCAGATGAACGTACGATATAAATACATGTTGGCTGTGGGATGAACATGATTGACAAGACTTCCAACAAAGCAGCGGAAATATCCCGTTCAACAGTTTCCTGTTTAAAGCTTTGTCCTGGTTTTTAGTGTGTCCATGAAACACTTATGACTTCCATAGTCCGATTTGAATTCTACAATATACAAACTAATATACAAAACTTATGAGTATAAATACAGTAAAAAAATTATATACAGTTGAATTATATACACAAATTATATTTGGCTTTTATAATAGTCTACATATGTGATGAGCTACATACAGTCAATGTCAATAATCGATGGTCAGTTTCAGTCAACTGAACTCGTAAAGATATGAATAAATACAGTCTAAATAGTACGATTCCATATTCATTGGAAACAAATTTGTACATTGAATTTATTTTTATAGATCTTTGTACACTAGTACAAAATAAGTTTTTACCTTGTAGGATAAAAGTGATTATATTTACATCGAGTTATAATTAAATGTAGGAATAAATTGTAGTGCCATTTTTATTCAAATTACTAATTATTTCATATTCCATATGCTTAACTTTATAAACCAGAAATAGGTAATTATGAATCTTCGTTGAGATTCTTTAATAGACTTTGTCTTTAAAAGCCATTAAAATTTTCAATAACCTGGTATTGCAAAAAATTTCCATCGGGAAATTTTTTTTAATCGCTAACAAAATATTTTCAATTAATTTTATTAAAAATTTTAATTTAAAAAATCATCCACTTATAGTACATCTAAAATTTTCCTTGAAAAGTAATTTTGAAGAAATTATCATTCATCAAGTTTAAACTTTTACTTCACACCCATTTGGTCGCACAAATATTTTTATGGAATTCAATCAATAGTTGAACAGTGCATTTTCATGGCGATGTCGAGCATCTTGACCTTGTTGCAAGATTCAAATGTTTGTTTCCCCGCTATTGTTCAATGGGTAGAATCAGAGCGCGCACTGTCAACCGCGAACTACGCTGAGGGAAACTGTCCGGCGCAGTTGAGTCGATAGTGAGCGGTGGTTTGTCACTCGAGGTGGCGGTACTTGTGAGCAGTCATCTGACTGAGTCCCAACACCGCGTACTGGCAGCTCAGGCAGTGGTAGTGGGTCTGCTTCTTGCTGTGGATGCAGGTGTCCGGGGCGCTGCACGGCTGGGTCGGAGTGAACTTCTCAAATCCGGCGGCCATGATGGAATCCAGCTTCTGATGGTGTCTACGATGGGCCACCACCTTGTTGGTGTCCGTGCAGACAAAATCACACTTGAGGCAGTGGAAGTGGGACGCCTTGTTTTGTACAGTACCTGTGATAAAGAAGCAGAAGTGAGAATCAGAAAAATTATAGATTGATTTCAGAAAAATTCAATACAAAAACTGTGATGACCTCAATACGAGTTAGCATGTATTGTAAGTATTAGCAGGTAGCATTTGGATAGAGTGCACATGTGCAAATATTACTCTCAAGGTAAAACTAATGAAAGGAAAAGGGACTGGCCTAGCCCCAGGTCTAGGAAACAAGTTTAGACCTGAAGGTTTCCACAACATATTATTTAACCTGTTATTTTTTTACAAATCAAGTTTTTCTGTAGTTCTTCAAAGGAGTGATGCAATAACGGGTAGAACACTTCATAAAATGAAACATTTAAATGGGATTGAACTGCAACCTTCTGAGCATATCTTACACAGACTATGAACTCTGCATGGTCTAAATTTTAAACACTTTGAGAGTAAATTTATTTCTATCGATTTCAATAGAAAAAGAGTACCTGTTTAGATAAAGGCTAATAAAAATTAATTTAATGGTATCTTACCGAGAGTTGCTGTGTAGACACATTCTGGTCTGCCACAGGAAACATTTGCTCGATACTGCTGGAAATCTCCTCCCATCAAGGTGTCAAGCCTAGAAAATGGTACAAAATTACTTCATTTGAAGTTTTAACCTACTGCAAATAATAAAATATCAAAAAAATAACAAATTAAATACAGCCTACATAAAATTAAATAAAATTTTTAAGGTTTCAAAATTTATAATGTTTACAAAAAGCAAAATTAGTTTGATTGAAAAGCAATGGGAAAAAGCTTCAAAATAATTTACCTCTCATGTCTTGCTGTATGTTGAACGAAGCGGGTTTTGTCACAGAAACTGTAACCACAGTCTTTACGCATGCAGTGGAAGTGTGTCTGATGCTCCCTGTAGCCACAGTGGTTGTAGCGGCAGTCCTCGTTGAACCTGTACAAGAACAGCAGTTAGACCGAATTGATGAGAGATCTTAGGGAATGATTCTTTTTAAACATAAAACTGTTTTCAAGACTGATGGCATTATTTCACTGCTTCACGAGAACCAGGTAAACTGCTTTAGTTTGGAATCTGCAAGTGTTGTAACTATTGACTTAACCCATTTGTTCCCACTGACAACATTTGTCTACTCTGTATTTTAATTTATGAAATTCTATGGAATTTTAGGTTTATCATGATTAAAATTGACATTTTGGAGTGAAAATATAATTATCTTTCATATTTCAAGGCCATAGTGGAACACACTCAGTAAACAGAAGTAAAAAGTAGCAAAATCAGTGTTGACCAAGGTGCAACTCTCAAAGAACCAACCGATCCCGTCAACTTCCACACAAGCCTGCCACCGTTTATTTAAGGGTGCGCTCTACCTATCTGCCGCGCGCGGATGCAAAGGTTTAGAATCTCCGTGTTTGTCGCCCCAGTTGTAAACCGATTTAAAATATTTTGGTGTCATTCTTTTCGTAATATAATTTTGTACTCCGCTATCGTCTTAAAATTTCGATATTAATTTAAATTATAAAGCATGGTACTTGCTAATAATGTTGAAATAAGTGTTTTTGTATCAAGTTTTAACGTATTAAAAACAATATTTTAAGAAAAAATAAGACGATACACGAGTACAATATAATCTTAAGAACAAGAATCTGCAATAAGATTGGTAAAAAGTTTTTAGATAACGATGCAAGAAGGGAGATGCGAAAGGTCTGCAATTTCAAAAACATCGTTATTAGACCACCGATCGATTTCGAACTAAAACCAAAAAAAGCATTAAAGTAACAAAATTTAAAATCACCCATCATATATTTTCCAAAATGTGAGTTTCCGCGTATAGCGGCAGTTAACAGTCTCGCTCGACGATTTTGACACCGATTTTGAGCGCACCCTTAACATGGGCCCTCCCACCAACTTTGCCACAGATCGGCTAACCCTTAAAGAGTTGCACCACCAGGTCAGGGTTTGGTCGTGAGCAGATTCGAACCCGCGCCGACGCAGACATCCTGGCCAAGGATGCCTACGCCTTAGCCATCTGAGCTATCACGACCGGCAGCCTAGACATGAGAATTTGGGTTTTGAATGGTGCGCGCCCCTAGCGGGAAAGACCGTGGGCCGTTGGTATGCGAGTTCGCTACAAGAGCGCAGCACTAAGCCACTGCATCCAATTCACAAGAAACAATTTGGGCATAAATGGGTTAATACATTTCAACACAAATATAAACGTAATCAGATTATTCTTATAGTTTACAATTACCAACAAAAACAAAATAAATAAATAAAACATCATAGATTTACCTGAAGCGGACATATCCCTCAGGGACAGGTTCATCCTTGAGTATCCTCATCGATGTTTGTACCCGGACTTTCTTTGTGTCTGGGCTCATGTCTCTGTGGGGCGAAGGCAAACTGTAACAAATTGAAAACAAATTATTAGCTTTTGAATATCTTTGATACAAGAATACTTATTATAATTTTTTCACATGATTATTAGTGAAACTAATTTCATTGCAGTACAGAATCAAGCGTTCAAAGCAAACCATGAAAAAAATTCAGCTTTTTGTAAGAGTAGCCTGATGTATCTTGAAGACTTCTAAACTTCAATTTAGCTTACTTTTATTGGAAAATATCCCAAATGGCAATCGGTTGAGTGGCCCTTGACAACACCTTATTTCTTGCATCCAAGAGTTTGAGAAATGTAAACTCAAAGAGCAATGTAAACTCTTGCAAGTAATCCTTTTAAATTTGAAATCCCTCCTCCACAGAATGCCAAAGAGTTTTAATTGTTTATCATCATGAAACTATCCATCTTGTTCAATGTTTAGTGATGGTGGACTCACCTCCTAGCCAGCAGGGAGTCAGCCGTGGGGTGGTCGCCAGCACCCAGTCCCATGGAGGCACGGGCCGACTCCAGCAGGCCGTTACCCATGAGGGCGGCGTGGTGGGGTGAGAAGCCAGGGTGGGCGGTGAACATGAGCCCCGAGGGCGAAGTGTAGAGTGCCGGCATGCCGTGCGGCAGGAAGGGGATGCCTTGCGAAGTCATCATAGCCAGTTGCTGATTGGCCGCCACGGCCGCCGCCATCGCAGCTCCGAACCCGGGGTAGTGGGGCGGCGGGGGCGGCGGCAGCAGCTCACCACTCTCCAGGTTCATCGGCATCATCCCTATAGCTGGGGAAAATACGCTCATTTAGTCACATAAACTGTGTCACTAATGAATGCGGATTTAAGCTGTTAACAGACATCAATGAAATTGCAATAGTGATAATTTATGATGACAAAAGAACAAATAACCAAAGAGGTTATCCAAAACTACAATTAGTTAGTTGGTTCTAACAAATTATCAAATTTAAATTTTTAGGGGCATTTGCACAAATAAATTTTAAACCAGATTAAATATAATCAAGTTTAAAACTGTTCAAATTAGCTGGACGTGTAAGTTTAAACTATGCATGTGAAACTAACTTTTAGGTTAAACTTAGGCTTAAACTGAAGATAAGGTTTAAACTAAAATTGTTCAAACAGCCCTTAAACCTCTTGGAAATTCATTTTTTTACCAAACACAATCCATTTTTATAATTTAGTATGCTTGCATTGATTATAAAATTCCCTTAATTAAAAATACCATAAATTGTCATCATAAATTTTTGTTTGTAAGCCCTCAATATTTAAAGTAACTCACAATTGAATACTGCCACTAAAACATTGACTCTGTTTAGCACTCGATGCAACTCACAACCCAGCCCCTGAGCCAGCTGAGCTATATGTAGTAGACTCACCTGGGTGGGGGTGGTCCTCTCCCTCGTCATTGTTGTTGTGCTCCTGCTTCACCATGATAGGAGGGATGGCGCTGGGGCTGTGCTTGGCTATGTGGGGCCTCAACCGCTCAAGCTCTGAGAACGCCTGTCACAAATTTTAATATTTAGTTTTTATAAAAGTAATTATTATCCTATCCTATACTCTTATACGAGCAATGTTTGCTTGTTTGCTTGTTTGCTTGCTTGCACAATTATCTCAAAAACGGCTCCGACGATTTCCTTCAAATTTTGGAATAAACTTAGTTTTACCTTAAAAATACGATTGAGATGGGTCTCGCCCCCAGGGAAAATCTAATTTTGCTAAAAATTAAAGTTTAAAATTACAAAATTTTAACATTGGGCTTATGGGTTGCCATGTTGGCAACGAATTAACAACATATATAAACAAGAAGTACATTCAGAACTTCAAAAAGAAATGTAACAGCTGTTTATGTACTGCATATTAAATGTCAATAAAGTTTATTCTGATATTTAAATTTACTAATATTTCACCGAGCAACGCTCGGTCCTCCTGGTACTAGTCTGTAATTTGTTCACTATTATTGTTCATCCCTAAAACAGCATGACGCCTAAAATATTTCATTGGCAGCTGCTTTAGTAGGCAACCAGTTAAAAATATGGGATTAAATATATATTTATTATTATTTTGTTTGTGCGTGTGTGTTTCAATGCCAGTGGCATTCTTAGTTTTTTTTAGGAACAGTCAGAACCCTGGTCTTCTTACTATCTAACTTCAACCAGTTGTTACATAGCATCATTAATTAATAACCCGATGTCAAATGGCAAAAAGCTAACTTTTCACAGGAACAGCAACCTCTGGATTCAAAGATTATCACTATAACCACTCAGCTACCCAGCCAGTTATTTCTTTTCTGTTAAAGATTAGTTAAAGTTTAATTGATTAAAATTGTTAAAGATTAGTTGAAAGTTAAAGATTAGTTCTTAACATAGAATGATTAATTGTAAGAGTTATTTTGTTATTTACTAAGCCGCGTCTGGCTGAACATTCGTGGTGAACTTGTTCGGCGAACACAAAAAATCAACAAACATTCCTAACGAACAATCACCGGCCATATGATTTACATTCTAAAAGGTTAGCAACAAACAAACCTAAGTTAGAAAAAACTTTGTTCAGCGAACATGTTCGGCCGGTGCGGACATGGCCTTAGTATGGTACTTAAGACATTGAAACCACAAAAATGCATATTTTTGAGCAAATATGAATGAGAACGAGTATAGAATGAGTGAGATACATCAAGCAGCTTTGTTTCTGATAACATCTGTTTCTTTAGCTAAGATTATTAAGAGCCAAACGAACTAGAGCAGCAGAGTTACCTTGATAGACAATTAGAGAAAAAAATACTTTCCATCGTTGTTATCATCATATTAAAAGCAACTTTTTATTAAAAGAAACTAAAGAGACTGACCTGGTTGCAGGCATTGCAGTGGTAGTGCTCCTTGCGCTTAAGCTTACAGAACGGTCGGCTACAGGAGAGTTCCGGACCGTAGCGCTCGTGGCGGTCGACGCTCATCCACTCGGGCAGCGAGTGAGGCTCTGATGGGGGCTCCGGCTTTACTGCCACCTCTGCTGTGGAAACACGGCACATTACAGACAACCATCATCAGCTGAGGCTGCGGTGTTGAACACGTCATTTGGTTGAGAGGGCTGCAGAGTATGTTACTACACAGTATGAGAAAATTTGTAAAAAAATTGATTTGAAAAGTAATTTACAAACAATAACTCTAACCAAAATATTAAATTATTATTGAAGTTAATGGTTTTGAATAGTCTTAATAAATGTAAATTTACTCAGTTGATCTCAGTGAAATGTATAAGTTATTTCACTTTAAAAAAAAAAAAAATAAAAAAAAAAAACATAGTGTACAAATTTGTTTGTTTGTTGCAAATATATTAGGCTATAAGAGAATAGATAAAAAGTACACTTTAAACATGCACTCATAAAGATTATGACAACCAATGACGTCATTTTTCAAATACTATTTCTATTTATTATAATAATATTCTGAACGCAAATCCTACAGAAAAAAGTACCCAACTCTATTATGAAATGGAATGATTAGCAAAGAGAAGTGGGGAAAAAGAGAGGCAGAAATAGAGAGAAAACAGGAGACCCACCTGTGCCGGGGGATGAGCTCCTAGCATTGGATAAGCCACAGAGAGGGTAGAAAGTGCCTGATGCCTTCACCACTACAACACAAGAAGTGAGTCTTAGGTACATGCCTCCACAACCTTACGTTTACGCTTACAAGAACCTACGTTCAAATATCAACAAGTGACTACCAACAATTTGGCCTAGCCATTGGATAAAGGGCGATTTCAATTAAAATTCACATTGTTTCAATTCCTAGTTTGAAGTAAGGTATAAAGTAAAAATTAAGACTTAGATGCAGCACTATTCAATAGATGGCGAAGATAAAGTTTTTCCCAATTTTTTACATCTATGGTACTACTATTTATGTTGGAATACTTCAATAACTTGTTGAGTGAAAATTTTACAAGAACAATGTTTCAAATAATCAAGCCATTAATAACTAAAGGTCCTTAAGGTTTTATGTGAATGGTAGACATTGCACACTCATACAACACATTAACAGTTTCACACAAGAGTATGTAAAAAACAAATTAATAAAATACACAATTCTGTACTCTGTAACCATTAAGGGTTTTAAAATAAAATTATTATTAACGATACTGTTAATACTGTTAGTGCATTGGTTAGTGGATTAATCTATACTGCCAAACTAAAATAATGATGATTATTGGAATTAGTCAAATATCATTTATTGTAAAGCTTGTTAGTCACTTACTAGGTTTTTTAGTAAGTTCGTTAGTCAATAGTCAGGAACAAAAATGATTTAACTCCTAAATATAAATAATTATTTTAACTATATTATACCAAAATTTGGATTAATTTTTAAATCCAATTTTCTGTGTGAAGTAGGGTTATTATTATTTTTTAAACTTTCATCCCAAGAAAAATTTACACTACTAGTTTTTAAGTAAGCTCTCACTAATCCAAATCTATATTTTTCCAATATTACGAGTGAAAGGGTGCTCTAGAAGTTGATAGAAAGAAGAGTGTTTCATTCTACTGTGCTGGTTTACTACTAGCTGCATGCCTCGAATCAGTCTCACCTGTTGTCCTGGCGGCCGACCCATTTTCAGGAGACTGCTGCGTGACAGCTGGGAGAACGCTCGTGTTGGGGGCGGATTGTCCGGAGGGTGGTTGCAGCTGTGACGCATCCTTCATGGGAGACCTCTCACGCTCGACGGGGGGTTGGTGGTGCGGCTGTTGATGTTGGAGCTGAGGTTGTTGGTGGATTTGTTGATGCTGTTGTTCTCTGTTGTCATTTGAACCTAAAAAAGAATATTATTCATGATTAGGTGTATAAAAGTATACTCAACAATTTAAAAGAATGAAAGAAGGGGGCCAAAGATAGTCATGGTTGTTATTACTTTCATATTTTTCTTTGTTATTTCACTATACCAGATTATAAAAATCTGATTATGTACATTCCGATAAAAATAAACAATGTTTAATTGCTGAGCAGTGTTTTCTCAAAGGATTTGCAGTACTCACAGTGTTTTACAATGAACTTTATTTTGCAACTTTGATCTGTAAAATAAAACACATGATAACATGATGATTTTTTTGTGATAACACAGAAGAATATGAATGTAGGGATAAGGTGTTGGCAAATAACTCTAACTTCCTGAATAGTAATAGCCATTATTAAACAAAAATTTTATCAAAAATCCTATGATGTTATTCTTATACCTATAACTGTAAGCTATCACACAAGGGATATGTGAGAGTTGTATTGTAGTGATGTACTCACTGAGGTCGAGCGTGGTGTCGCCCCCACAGCTCATGCCCCCGCTGTTCTCGGCCAGGTGCTTGGCCTGGTGCAGTGACATGGAGGAGTAGCGGACGAACGAGTAGCCACAGCCCGGCCTCACGCAGTGGAAGTGACGGTTCACCTTGTTGCTGCCAACATAACAGAATAAATAAATAACCCACTCCATGTTGGCAAGCTGAGAAACATATCTATTGGATCATTCTGTAAACAGGATTGTTTGTAATAATGAGATTCTTAAAAAAAGTTTTCATCACATTAGAAAAATATTGCATTCAAAGAATATTTACCTAACACAGCTTTCCAGTCGGCAATCAACAGATCTGTCAAAGAAGAGGAATCCATCGAGAATCTCGATATTGTCATGAAAGTCCTTAGAGTGAGCGAGCAGCTGTTCCTCACTGTCCGTAGCGAAGAAGCATCGCTGTCGGCTGCAGTGGTAGTGCAGGGGCTTGGCGGAGTACAGGCACAGTGGGTCAGGGCAACCGTCGTTGTACGCTTGGAAACCGTGCATCTCCTGCAACCATTAAACAGTGAAATCAAGTTTTAAAAACTACTATTTAATTATAGTTTATTAGCCTGTGCTATTGTCTAAATAACACTGCACATGGTACTTCAATGTGTTGCAGAAAGATTAAAATTAATATTTAAAAACTACTATTTAATTATAGTTTATTAGCCTGTGCTATTGTCTAAATAACACTGCACATGGTACTTCAATGTGTTGCAGAAAGATTAAAATTAATATCTTTATACTGTAGAGGGTGATACGTTCAAACTTGTTATGTCAATTGTTAATTTTTAACATTCTTTCCAAGTATGCAACTAACACAATATCACGATTAATTCTGTTAACTATCAAACACAATTGATTTATCATACTGCACATAAAACAGCAGTTGAGACTCCTGTAATCATTCTGCAAAAGGCAGAGTTTATAACAGGCAGTATTACGAGTTTAAGAAAGACACATAGTGTACTCACGAGCATCTGCAGGGAGGGCCTGACAGGGGCATCGGCGGGGGAGGGGGTGCGGGGGTCCACTGTGTCGGGGGCAGTGGTGAGGCTCCCGATGGCGGGGGGCACTCCGGCGGGCTTAGGCAGCTTGAAGCTGGTGAAGATGGCCTGCGGTGAGTCGGAGCCCATACCTCCAGCCTGCAATCACATCAGGTGGTTAGGCAAGACAATGGGTTAATGTATCAATATTTGTCATAGGAAATTTTTTACATAGACTATGATTTTCTAGAGTTTTATTAAAGAGTGTTTGATAACATTATTTTAAACTTTGATGATTTGATACCATCACAATAAATTTTTACTGATTTAGTATATTTTACCAATTTTCCAAACATACCAGCTTGAGGAATATTAAATTGATTCACTTTGATTTCATCTGTGATGTGAAATTATCACAGACAATCATATTACTGTAATTGATCTTGAAAAACTACAAATATGAATTGATAAATACCCTCCATTATTCATTAAGCACTACTATCATACAAAGTATATTTTAATAATTAATTATTGTAAGCCCTTTGAAATTTACAAAGTTATAAATACATTAATGTTAAAATTTGATACTTACATAATCATTCCAAACCTGAAACAAGAAAAAAAAAATTTTATTAGAGTTGACTATGGAAAAATTAGATTGAATCAAAGCTTAAGCTAGAAACAGTATACACGATGAAATAATGTTAAACTGTACCAATACAGTAATTGTGAAAATGTCCTCCTCGTTACTCATAGAACAAATAAATTAGTTAGTATAAACAGAAGTTATGTAATGTAATTGAACTGAAAATAAAAGTTTTTATCTAATGATTTGTGTCAAATATATCAATTATTGATATATTATATATTTTATATAAAAGAATGAAAATTGACGTGGACTGATTTGGTTTTAAATGTACTATTTTTAAAGGTTTCAGTTATTCTCATTTTATATCTTAAATCAGTTTACACTCACCTCAATAACCCTGTTTTTTGGAGGACGACCTCTTTTCCGCCGAAACAAGGCATCCAAGGAATTATTTTGACTAGCAGTGAGTTCATGATTTCTAAAGTGTTCAAAACGTTCATTTGGTAAAACAGCATCATTACAGCCCTCCTGCAAAAAAAATTGTACATAATTTGTAAATCAATTTAAAAATAAATCCAAACTATTGTTTAGGCGCTTTTGGTTGGAATTTGGTCTAAAGAAAGAGCCTTGAGATGCACTTTGAGCATCACAGATTACCAGATGTTGCTGCAAGTAATAAATTGATATCAGACTAATGGATTTGAATGTTGGAGTTGCATAATAACTCAGACCAAATTTAGACCTTACTAAAAGCTGGAATTTGATGCAACCTTTCATGTTGCTAAAATATTAAATTTTTAAGTATTAAGGACGATTAAAACACAATAAGAATATTTTGTTGCAGTGTTACTACACCAAGCAATATAAGACTCGCTTGATATAAAGTGTTCAAAAAGAAAAAAAGTCATTCAAACTGTGTGTATATGTTTGTAGATTATAGCTTCAAGTTGAATAATAAGACAGTTCAGGCTTTTCATAGCTTAGTCATCTTGGATGCAAATGTTGAGTGTTTTGCATCGATGTATACTACTGGATTGAACTCTAAATTAGCCCCAAACGGTCCGGCATGGATAGCGCTGTAGGGCAACTGCGGAATCAGCGTCATTTCAACGACAGTGCGCGCCGTCGTTTACACGCTCCTGTACCACAACAGAGTGGTTAAAGTGCATTGAAATTTATATATTCCGTTTCTATATTAAATACTGAATCCAACAGTATAAATATTTTTTAGTTCCTAAACTAAAGGTAATTATTAAAGGTGGAAATGTTTGAGAATAAATTTAGTTGGACATGGAAAAGTCACTAAGCGAGGATTTTTTTTATTCTTGGGTCAGAAACAAACTTTCAGCGGGAAAGTTGTAGCCAATGAGACGAATTTCATGATTCGATCAAGAAACTTACGATAAAATGACTAGATCGTTGGCAATCGAATAAATAATAGTGGCGCAACGAAGTTCATTTTGAGCCTCGTGATCTCACTGAGGCTACCGCGGGCTTCTGGAGCTACAAATCTCGTAGTTCATTCGATAATTATTGGTTGATGTGTACAAATAAACATTTTAATTAATAATTTATTTTGACATTTGTAATTAAAATGCCGTGAAGTATTAACGATTCATAACAAAATAATTGGGATTGGGGGGGGGGGGTTACCTCAACAGTTACATCGAATATAAAAACCAGCTACAAATGACAAGGAATCGTAAGAAAATAAAAATAATTTTACCATGTTTGCCTTTTTGTTCAAAAATGTTTAGTAGGCCTATTCTTAGATGTTTTTAGTTATAAAAAGTTACAAGTTAGTTTTAAGCTTTGGTCAATGAAGTATATGATTATAAAATGTAACTTACCATTTTCATTTGTTTGTAACCTCACCCTACACTTATGAACGTGTACTAAAAAGACATAGTCATCTTTAAATTTGGATTTTATACTACAACCAAAACATTTGTATCAATAAATTTAAATGTTACATATAATTTAAAAAATGTCGATATACTGGGCTTCATTGTATTTCATAATAGAACAAACTGTGTTGCTGTATTGTGTAAAATAATATGTATTCAAACATTTATTTTAAATTCATAAATTGTAAGATTTTGTAATAAAAAGTAAGAGAAAATGGTTTAAAGAATTGCCATAATTTACAAAGGGTTAAATCCATTCATAGAAGCAATTGGAAATGACATTTCACTTAAATTCCAAGTTTGAATTACTTTTTAAATTAAAATAACGATAAATAGTAGCCAATATGTGTGTCTATCGAAGCAGAGTATACTTGAGAACACGAATCAAAAAAATTGTATAAATAAAAAATTTCATTGCCTTAAAAATGTAATTTTAGTAAGCGCGCGTCACGATTTTCCCTATGCTGCCCGTGTTAGCGGCCGGCGCTGTTGCCCTACAGCGCTCATCTCGGCCGGACCGCGAATCGGTTCGCTGCAACACGGGCGCGAGCAATCCAGTAGTATACATCGATGGTGTTTTGTCACACTTAATTGACTCAAGACTAGAATTACTTTTTTAAATACTATTAGAAATAAGTTTTTTTGTACCAATTATTAAGTGAAATTTACACACCAGCTAAAAGAAGAGTGTCAGTATAAAATATACTATAAATTAAAAGAAAAAACAACTGATAAAAACAAAGTCTTGAGAACTTAACAAATGGAGACAATAGAGACAAAGCCGATTGAAATTACTCTAGAATGAAACGAATGTGTTTGTTTAATGAAAGCAAATGTGTTTGATTGAGCGCACCTTTTCCCAAATGTGAACATCAATCTTTCAAAAACAATTATGAAATATTGAAACCATGATGACAAAAACAACAAAAATGACTGATCAATTAACAATGTCGATAGGAACACATGTTTTAGTCCAATAAATAACATCAGTAATGAATGAACAATCTACTGAATTGAGAGCTTTAATTGAGGCCTTGATGATGCCACATTTGCTGAGTCGAGTTCGTTAGAAGTATTTACCCAAGTGCAGTGGAAATGGCGTTCACGGGGGCAGTTTTCATGGCAAGTTGCCGGGTTGTCTTGGTAGAAGTTGTCGCTGACCCTGTCTTGGGCTTCGTGGATCTTTGAGTGTCCTTCGGCGCTCTCCCGACACCTGAAACAACAAATGCATGGTCTTATTTGGTTTACTTAAAATATTTGAAAAGAAAAAGGGGCGAATAAGGCATGTTCCCTCTAAGATGTAACAAAAAAGTAGTATTACGATTGCTACAAATATCTTATAAAAGCTACATTTTCCTTGCTGGGTTTCTATTAAAAGTCAAGTCGATGATCGTAAATGTCATTGGAGGCAGTAATATCAAAATGTATAACTTGAAATTAAGTTTATTTTGTGTCTTTTCTAAGCCAGTAGCATTTTTACGTTTTGACAGGGTAGCCAAACCCTACCCTTAATAATATAATTAATTAAGTGCAATTTACAAAGTACAACTCGTCCACAATCTCTCTTGACAGTAAAAAAAACTGGCAATTTTAAGTTTGTATAGTGAGAATAATAACCTCTTTGTCACACAATGAGTTTAAAAATTTGTTAAATTGATTGTAAACAGTAAAGGTTGAACTGTGGTTAACCCCACCTGAAAGGCATATCACAGTTAGGCTCCTTGCAGTGGTAGTGGTCAGTCTGGAAGAGGCTGCACTTGGGGCCGGCGGAGCACGGGACACCCGTGGGGTAGTGGGCCCAGCAGTCACTGCCCTCCTCACTGCTGAGGTCAAGGGCGGAGGCGGAGGCGGGGGAGTCGCCACGGTAGCTGGGGGGCGTCATTAGCTGCAGGGGGCCGCCAGGACCGGGCTGGGGTGTGCGGGGCACCCGGGTGGGTGACGCTCGCCCCTCGCTGGAGCTGTTGCTGAAGTTGCTATCGTGGAGGGCGGAGAGAGCGGCCAGCGAAGATGCCTGCTGCAGCAGCTGCAGCGAACTGGACGGTGAGTCTCCATGTTGGGCCAGCTGCAGCAGCAACAAAAACATCGGTCACAAAATTATAACTTTAAATGTTCTTTTGAACACTTAAAACTATATATCTACCCAAAGAAAAACTGAGACGATTTCAAACCAATTGAACTACTGTTTGCACTGTTGCAATACCGTACTAAATACCAAAGAGAAAAGACGAAATAGCTACAATAATAAGGAAGGATCGAGTTTTAAAAGTTTGTAATGTACAGAAGTTTTAAGTCAAATATTTCAGGAGAACCTTACCTTTCGGATCCAAATTTGTCAAAATAAAGTAATATTTCATATCTTTCAAGACTTACTTTATGAATAGATTTAAATTTCAAAATCCCATACACATAAGTATTAAGTAAAGCCTTGAGTGGGAGAAAGCTGCAGAATTATTGTCTTTCCGCTGGTCAGCGTTCGGACTCTGCCGTCATTCTCATACTCCGGCTCATTGACATCTGCAACTTCAACACTCATTATCATGATTTGGACAGTTTAGCACAATAGTAAACCGAAAAAATATATAAGAAATCAATCAAAATTTTAAATAATAGTTAATTTTTTTTAACTTGTAAAAAACTGCAATAATTAATTTAAATGTCTATCCAATCAAAAGCTCTCTCTTGTGGCCTTTCCAATAAATTCTATTCTAACCAAGTTCTATGTGATTAAACCTGAGCTAAAAAAAACTACCACAATAAAAAAAATGTTAAAGAATTGAGGCTTCCACGGACGATATCGTTACCTGTTGAGATGGCTTCTATAAGGCGCCGTGTTTCTGGGTCGATGATATTCGCCGACGTTTCGGAGACATTGCAGTCTTCCATCTTCAGGGCGATCCACGTAGTTCAAACCACAGCACAAACTACTTTTCTACTTAAATTCAAGTAGTTTGTGCTGTGGTGTGAACTATGTGGATCGCCCTGAAGATGGAAGACTGCAATGTCTCCAAAACGTCGGCGAATATCATCGACCAGAAACACGGCGCCTTCCAGAAGCCATCTCAACAGGTAAAAAAATGTTATACCAGTCCTTAACATACACCTAGTTAAGCATTTGTGTGAATAGCATCTATTTTGTAAGTTTTTGTTGAGTGTGTCCTCCCACCCCCGATACTCACGTGTTCGCTGTTGGCCAGGTTGACGACAGCCTGCTGTGCCAGTTTGAACTTGCGGTAGGCGATCTCGCTGTCCTTGCGCTCGTGCTTGCGCTTGTGGCTCAGCAGTTGGCCACTAGAGTGCAGCACGTACGAGCAGCCGTCTCGAACGCAGTGGATGTGGTTGCACACTTGCGAGAACCGGCAGTTGGGGAACCCGCACACGTCGGGCTTTAGGAACTTTTTGAAGCCGTCTCGAGCCAGCTGCTCGTCTTTTATATGATATGTTTTGTGTTTTTCTGCAACAAACATAAAATGTAATTTTTTTCTTCATTTTGCATATTTAACTTGGATGGATAAGTTCTTACTTGACAAGCATGAAGAAATTACAATTTATTTGATTTATTTTATGCAATGAAGGCAACTTATACATAAATACTGATGGTACAAAATACTAAATGAGCAACACTCTTCATTTCTGTAAACTCCATTTTTAAACATAAAACATTTAAAGAAAACTTGGTCTCCATAACATATTTACTATCGAGTTAAAAAAAATTAATAAATAAAATAAAAACATTAAATAACAAAAAATACTTGTAGCTAGGGAAAAATAATTAGGTCTAAACACTTGTAAATGAAGAATGTCCGAGGTTATCATAAGACATGGAGCCGAGTTACTTTCTGCCCTTCTAAAAATACCTGACTAAAAAATTCATGAACTTTGTGTAAGTTACCATGAGGTACCCAACATTCCAAAAACACAATGAGTCAGCCGAGCCAACACTAGAGCACCCAAATGTATATTATCATTCATGTATTCACGAAACTGAAAGAGACGAATGGGGAAACGAAGTTGAATTTGGTAAATCATGACAAATGATCGGAACAGATGTTTGTTGTTGGGGTAAAGTTAATCAAACTTCATTGAGGACGGATGCCATTTATACCTGTCTGTATAAGAACACAATTAATCACGTGATATCGGCCGGTTATCGGCCGTTCCCATCAGTCAGTGGAGAAAGCAATCATATGTTGCCAATTCAATGCTGATTCAAATTAACCTTTGTTGTGGGCTCATAATTCCTCAACTCGGCCGCGCCTCGCCGTCGCTTATCACCCTACTCTACTTAGTCCGCTGCCTACTTATCTGCAAATCTGCCGGTTTATTCAGCTTACCGCGTTACAACATTTGTCCGGGTGTCAAGATATACTCGATAATGGCCGAGCCTACTTACGGCAACGATTCTTTATGCTTTACTTAGCTTGGTTGGGAAACGATATCTAATCCCTTTCTTGCTCCGCTTTATCTTGGAGTTCCACAATCATTATTTACCCCTTGCGGTTACTTACTTACATGTATTCATATAAAAAATTTATTAAAGTATTTCAACAATTTTTTAAATTTATAAAACGAGTCATCATTTTATTTAGCATATCTGACTTAAAACATGCGTCCTTGTACAGAATCTAGGCTTAAGAAGTAACAAAAACGTGTAGTTACCTACAAATAGGCTACGTATACAACTATTTTCAAAATGACCCTTAAACATGACATGAGTTTTATATCATCTTCAAGGATAAAGACTCTCTCGTTCAAGAGTAACCCTGGGGGCGTGGAGTGGTGTTGAGACTCACCCATGTCGGCCTTGTTCTTGAACGTGAACTGGCAGTGTTCGCGGCGGCAGTGGAAGTGCGTGGTGCGCTGGCCGAAGAACGCGCAGTACGGCGTGCGGCACTCCTCGGTGGCACGCAGGCGCTGGAACCCCTCCTGTATGATGGCCGAGTCCTTGCGGTGGTAGTTGGCGTGCATCTGCACGTCCGACGTGCTGATGTACACCTTGTCGCACGTCCCCTGCACATCACACAACAAACGTTACGTCAAGAGTCAGACATACCTTCAATCGCTTTACCTACCGTTTAATTCGTTGAAAGTAAAATCTGTGATATAAATCAATTCAACAAGATTTTAATAACCATGATTGAGAATATTTTTGGAAAAATATAGACGACAGTTAAAATAAAATATAAAAATAAGGGAGAATCGGAGGACCATCATGTTGCATTTATTTTCCATTGTTCCGCCATTCGCATTTTATTTCTTTAATTTTGGCCAGATTGGTTGAAAACAAATTGTGTTTGACTCTCTATTAAATTTCATGTTCCTTTTATGAGATCAACTCTTTGTAAAGTTTCATAAAATCCTGTATAGACCTTTTAAAAGGAAGTGAAAATTTATGTAAAACCCTATAATTTTCATAAAAAATACCTCTCGCAAACCATATTTGCCTTGATAAACTCTTTATTTAAAGCTATAAGCCACAATGTTCTCATTCCAAATGAAGGAGTTTAAGTATTTCGTTCCACGTTTAACATTTATATTATGGGAAAAGACTGAATCGGAATTGACACCCTCCTAAGTAAAATAGGCCTATTAACTTTCGAACCAGCACAGTCAACCCTGCGCTTCTACGGACGCAGCCCGCTTCACCTCCAAGTGTTGCCTAACGATTGAAGGCGCCTCTGGAAATAGCAAAGCTTATTGATTGATTAGGGTAGTTCATGGTTATACCAAAAACTAATTACTATCCCAACCCGATGACCCGTATTGTAGTTTTCAGCGTTGAGAGAAGATTATTGTTTCACAAGTAATATCAATAAATAAATTACCTTATTCTCAGTAATTTATAAATTTTAAATAAATAAATACTTCAATTAATTGTTTTTAGTCGGATTTGAGATTTTAGTTTAAGAGTTGTTATCACCGGCAACAATATTTCAACTATTTCGATCAGAACAATGTTAACATTATGTATGTTTCGGAGCAACAACAAAGGAAACCGTCGTGGTTACTTTTAAATTAGCATTGTTCTTATGGAAAGCCCCAGGATTGCTACCGGCGACGGAGAGTCCTAGGAAGTGTGCTACAGATGTGAATGTGATGAGCGAGTCTCGCACCTGTATGCAGTGGTAGTGCGTCTGCTTGCGGTTGTGCGTGCAGTTGTGGTATCTGTCGCTGCAGTCGTCGCTCGGCGAGTACCTCATGAACCCGTGCTGGAGACTCTCGTCGCGCTTCTTGTGCCACTTGAAGTGACGGATCATCTCCTCCTTCTTGACGAACACGCGAGAGTTGCAGTCCAGGCAGTGGAAGTGCTCCCTGGAACAGCGCAGAAGAGGCGGGGGTCAGCGGGTGTCGAGGAAACCACGGGGGGAGGAATATGGGGCCCATGACTAAATATTTTGAGTGATATTTGAAAAATTAATCAACAGAGAGTATCTCTAACTTTAATAGATTAAAAAATACTCGTAACTATACCTACGCCATCGTAGGAGAAAGTATTTTGATTTCACGGAAAAGAAAAAAATGAAAAATATGATAAAGCGAACATGGTTCACTGTAAACTAAACAATTAACATTTTTAATGTTGATTAAAAGTAATAAAAACACAATAGACGTAACGAGTTTCCAGTTCAAGTACTCGCAAGGTATTGATAGTTGTGTAGAACTTGGGAAACATTTTTGTCAATGTATATTTGGGCTTAAGGGGACAGGTAAATGGTAAATACCACCTCTTGTCACTCAGATAACAATATTTTAGGAATAAATTTGAAAGCGTGTTAACTTTTACATGCAAATCATTTAATGGAAATAAAATGGAAGGAGGACTTGACTTACTTAATACACCTAATTGGATAACACGCTTCATAGAATCCTTGCTTCTAAAATATACCCTGAGGGGAGCAAGTGGTAAACATTATTTAATTAATTGTTAAGTAAGATTGAGTATAAATCTGTGTAAGTTGCTAGGCCGCGCAGTCCCTCCCTACTCGATGGTGATTGGTCGGACGGATGAGTCACTGAAGTGGACTTCCTTTTGATGATTTTGATTAATTGAACTTTCGGCTTCCTTCTCTGAGTGTTTAACAGATGTAAGCCGGCCCGCGGACAGATGGCCGACGGAAGGGTGGTATAACGTGCTGGGGCTATTGTAATTTGAAAAATATCACGACGGATACTAGTTAATTTGTTTATAACAACTGTCGCACGTGGACTACATTTTAAAAGTCATTATCCGTGATGCATTTCTCATTAAATTCTAAGTAAACTATAAACAATCACATTTTACGCTGTAAGGATTATAGAACGGTAAATTAGGCTATAACGTTAAACGATGATTAAAAGTAAAGAGAACAATAATACGTTATAATACAATATAAAACTACACAATAGGTCGTTTTAATAAAACTCAGTAAACAAATAAAAAAGTAATATTGTTCTTATGTCTATTATTGCATTTTTCAAGTTATTCTGATACAGTATCATAAATGTAATTTGATTATAGTATAGATTTTGTTCTTAAAACAAATTTTGCTGCTGTTGGCAACCTTTTTAACACATATTTCATATTGTAAAGTTTGCGGTAGGCCCTACCTGTAGTTGAGATCCTTGCAGTAGGACGAGTTGCACTCTAGGGCGCTGGAGAAGCGACGGACGTAGCGGGAGTAGTCCACGGGAGCGGAGCCCTTGGCGGGGTCCCGGACACTGCTGGGGCTCAGGGGCATACGCGGGGTACCTGGGGACACGGGGCGAGATGAGTACAGGGGAAAAGGGTTCAACCAGGGAGTGAAATGAATTATGAGCATTGAGCAACTGTAGTAACTTATTAGGGTCACAATGATAAATATCTTCAAGTACATTCATCCAAAGCGTACTTCATTGTTAACTTTTTATAGTTTTATAAGGTTACGTATAGCTGATGGTTAATTTATTAACATGATGTATTGCAGGGTCCTTTATCCAGTATTATACTGAACTGGGTTAGGTGTTTATGAAAAGTTCTTTTTCTCTAACAGTTAATCAGCCAATGAGTCTCTTTCTGTAATTTGCCGAGAACCAAATAAGAAATATTAAATTATCCATTCATATGGTATGAGAATGAAATGCGTCGGATGTAAATGCCGATACTGTCTGGTTTTGTGGTGGTTATCTTTGAAATTCAAATAAAGTGCAAGCATGATAACCGCTTTTGCTTGCAATGTGGCTGGCGAGTAGACTGGTGTGCGGTTCGCCCTCTCGAGTGATACAAGGTAACGGGTTGCTCGTGATGCGCTGAGCTGAGCAAACTGACGGTGAGCAACGAGCAAACATCATGGACAAACACGATCGAGGAATTTGAGCTTTTTATCAGCATTGGAGAGCCGGCTTGTTATTTCAGGTGTCGCTGGGCGCTCCCCGGTGAGTCGGCGGTTCCCACATCACAGCCTCGGCATCAACGGACACATCACATCACATCGCAGTCGATGCGACTTTTCTGTAAAAAAACTTCTGTTATCTGCCAAAACCGAACCCTTCCGGGCTCATGTGCAAACAACATCCCTTTTTTCGCTCGCGAGGGGAGCGAATTCGGGCCCAAAGGGGCAACGGATATTTCCGACGCGTTTTTTATATAAAAGTTTATAAATCCTTAAGCCTTTCCTTTTTACGGGTTCGGACGGGGGCCTTTCATATTCCGCGCGCTCGGGTTTCAAAAGAGGGGAAGGGAAGGTTTTGTTGGGAAATACTCGAACGCAACCCTTTCCGCGCCGAATAAAACCTTTATAATCTTCAATTTTAATCAGAAAAACTAGTTCGGGGGGACTGCGGGCCACGGCGCGGCGCACCTGGTCCCAATTATATGGCGGTAATGCCGCCCCACTGTCCGTCGGCGGCGATTTGCGAAATGTTCACCGAGCGAGCTTTATTCCACGCTTTCTTAGCGCTTCCTGCCAGTATTCAGCGTCGAGAGGCGAATCCGGACTAAAAATCTGGTCATTATTGAACAGTCGCCGGGGCGAAGGGCTCAACTTCCTCGTTTGGACTCGAGTACATAAATACAGGAAACGTCGCTTGAGAAGTTGTCGCAACTACAGCCAAATGTAGTGAAGGTGTCCAGGAAATTTTGCAATCGCGATCGTTTGAGTGTGAGTGTGCGATGCAACGATTTATCATGGGAAACAATATGTATCTACTCTGTTTAATTTTCTGAACAGAATGCCTATTACAGTATTGGCGGATTATAAAGCCTATTATAAGTTATAATAATATAATTGGTATCAAATTAGTTGTTCGCTCGAATTATATTTGCAAACATGTCATCTTTATGTTTGTATTATTTTGACTGGTATTAAGTTTCAATCAATACTCTGAGCTGTCGCTTTTGACTGACCGATACATTCCAACCCCGTCCGCACCTCCATGACCAGTGATCAGTCGTCGGCCGAAACAGCCGGTGCACACGGTGTCGCGACTTTTTGCTAATCGCAATAAAAGATCCGGGTGGGAAGGTCTTGCGCACCAGACCGAGGTGCGACAGTCAGTCGGACAAAGGAGTATCGCATTTCCGTGACGGGTGACGCAAAACTGGAAACCCGAGAAACAAGGGACAAAGCGTCCGCGTCATTAGGATTGGAAGGAACAGGCAATACAATCGAACATACTGTCGCAGATCGGGTGGCGTGCGTGGCGTGTGAGAACTAGTTTTTTGTAGGTTTCATAGAAATTCCGGATTACGCGGGGTTTCACAGGAAGGGTTGTAATTCGAGCCACCTTTCGTACTGCTTCCGCGCGAACACGGCAACGGCAACCCTTCCGTGGTGATGGAACCTAGCGCTACCACTACCTGCCCGGGGCATGGGAATATCGCGGACTGGGACTTGCCGTGGCCGCGCGAGGGGTCGCGGGTACACGGGGCGCTACGGGTCGTGACGAGCGCGAAAATTATCAGACGAAAAAATACTGACTAGTTACATAAAATATCCCTCTTTTAAATACAGTAACATGTTAATCATTTCATCATATGCAGCTCCATAAACAATAGTTTTGCAGCATAGTTATTTACCTTTTACAGTGCAAAATGTATGCTCCATATTATACAAAACAGTTAAGGTGTGCACATTCGCACATTAAAGAAATCCGTACATTTAAATCTATACAATTGTTGTATAAACGTTTATTGGGAATAAAAACAATACCCGGCCTTTTTTGTTCGATGACTTGAAATAAATTTATTGGTTACTTAAAACGAACAAATTCATCGTCAAATCATGAGTCTAATTTGTATATGAATTATGAATGGTTAGTATGGACTATTTTTAATTATACCTATATGTGTGTTGAAAATGTTTATAAATCAATACGCCATACTAAGTGAAATACCGGTAAAAAAGTTTTTACATTACTTAAAAACCATAATTTTTAAGAGAATCTGTGGATACATACTGAAGACTTGACATATAACGCCAAATAAACTGTTTCACGTTAGTGACAAGTAGGCCTACCTCTACAATTTCTGACAAAATGCAGAGTATATACAGTTTTAAGATAGTAGACACACTTCTTACATTGTCCATTATTTTACAAGTTTTCAATGTAGAGTAGTTGACAAAGACACCCCACACTATTACTTTTTACGAAAACTATACAATATGATATTTTAAAAAACAGCAATGGATATACGCTCAGATATTGATTTAATCAACTAAAATATAATTCAAAGCACAAAAAATTAATTTTTTTGACAAAATTAAAATTCAAATTCAACCAAAACTCCTCATATTTTAAAATAATTCAGCCCACGCATAAATATGAAATCCCGCAATTTGTCACCGGATTGAATTGAGCGCGAGATTCGCACCAGCACTTCTGATCATTACGGGTGTGTCAAGAGCCAATCGAGCTATTTTATTTACGTGTACAAACATAAAATTATTTAATTGGCTCACGAGGCGAACCTTCCAAGCTGTCAGGCTTAAGCACTTTCGCAATTGCCTGTAATCACTGTCGATTGGCTGGGCGTTTGTTTTTATGTACTCCAGTTCCCACCAACGACTATGAGGAATAAAACCAGCAAAGATCCAATAATTAGGTTGGCATATTGGGGCAATTAGTGGGCGTTTTGAGAACTCCGAAACTCCACATTAGGCAGTGAAAGGTACATTGCACAAGTGATCGCATTAATGAATTATGAACACCTTTACTCTATAAGGCAAACCTTTGAGTAAATTTCTAAAATAAAAATTCGCTTTCATTTGGCTAAGATTGAAGTGAGTAGAGTTTTAAAAGTCCATATAATTTTCACAAGAAAACTTTGCTATATATTACTGCATCTATTTAGCTAATCAAAATAATAGTCACATATTGAGAATAAATTTACCGTACAATTTAGATCAGCAAGTTTGGTGAAGGATTATACATAAAAAACTAGGAAGATTAAAGCTTATCATTACCGTATTGTATCGAGACTCTCCGTGCGTGAAGGATAAAAATAAATCTATTGTGCCGGTAAACTGAAAAAGGCGAAACGGCTGCAGCAATGAGAGAAGGAGAGAGAGGAGGAGAGAGACAGTGAGTCGGTAGCCGCCATCTTAGTGGTCTATTGTGTGACTGTTAATTCCCGGCTGTATTAATTATGAATAATGATGGCCGACCCACGCGCGGCGGGGCCGATCGCCGAGATGTATCGGACGGACTCAAGCACAGGAACGGCGGATTTGGGGTTCAGATTCGGAACAGCAGACGGCAGCCGTTGCCCGTTGGTTCTAATACCTCTGGTAATTACCTACACGGTCAAGTCCGGTGTAGATGTAGGTCACAAATGTACAACCAAAACAACAAAAACCACAAGTTTAGAAATTACATTATGAAAGGGTATGGGGTTTTGTTTTTTATAGGCCTATGCTGTTTTTAGTTCAAACTTACTTTCCATAATTTTATTCAATTAAATAATTTAAATTAGTAAATTCACTTATTGTTTGTTATTGTTTATTGTATTTGTTGTTTGTATATATTCAATGTATAATTTGTTTGTTATTCATTGTGTCTACTGTTTCAAGCAATTACAGGACTTACCGTATAAGATATTTTCATCACACTACATCGATATCACCTGTTTTCGACCCTCACTTCTACCAACGAAACACCTGTTTTGCCGGCCTAGGCCGGCAAAATTTTCCGGCCTAGGGCGGTAATGAAAACGTAGTAGAGAAATGTAGAATATTAGAAGGTATTTAACAACAATAACAACAAATAAAAAATCAGTGGTTCAGCTGATAGCAACTTTTAAATATGTATGACGTAGATGGGAAAACAGTGCTATCCATTGGAATCAGCTGTAGTCACTTACCGTTAGAGTATTAGTTTTGGTGGCCTTAGCTGATGTGAAGTGGTTGCCTAGCAACCAGAAACTCAAGCAGTACATCTCGCTAGATTAGTTGAAGTTGAGGTTATGTTTTGTTTGTTATAAACGAAAAAGTAATTTTTTTACTTGTTTAGAATTTTTATTGAATTGTGTAGTGTGATGAAAAATATCGTTCATAACTCGGGCCGAAAGCGTTTTGCCAACCCTCGATCGTTTCAAGTTCTCGACTTCGTCTCGAACTTGAAACACGATCTCGGGGCCGGCAAAACGCCACTTTCGGCCCTTGTGACGAAATATACTATTGCAGCATTTTTATTATGTTAATAAGCTTTGTTAACGAGTCATATATTTTAAAGAGCAATTTGGCACACATTTTTCTTTTCTGTTAAAAACAAATAATCAAATGAGAGGACCCAAAATGGGGCTTGGGCTTGGGGGCAACCTATTCATCAATGTTTAATGTTACTATATTTCTACATAATAAGTATAAATATAAGTTTTACTATTATTTATTCACTTTGCCTGCTGTGTTTTGTAATTTTTGTACTTTCTTGTCTAATTGTATATCATGTACTTTGATTAAAAAAGAATTAATATTATTATTAGATGTTTTTGGCAACGATCATGGTTATGATTTAGTGTTTTGATTGGGGGGAGGCAAGAGTAACTTTACTGTGAGATAACTACTATGAGAATGCCCCGCAAGCCCAGCAAGTGCTTAAAAAAACTATAAACAAAAGGTCATTTCAAGGAATGCTTGGAATAAAATATACTCCAGTTTTTTTACCTCTCCTTGCATTAAAATATACCACATATTTTTTAACAATTTGGACTTAACGTAGTCAATGAATTAACTCAGCAAAATGTTACTGATTCTACCAAACTTTTCTCGAACAACATGTTTAAAGAGCTGGTTTTAAAACGTGTATATTTAATAACACCATACGTCTGCTGATTATGTTTTGTTTAGTCTACATCTCGTTGGGTATGTGATGAAATCTTAGCAACTTACATGACCAATGTTATTTATTTTTTTACCTAATTAAAAACAACGATTATTTAACTATCCCACGATAAAAATCTGTCACAGAATTGTATACAAACACTGTTACAGAAAAACAACAACCAATCCTTACAAATTCGTCAGTGCTTGCCATCGATGGTGCTTGCTACCAACTGTGCAAGCACTTGTCGAAAAAATAAAATGGATTTCCAAAAAAATGATGTAACAATTAGTTGGGCTATTATAAAATCTTCAAAAATATACTTTTGTGTAAAAATTTATTTCTGATATGGGGTCGTCCATAAATTACGTCATCTGAAAATAGGGGGGGGAGGGTCCAGATTGAAAATGACGGTAAGGTGATGTGCAAGGGGGGGGGGGGTCGGCTTTGATATGACGTAATTTCAAATATGATGTTTTATATCGACTTTTAACAGTAAAACAATGATCAATTCTAACACAACTCAACTATTATAAAATAATTATCTATAAAATACATAGGACTATTTTTAGGCGTTGTTTTATAGTTTATTTTCCAATTGAGAAAGTCATTTTGACTTTATTTCTGAAGGTAAATTCAGATTTTATTGTTAATTTTTTTTAGTTTATCATGTAGCGTGTAAAAAGCATTATTTTTACTTAAAACGAAGGTTTGTTAAAAATGACGTCATTTTTCCGAGAGGGGGGGGGTCAGACAAATTATGACGGTAGGATGATTTTAGGGAGGGGGGGGGGTCCAAAAATGGCCAAAAAGCGATGACGTAATTTATGGACGGCCCCTATAGTTATGGATAAAAATATATTTTCTTGAAGCCTCTTTAATATAAAAATATACAGTATTCAAAAATATTATACAGGCCCATTTAAAAAATGTTTGAATGATGAATATAAGACGAAAATAAAATAATTGAAGTTATTGAAAGGGTAATTTAGACCTACAGTCATTAATAAGAGTGTTATTATTAAAAATTAAAGAACAACAAAAAATAAAAAATAACAGCACCTAAAAAATACAAGGTAAATTTATTTAATTTATAAATAGTTTGCTACAGAATGGTAAATTAATTAGCCTTTAGGACAGTGATCACTGATATATTACTCCTTAGTTAAACAACCTAAATGCTCTTGCCCCAATTCATTTTTCGCTCGTAAAATTAAAAACTCGCTCATAAAACCAAACGGAAAAAATACGCGTTCGGAATTGCCTATAACTGTCTCTCTCGACGTGCAGGTAATTTGGAGGGTTTTTTACCCGGTAAATTTATTGGGGCTTTGATAGGAGCTGTTGGAGCGACCGGCATCGGGTTACCCTTCTGCCCCTTTGGCCCCGGACCATCTTTGGCGCTAAACATCCAGACCGTATTGTTCGTCTTTTGTGTTAGCTCAAAAACCGTTTCCTATTATGAGGTATTTTTTCCTCGCGCGAGTCTCGCGAGCCGCTTTGTTCGCGCCCCGAGTGGCAGGTCGCGGCCCCGGCCCCGAGTTTCCCATTTTTTGGAGATGAGCCCGGAAGGGTAGAAGCCGTTAAAGAGTTAGCCGTGAGAACTCGGCAGCACTTATCAATAAGAGATATCGCGGGAAATCCTACACCGCGAGGGGCTGGTCTTTGAAAGGATTTTACACAGGATTTTGAGAAAATAACAACGGTTGAAGGTTCGCATTGATTTTAAAATAAAAAGAAAATATTTGTAATGATACTTGATTATAAAATTAGTTGTAGATGTAGGCTACATTATCAGTAACATGACTCAAGAAATATTCTGTATTAATAGAGATTTTCATAATATTGAGTACATTAAAAATAATTTAAGGGATTTAACATAAAAATAATCAAATTCGAATTAATTTTTATATAAAGAAAAATATAGTAAATTTTATCTTATAGTCTTACTATCTTTGTTCATGGTAATTTGATCTTACCAAATAAAATGTTTAATCAAACCATTTTTACCAACACAAGGAAAATATAAAGCACAAAATCGTAAACTTAGGTATTAATTTTACCTACTAAGGTTTAAAACTTAGGTATTAATTGAGAGAACGTATAATTGGACATAACGTGCATTTAATTTTAATAATTAAATTAGAATCTTTATAAAAATAAGGAAAATTTATGAAGTAGAGACTCAAGAATTTGAAATCAATTATGGTTGTTTAATAGGAAAAAACGCTTGATTATCACTTTACTCAATTGAATTCCACACACTAATCTTTAAACTAGGCTATAGCAAATGTTATGGTACAATTTTTATGTTATAAAATGAATAATTTTTCACATGCTGAGTGACTCACGGTGTTCTCTGAGGTGAGAACGGATAAACAAGTCTCTGAAGTGAGAAACCGCAAAGGAAGTGGATACAGACACGAAAACTGAGCGAGAGAGAGAGCAATAGAGTGGGCGGCCACCCCAGCTGACCACAGCACAACTACGTACAACAAGCCGTGCTGTGTGTGACCAGTGACAGCGCTCCTTTGATAACGCGGAAGAATGCTTGGGAGAGTCTAACCAAACAAAAAATAAAATCAAGTGCCTTCAAATTATTTACCTAAGTTTTAAATATGATTGTACAAAAATTTTATTTAATTTATACCCGAAATTACTACTTTTAGTGTAATTGTTTAGCAGGACATACACAGTTTACACAGGTTACACAGTTCAAAAACCGATTTATACTGTAAGAAGTGTATATAAAACTAACTTCTATACTCGCCATAAAAGTAAAATTCAGAAAATAATAAAATACAATATTTTGTTTCGCATCTTTCTGAAATTTAAAACACGCAGTAAAAGTGTCATTCACGTCATAACACCGTGAATCACTTACGAACGGGTGCCCAAACAATGTCCAGTTTACAGCGATAGGTTCATAGACGAGGCAGTAAATCATAAAACAGTAGCGGGCGCCCGGACGCGCCGGCACCGGCGCGCGCGCGCCGCTGGAATTTCAGTTTAATTTATGTGGAGCTATGATTTACACATTGAAAGCCATCGGAGCAGTGGTGCAATTATCGAACCCGCATCTGATCCCATCTTCGCCCGAGGTCTAGGATGTGTGAGTAACGAATGGTAGCAGAGCTACAAGTGCGAGAGGCGACATGCACGTTACATGTTAACGTGCCGTGGAGTCGGACACGTGTTGACATGTCGGGAGCCTGTACATCGGGTGTTAATGTGTTAAATACTGCCAGGCTGCAAGTGCCGAACACACTCGTAATTAGTTTAGTATGGAAACTGAATGTGGATCGTCATAACCTACAGTTGTCTTCATTGTATGTGTCGTAATTAAATTATGGTCAATGGTTATAGGAGGAAAATTGCTTTACTTTAGAAATTTTTATATATTTTACCAATATTTATCATTAATGAAATAAACAATTATTTATTTATTTACCTAGGAGCTGTGAAACTTTTCTCTGTTTTGTTTACCGCAATACCGCATTGGTTGGTCCAGGGATTATTACCATTTGCTCCCATCTTCAAGTAAAAAAAATAAATATAGATAATGAAGTAAAAAGTACAATTTGCAAATATGAACTGGTGACTCGTTACAATGTTTGCTACAGTATTCGGTCAGTCCAAACAGGAAGCCCGGCCGTTGACTGCCGGACGCGGCCATTTAGTTGGAAAATCTCAACGTCGGCGACTTTCATCCACAAAATCATCTGAATTGGAAGATTACCAATTGAAGGTAGGGATTGGAAATCTGGTTGCCACAACGTTTTACGCACTCAATTGCTTTCATTGCATAAACTCCGTCTAATAAATTTAGATTAGTACAAATGGTGATGGGGTCCGGCTGGGGGGGAGAGGCCGCCATTTTTATCCCAGCTTTAACACAATCTACGCGTGTTGGCTTCACACGGCAATTCCCGCTACTCGCCGCGCCGCTCGCGGTGAACTCGACGCTTGTGCGCTTCTCCACGCGGAGCGGAACCGACCGGGTCGATCAGGGATTAGGGATAGTACTGTAGATTGGGGAAAATAATATTTGATTAACAACTATATTCCCCAATAATAACCAACAATTACATACAAAATAATGTATTAGATGACTTCTTTTCAAGTAAATTACATGATAAAACTTTTAAAAAGTAACTATAAAATTAGGGCCATTCGAATCAAACAAACTGCTCATGGTTATGAGGTAGTGATATTTTTTTTAAAGAATATATCCACAAATACATTAGTTATTCATTCACTAAGGAGAGTGAAAAAGTATGGGAAGATCACTGAATGATTTTTGCAAGGCTGTTGTAGGTGAAATTGTGGATATTTGCTGGTGGCTCGCGATCAACAGGTGCGCGCGTGCGGCGTCTGTGCGTGTGCGTGCGGGAACGCGCGCGTGTGCGGGCACGCACTTGACGAGGTGCCAGTACCAACGAGGCTTTCCAACGAAACGGCGAATATCTCCGAGGTAATGTCAGGTAAGGGCGTCGGCCCGGCTAAACTCGGCGTTACAGAAGCAGAGACATTGCCGAAGCGCCGCGCATTCTGTGCAAGTCCTGCACCTTCCACCCCGGGACCCGCGACCGCCGACGACCGAGCTGGAGAATAGAGACGAGTCCGAGGCTCAACTGGCGTGGCGTCACATCAGTACCTTGCTAGCTGCGAGAGGCTGAACACCTCCTTGAGGAATTTGGAAACCGTATCGTCATGGCTAAGAAAAATTTACGTTCAGTCTGAAGAGCGAAAATCCCCAAATCAGTTTGTTTAGGGAAATATATTCAATATGTTCCATCTCATTATGAATTACGATATATTATATTGATTCTAAGTTACTATCAGTTTATTTGACGAATGTCATAAATTGCATGACTGCTCTTGGGTTCTAAAATTCTTTAATTATATGGTATGGACGAAATGAACGACCCACCAGTCATAAATTACAGTAAATAAATAATTATCAATTTGCCAAATAATATGCTATACAACATGAGTGTAAATTTAATTACATCCTCCACAGTGTATATGCCAGGACGTGGCCCGCGATAAGCCATTCCTACACAACGGACCGAGACGAAGGCGCCGATTCCATTCGAACAGATCTCGAAACTGCAACGCCTCCTCATCTGATATACATATAATTGGCGAGAAAAATTAATTGTCGGCTGTGCAAATAAAAAGGCGAGACAATAAGCTGTTGAAACGACGGGACGCGGCGTCCATGGCGGGAACGGATGCGTTTTTTATGTGGGATAATCTAAATTTTTAAACTGGAAGGCAGTAATTACGGAGGCCGTGGGCAGTTTGGATTTATGGGCCTCTATTTTAATGCGAAAATGTCTCGATGGTAATAAGCCGACCATAAGTCAAGAAGTGCCTTTGTGATTCTCTGTCTGTTGGCGCGAATCTGCGTTGTCATTTGCAAATCAAATCCAGCCTCAGGTTTACTGGAATCGCAGCCATGTGGATGGTGGCAACCTGGATCAAAATATACAGGGAATGGGGAAAATTGCTCATGAGTAGATGCACTTGAGTGATCCTTAGATTGTGATATTTGCGTTGCGTTAAGGGAGTGGTTATGATAATCATACCAGTTGGTCATTCTTAAAATGTATCAAAAACTAAACTGAAAAAAGAAAACTATTCTGATATTCTGCACGTAAATCCATTTTACATCAGTGCATTAATGTGATGTCCCATTAATTTAATCCCCATCTACAGGATGAAATTATAGAAAGATAAAAACTAAAATTAAACGACGGACCGATACAGATTGCTCGGAATCCATAAGAGAAAATGGGGTGTAAAAAGACATCAAACACGGTCAATCATCTTCACGTGAATGCAGTGATTACAAAAATTACGTAGTCAAGAGCACACGATCGGATGTCGGCCCATAAAATCAAACAGGCCCTCGCTGGAAGCCAGATTCGTATCGGCCGGCCAAAACTCTAATATAGTTTTAATGAGTAAGAGTTCACTCGGAATCGACAATTAGGGCGAATTATAATAATAGCGGATGCGATAGCGGAGCGGTATTAGAGGTTAGGTTTCCGCGGCCGAGGAAACAGGTGTGACAACCTCCGTAAACTAAAACACAACCTCACCAATAATCACTGGCATTACCCTCTCACCAAAAACATTCTACACTATTTTTTACCGGACTTCTTACACTTTGGGCTATTATTCGTTCCGTATCTCGATCGTTATTAGGCACTTTTGTGCACTGTAATTTGAGCCCATAATCCGGAGGATGGACTTTTTCTGAAAACTTTATTGTATTACTATGAGCACGCGATTTCGGATTCTGTCGGGCGTCGTTCGTGCACACAATCTGTACATTAGGGGCTTATGTAATAACTCGCCCGCGCTTAATTGGTGACGATTAAACGAGATGGTATTACTTTTAATGCGGCCTTCTTGTTCGCGGTCTGATTGAATTTTCATCTCGGATCGGTTATTTTTATTCCTAATTTCGTCGCATTACTGATTACACGGTGGTCCCGGGCATTACGTCACGTTTCCAGTTTTTGGAAACAAGTGTAATGGGCCGATAATTACGCGATCGGGTTCTGCAACCTTAATTCTAAATTTGTGTTGGGGACCGTAATTTGGTTTCCAGGAAAATAGGAATCCATATAATGGATTTAATGTCTGATCAACCCTATTTTATTTATACTGACTTCATTTAATTAGAGATCGATTCGTTTATATTGTATGAAGAAGTACCAATGAGAAGAAATAAATTTAAAAGCGTAAACTAAAAAGTGTACTATTTGCAACATATTTGAATTAAAGATACCCTATAATAATTAAGGATATCCTAAGACATTGACGTGATAATAAATAGTTTATTATTTTTTCGTGTAGTCGTTTCGAATAAGACCTTCTTTTAAAAACTACTAGCTTGATAGGCCTATATGAAAGCCGACAGTTGTTTTGAGAAATAGAGGTTACTATAACATTTCACCAGAAGATAAAAAATCAGCAAAATTTATTTGTTATAATGTTCTATTTTCTAAAAAGTTATTTGATACGCAAGAAAAGCACAATAATTAAGTTTATAATTTTTTAAAGTTTTTTCTTGTATAAAAAGAAACATAATTAACTTCTTAACGTTCCAATGTTGGCCAACCTGTAAACCACAAATAATCGTGGCGTGTCGCCCCTAACCAAACTGTATCTCGCGTCGGAAGATAACTATGTTAAGATTCTTGTGAGACAATAACATTTAATTGTTATTACCCTGTTGGTTTATTGGCCGGGCCAGGTCGGTCGAGGCCTACTTTGCGGGTTCACGGCTCCAACTCCGCAGCGTTAAATCCTTGTTGACTGGCCCAGGGAAAGCATTCTGTGGTTTATACATATTGCAGCCACATGAATTCTTCAATTTCTTTAATTAAAAATGTCTTAACTTAAATTTCTTTAGCTGAGTAGATGGATGTGTAACAAATGAAATTATAAGAAGTTAAACAGTCATCGTAGCCTGTACTCCCAAATGAACCAGTTCCTACCCTCGAGTAAAGTACAAATCGAACAAAGTACTCAGAGCGACAAAAACTAAACAGTTGAATGTGGTGAATAATGTGTTGATGTAGATGTAGATGGCGACACGGTGCACCTCTGCTTGTATAATCTTGCACTTAATGAACCCCGTAATCATGTCTAATGACATCGTTACCTCTACTTAATTTGAAGAAAATTGCCAAAGAACGTAAGTAAGGATCGTCGGCGCAATTAGTGAAATTATGGCAGCCGAGTTGATGGATCGTCTCGCATTTGTCACTTCGGGTCACATACTCCGCGGTACGTACCGCACGATGAATTATTCCACCATCATTTATAGGTGATTACCGACTATTCTGTCATAATGATTACGCCTTAGCCGCCGCTGCGAGGCTTATGATGCGCGTGCACGAATTACATTTAATTGTAGGTTATCGAATAAAAGTCGTTTTGTCGAGTACATTTGGTATTATATAGAAATGTATGTAATTAATGTTTTTCTGCTGCAGAATTCATTAGGGTTGTTTTGTGTAAATGAAGAATGTGCTACAATTATCGTTCCTTATAGAGCACGTGCGGTCTGAAGTTGCAGCTGGTTACTCCTAATGAGTCAAAATAATTGCGATACAGTGTATCAAAAATTAAAATAATAATTAATAATTGTGTGTTTTCCCTATAATTTGTCATACTTGACAGCGGTCTCTGCAGTAGGGCGATTTCCATCACCTGATCGGGTACCCGACATATACTGTCCACAAAGTACGGCGGCTGCGGCGGCGGCACGTTATTTCTGTGCGACATAACAGCTCCGGTAACGGCCCCCAGCCCGTTTACTGGGTTAATATGCAAATCTGTAATGGCGTTTCGCTCCTTGGACAAGAATTACAGGAATTTTGTGCCAATAGTCGACAATAAAGAGGAAGAAGAATGCGATCGGTGAGTTCGGAGGAGCGTGCCAAACGGCACTATTACATGATCCGGGAATAACAGAATACTGTGTCCTCCCACACCATTTGGCCACCTGCACCCCCACTGTAGTTGACTAGCCCGGTAGTCCGCTAGCCACTCGCGCACTTCGACCTTAGTCAAAGGGATTGTCGGAAATATTACACTTACAAGAAAAATATAGTCTCTAAACGATCATAAATTCAGGAGTAAAAATAATTTATTTACAGTTAAAATATGTTGTTAATAGTGCAGACTATTCTGCATATCTTCAAAGCCTTTTAATGTAACCTGCTGCATGTATATAGCTTGCACAGGAAACAAACAAGTTTACTTTATTATGGTAAATGTTAAAAACTGTCTATTTCTACCAATCACATGTTTAGATCGCCAATACCAATCGCATGTACCGCTTTCCAATTAAAAAACTTTAAATTGAACGACCCCTTGTCTAAAATCGCTAGAGTAAACATTATACCATTTATTTTCAGATGCCTAATTGTGCCTGCAAACCGTACAAGTGAGAAGTATTTGGGACTGTCCACGTATGTGTGCGCAGTGCAAACAAAAGTTCTTGGAAAGCAAATTGAGCAGGCAAATATTGAAATGGCGTGAGTGAGATCATTGTTAACATTAACAACACGCGCTGCCTCCGTTGCGGAAACATTTGTGAGCCGATGACATCACTCCGATAAAATTTCCGCGTTCAGCGATGTTTCTCGCTTCAGCTGAATGTCCTATATTCCAACTATGTCCTAGTAGCTAAACAAAGGTCTATTACATAATAAATCATATCAAATAAACCAACAAGTAGAGGAACTAATTTCATAAAATATGTTTGACACTTGTTGTAGATTTTTAACCTATAATAATGAATATAATGCGACTTCGATCGATTCCAAGAACTTTCCAACAATTTCCAAGAATTGATTGAAAAAAAACAATTAAAAATAATTTAATTCATATAAACTCCAATAAAGCGGCAACAATCGAGAAGGTCAACAATGGCCGGTGGCCAGCTGATTTGCAGCATCTGTTTTAATAAACGACGGCCAACGCTGAGGATCGCGTTCGGCACTTCAAAGTGGCCGGTATAATTCCGACCATTAATGGAACATAAGTTGCTGGTCATGCGAGGTAAATAATATCCAACACCGACAACTAAACTGGGAAACGGACCGATCGCGGTCGAAGCGCCGCCGCGGCGCGCCATGGGGGTGGGGAAACACGACGGTTTTTACGGTTGTGTATTGTTTGTAGACTAGGAGTGTAAAAAATTCTGTTGTTCTTGAACCAATTAGTTTTAAAATGTTTTACAACTAAACATCTATCCTTCCTGATTTGATGGAATTTGTTATTAGAACGGCTATCTAATGATTCAATCCCTCTCCAATAAGATTAGTATTGAAACTTTAAAAGCCTGTAGGGAAAAACTCTGTGGGCCGATGAGGATTAAAATGCGATTCTGCTCATACAGGACACCACGTTTATTACTGTATGCGCGGATTTCTTCTACGATGCTCACAAGCTGAGAAAAAGGAGGAAAAGCAACATGCTTGCCTTTTAATATATAGAAGATTGGTGTAAAACATTCTTTCAACTTTTGAATCAGGTATAATCTTACTGTTGTTAATATATTGTTAAAAGCTAATTTCGATAATATCGTATACGCCACTTGGCCTCATTGACGGATCGAACCAAAAACAAAGATTTAATCTTTACAACAACTAATTACAGAGAAATAACTTAGAAACCCTAAAATGATATTCGCGGCCATACAATGTATTGTCCACCCTGTTACCTAAACTGAATGAAACTGACAATAAAGTTGTCTATTATTGTAGGTACTCCTAAAAATTTAATTAATAATGTGTACGGATGTACTTCACAAGTTATCAAATGAAACCAAATAAAATACAAATTTGCTTTAATGGTTTAATGGATCAACACCGAAAGTGAAATAAGTTTTGCCCCACAGAACGGTTTCCGAGCAGCAAAGACAGTTAGTTGCTATACACACTACAACAATATAAAACCGCGTCGACGCCACCTAGACGGGCCAGCGGTAGACCGTTATAACTGCTCGTTTCAATGACAATAAAGATGGACTAGTTTGTGTAAAGTGGGCTGAAAAATTACTAGAACTATTAGGAGAAACTAGTTGAAAATAAATATGATAGTCAAGACTGGTTTGGCAGATGTAGCGCTACGCCGGCCCAGAGGGAGCTGCTGTAGATTTGGACAGGTTTTAGTTCGAGTAGAGATTCACACAATTAGCAGAACCACATTGCTAGAAATATCAGAACCATTACGAGCTAAACGACTAAAAAAATTATAGCGGATACATTTATACAAAATTTTGAATTCTCACAAGAAGCTCCATATAGTCTACAACTAAGATTGGATGGTAAACTTATAACAGTAATTTATAAATCTTAATCTTAGAACATTAGTGGTACGGGGTTGTCAAATAATTTTAATGTTTATAGTAAACTACTGTGAAGTGAAGTGATCAAAATTGTTTTAGATGCCGTACTTATAAGGTCATCTACTCGTACTTTTAATAGGCCTACTGACTGAAACGCAATGTTATTCAACTTAAATGACAAACGTATTTAATGGGAAATAAACAGTGTGAAACATCCAGTCACAAAACAACTCAACCCCATTATGTCACATTGTTTTCACTCAATTTCAACTCTTATCAGTTTAGCATTTGTGATAAGGCTGCGAAACAGCGAAACACGGTCAACAATGTCCGCTTGCCGCGCCGCGCCGCGCCCGCAGAAATAACAACAGAATAACAATCCCAGTTGAGAAACCCGCAGCTGTTACGGTTCGCATTAGACATAATCGTTTATTGTTGCACCAATCAGGCGGCCACAGCCTGCATTATTGTTTCTGTTTAACCGATTGAATATAAATAAGAAAGTTCAATAGAAGCGACATAAACTTGGAGATTTGATTTGTAAGGATTTATTTCGCCATAAAAACGAACAATATGCATGACTAGTTATTATTCATTTATGTTCTAAGTTAAACTTTATGGTGTATAGGTTTTTAAAGGATGGTCTCGGCATATTAAAAAGTCTGTATGATTGCTAGACCGAGTGTGCCATTTTATTGCCTCTCGAAGAACTACGCGATTATTATATGTTTGGGTTTGCATGTTTTGCCAATCGGTGTACTCATATCCAAGAGAAACATATTTTTATCACTGATCACTTAAATTTATTATATATTAAAATATTTATATGCACTTTAAGGGCCTACAATACGACTCAGATCTAAGAGCGACATGGTGATTTGCTTAAATTTAATGATCAGATTGAAAAACTCTGAAATTAAATCAAATTATAATCTCCATAAAAGGTATACTCGACATTGATGTTTCCACCTTTTACTTTACTGTGAAACTATTACTAGGAATGAGAAACAGTGTACGGTTCCAATTCCAGGCGTATCCAATGCTGTAGTAACCGTTAAAAGCGCATAACCACCCCAACCTTGAGTTGCCGATATATTTAGGCCCACGTGTAGCTCTGTGCAGTAAATAAATACGAAACCGAACTGTTTTCTTCTTTACAAAACTACTGTACCGGTAGTTAAATTATACGCACGACTATTTCTGTCTGAGAAGATTCTTTACAGGGTAGGCCTATAGTTGACTCCATGTAGATTTATGTACTACTAGCTGTCGGGATCATGCTTTGCAATGCAACCTGAAAATTGGTTAGATTGTTTCCATGACGACAGCTAATAGAGAGTTTTAAACCCGGACATGAGTACGTTAATGACTGTCCTGAATCTAAGCCCTGAGGGCTATACAAAACCTAATGGTTTATAAACCTTCTCCATGAAATTTGCCAAATACCGAGTTTCATGGCAAACGGTCCAGTGGTTCCCGAGTCCATCGATTACAAATATACTAACAATTATATATACCAACATCCTCTTTTATAAATATGGATAACAGCAATTAATGTTGTTTGAATGTAATGTCAGGGAGAACATTAAATTTTGTGACCGCACAAACTTAGTGCTAACTAGGGAAAGACTATGTGAATACTGGTTGTTTTTGGGCATTGTCGAGCTTCGGGATATATTGATGAGCAACACCAACGCCTAACCATTTCTAAAATTCCGTTGATATTTTATTGAAATTTTTATGTATCAACCTTGGCACCTCTCTGTAAAATTAAAAACATTTATTTTCAAAGATTATCCCTCATGTTTCCTAAAAATAAGTTTGATACGTGAATATTTAACTTTATAGGTCGGAAACTTTACCCACCCAGCTGCATTCCCATACGGTCCCGAGTGCAATGTCGAGTGCGATGTTTTCAGAACGCCGCGTAGCCATAACGTAATTGAGGGCGGGAAACTGCCTCTTGAAATGCAATAAACTATAACAATCTTCTTTGACTAAATTTAGAAGGCAGCTGCCGCCGCGCCGCCCCGCGCCTTATCACTCCAATTTCCGCCAGCGCCAACAATTGGCCTCAAGAGCATAACGACGGCCCAATTGATAACTACCAATTGGTCTCTGACAGTGGGGTGCGGCGAGGTGCCCGCTCGCCTCTTCCCAGGATCGGCGGCCGGCAGAGGTTCAGGACCAGAGGATCGTATTGCCGTTCGGATGGAAGTTCAACTAAGGGAACTTAGGTCGTAGAAGATGCGTTTCAAGACAATGTTAATTTTGATTGTTAAATTGTTTCAAATTAACAATCGGTTTCGACATTAAAACAATTCATCTTGAAACTAAAAAAAATCGCATTTCATATAACCGAGCGTCATCTTAGGTTTTTATCATCTTTGACTGAGGAATAATGAGATTAACTACATTACTGCTTAATAGACCTATAATGGATGACTCAAAATAATTATTAATGGTTTTAATATTACGTACGTCCCCAGTTCAACACCGGTCGTTACTATAGGCCTCACCATGTAACTTGAGGAATGAATTTGCACTACTATTCAGTTAAAATTATTGTATAATCAGCTGCTCCATGAAAATTAGCATGTATAACGTACGGTCAATGTTTTTGGAATAGTACCCCCTCTTCCCTCTTCGACAATCCCAGCTGTTTTTGGCCATTCGTCAACTTATGTGGCGAGATTTATTAAATCGGTTTCGACAGTATTGTGTCATGTGCACTTACAAGGCTAGAAGTAAATAATCAAGTTGTTTTGTTACTGTCAATTGAACTGAAGACCTATGTTAAATTGTAAGGCCTCATCAATATATGTTTTACCAGTTCAGAAGCAATTATAATATTACAGCTGGTAGGTGATGAGGACAATGATATAGGTTGGCTAAAGTTAACAGTAGCATCAGAACAGATTGAAGGGGTGGTGACTGACCGGCGAGGGAGGCGGGCGAGGCGGAGAGGTCGTTGTTGGAGGTGGAGGGTGTGGAGGCGCCGCTGGCGGGGGTCTTGGGCGCCGCCCCCAGCTGACTCTGGCGGTCCTGCATAGCGGCCAGCGCCAGTATCGTCGCCATGTTCTGCGGCAGGCTCAGCTGCAACAGGCGAAAGCAACCATTACACTCATGAACGTGTCAATCAACACAAAGAGAAAACAGGAAGGAAGGGTAAAGACAGATGTACTGTTAAAGAAAAGTACAACTGTCTTTTGGAGTTTCATATTCTGCCACATCTAGTAAACCAAACATTTGAAGACGACCACTGCTGTTCTCAAATTCCTCAAAGTCCGACATAGCATCATCAGCACAATTTCATGTACGAAGTATGACTTGTCCACAAAAGTTGTATACCATAAGTTGTGCAAATCCTTGGTTTTCTTCTTTATATTCTACGGTGTATTATTTGATTTTCTAAGGAGTGTTAGATCATAAAATTTCGTTATAAAAACTCCATAGCTTAGTACCGATCATCGCCCTCAATATAAATAAAAAAGTTAGTTACAAATCTCAGTTAAATCAATTCATAAATTGGGTATCAAAATGTAGTACTGTGTGTCTAGTAAAATTGTTGCTAATTTATCAACTTAATAAAAATGACAAGTATAAAATTTAAATAAAAGGCATAATCTAAATAAAACTGTGGCTATTATTAATTAATTTTTATTATTTTGAAAAATCTTCAGGAAGGAGTCAAAATCAGCAGTGTAAGATTAAAAAACTTCATCTTTGAAGACATTCAACTTGCCGGCTAGTAGACATAATGAACAGAACACGCGTTTTGTCGATTGAACTTGTAATAGAACTGATTCTACATGCTGACATCACACATTTCTTAGTTTTTTTCCGGATGTCGAATTCTTTCTCGGGCAAACATCTGGTTGAATTGGGATAAAAAATGTGTCGCCTAAGAACAAGGATTTTAATGAACGGGTTAAATCGTACCCATTCAACTATTGAGTTGTAAAGAACATTTGAGTTTTAACAGGAACTAAAATACCCGAATGTAAAATCCCGTGACGAGTGGGACAAAAGAGGAGGCGATAGAGACAGTTGGCAAGGTGAGGATGAGAGCTGACACGTCGTGGGATGCTGGACGGTAAATCAACCGAATTGCCGCTGTCTCTCACTGACAAACGTAAACGCGGAGATTTCCGCAGGAACGGACATTTTACGGCAACAAGTTGATATATTGGAGACACGTAATAAAGGGGCGATAATAGTCACATTTTCAACATAACTGCTCTTGTTTTGACTGAGAAACTGGAATCTTTGTAAATGAATCATCTTCTGAAACCACAGACCACACAACTTTGACGTGTTATTGTTTTAGAACAGTTTAGGGTACAGTATATCCGAGTTTATTTATTATAAAACAAAATGTCCATGGCTCTTGAGAAAACACTCTATGTGAATACTAGCCTACTGTTTTCAACAATGAAGTAGGCCTACTATATTTGTCCTATTTAAATCTAACTGGCAATCACCAATCATTTTTCTTATTCAACTAACACACAACTTACTAGTTCTAGACCATGGTGCTTCAACTGTATCAGACAAAACACATTTTTTTATAGGAATGTTCTCACGGTGATGCAACATAACCGACCATAAACAGAGAAGCTGCAGGTTTTCTGTGGTTACTGGAGTACACAGACGGACCGCAGAGCGCTCCATGGCTTTTTATGGGCTTCTCTTGTTCACTGTTGAGGTTTACTTGTTTACAAACTTACTTTTATGGGGTTTGTCGGGCGGCATGAAGTCCACAGAGTGTGGAATACAACGATGTTCGTGTAGTAAAATTAATTATGCTATATTTGAAATAAATAAAAAAAAAGGCAATACTTAATATTGAAAGTGGAAAACCGGTGTCAACAGTGTTAAGACCAAAGCTAATAGCCATAAGACGAATCGGCTGAGCGGGGACCGACCCAGCACACCTCTGCTCGCCCTCGATTTCCGGCACCTGTTTATCATTCCGCTCGTATAAATCGACGGCGCGTGAAATATTTCGATAAACGAAATAAAAATCAGAACCAGTTTACAATAAACAAGGGGACGACGTATGAGAAACGGTCCGGTAAAGTCGTGGGCAAACAAGCACTGCCACTGCCACCTGGATGGCATCGGCGATCCATCAACCGCTGGGCATAGGAGCAGCCACAGCCACTGCCTGCCTGCTATAGTCTCTCATTGCCACAGCCACAGCCGATGTAATTATAACCCTATCCCACCAGCCAGATGTCCCTTGCTCCGATATCTCAGGAAGAAGCGTTTTTTGCTGCCCACATCTGGTTTCGTATCGACCGTATATCCTCGGTTGTCGGTCATGGGTCAAGAGGAATTTTTGTGTGAGAACCGTTCCTCAGGAGGGAAATGAATGGTTGGATTAACTTTTTGCTCTTTACATTAGTCTCATGGATGACAAAAATAGTTGATACCCTCCGTATTTTTCTTCTTACGAATAAAAAAAAATACAGAATTCGTACTTTTATTTATTTAGTAAATGCACAATTACGGCTTATTCCGCATGTAGGCCTATATTGCAGCTTAACGTTATAACGCCCGTTTTACTACTACTAAACCAACCCCACACTTTGCCACCAACTACCTAATAAGTTACGTAAATCGCCGTGCCACCGGCGGATCGGCGGACGGTAAACGCTTTATACAGAGGCGGCGGCACGCTCTAAGACAATAGTAGAGAAAGTGCAACCGCAGAGCGACCAGAAAACTGATATTACACATGCAAAAACCGTTCAAGATGGCGCATATAGTGGCATTGTGTGCAAATCGAGATGGGAAAGCTGGAATAGCTCGAAAAATGGGCGTGTAGCCCCGAACTGGCAGAAAAAGGTGTTAGTCGAGCCGAGGCGGCGCGCATATTAATCGACGCTAGTCGCTCTAGTTGCGAGGGACATCGCTTTGTTTTCACACTGTTTTGTTATCCTTTCTTTGTATTGTTTCTTTTGTTCTTGGATGTTTGTTTGTGCGTTTTTGTCGCCTGCCACAAAGACCAAGTTATATGATGCGTGTACTTTTGTAACCATTTATTTCTGGTTTAATTTTTTGTTTTTTCTTGTGGTATAAAGTTTTAAATTGGGCTATTAACCAAAGATATGCTTTGTTTAGGGACTATACGTTTTAGTTACTGCGATGGATTATGTATTCGATATTCCATATCGAACCAGAAACATGGACATCAAAAGGTAAAATTGTATAAGATATTAATACTGGCGATCATCCAAGATGATCGCGCTAGATGATCGCAAGATGAACACACCAATATCCATTGGTGGTGTATTTGGGTAATAAACAATAAATGTTCCTTGTCATTTAAAAAATTGAAAAAAATAGTCTACAATGTTTCTTTAGTTTGAAATACACCACCCTGAGCCAAAAGCTTTTAGAGTCTAACAGTTCCCCCCGTTTGATCCCGTCAATCCCACAAGAAGTGACGGCTGACGAGTTCACCGGTTGGCACCGATCGACTCGGCAGTCTTGGACGATATGCGATTTCTGTCAATGAAGAAAGTAGTTTTTCATCAACTGCCAAATACCGCGGATGTTCCCTGTAGAGTTGACCGCGGTCCAGGATCGGCGCGATTTTGTTGACAAACGTGTGCCACGGAGCGGCGCGGCGGTGTTGTAATGTAACCGATTTTACCGATCCGATCGCCTCGACACCCCAGGTATCTGAGTCATTAAAACCGCGATGCCAAGATGCGCTCTTCCTGCCAACTCCCCGCTAAAATAACTACGGGTCGTTTGCGAATTATTGATAGGCTCCGATACGGCCGCCACTTCGGATGTGGGTCACGCCGCTCATTTATTTTTAGAGCAATAGGGTTGCATAATTGTATTTTTATTTTAAGAGCTAAATATTTTTGAAAGTTAGGCTAATTCACACACTATTTTAAATTACATTAAAGATAAGAATATCACTTACCCTGGAGTTATTGTTGGCGGCGAGGCCGGCGAACTTGGCGGCCATGGTCTCGACGGCGCCCACGGAGGGTTTGGAGCCCGGGGGCGCCTGGGGCCGGGGCCCGGGACTGGAGGCCGCCTTGTTGGGTGACAGGGGGGTGCGGGGGGGCGTGGGGGGCTGCGACCCGGGGCTGGTGGGGCCCGCGGGGGCGCCCATCCTCAGGCCCATCGCCCTCGCCGACAGCGACTCCAAGATCTTCCCTGCAACACCACACACATAACACGTTAGCGACAACTTCATCATGTAGCTAAATATATGTCCTATGTACACATGTGAAAAATGTTATTTTATTTTATCCAGAACGTTACTTAATAAACCATCAAGGATGTATATTACTGATTACGAAACACACAAAAATATTATGCATTTACACAATTATGAAACTTATGATAAGTTTGGTAAAAATAATAATTTCCTATCTTCATGTTAATTTTTTTAATTTTATTTATCACAGATAATAATCATTGAATAGCTAAAAAGAATTGTAACGTTATCATAAGACGTGTGTTTCAGATAGTCCATATAATAAGCAAAAACAAAGCTTTTAACAAAGTTTGAAATATGTCTTAACACTGTAGGAAAACATACAAACTGTAAAAAGTCTGGAAATGATATAATTTAAAGTTAATGAGACTTAAAAGCATTTAAGTAACAAAACTAAAACTTTGGCAGTTGCATTAGAGATTTAAAGTTTATTTCTCAAAGCTATTATCGACATTGCCTTCAAGGGGGGACAGTCTACATGAAGTCAGAAGGACAAGATGCACATCAGATAAAAGGTCTGTGTGAATAGAGAACCAATACAGCAGTATTGGTATGAACCCGACCAAAAGGACGGACCAGTCAAAAATAGCAGGCGAGTATTTATTAGGTTTGTGTCAGATTCCTTACAATGCATAGCCCTTTAAAATTATGTATCATTTGATGTAGGCCATTGAAGTTTTTTCCAAGACTCTATAAGGGACGTCCCTAATGGAAGTCGTCAGGGAAACTGCACTGGCAAATTCTGAGCAATTTGCCCCAAATCTGACCAAAAAGGTCGAGTGTATCGGAAGTTGTTGCATTTTTTTTGTTCTCGGCAATATGATTTTAAATCAAAGTTTGATCGCCTGCCATTTTTTGACTCGGTCGTCCTCTCAAAGTCGTGTTTGCGGCATTGTTCTCTTTTCATAGAGACCTTTAATTTGATTTGATGTAGGCTACATCTTGCCCTATGCTTACATTTAAGATTTTCTTCTGACTCCTTGTGGACCGACCTCCAACGGATTGGAGGTCCAAGGTCAATAAGTACTGTACTTTGAAAAGTACACTTTGAGACTCAAAATCGGTTTGGAAGGTTTCATTTTTATTAGTAAAATAATGTTAAATATACCGTTTCCAGATTTATTCCCATCCTGTATATTTAATTTATAAACAACGATCATCTCTTGACATGGCAAAGCCCCGGCTGCGACCCGGTGGCTCATGGCTACAGAATGGTGTTTTGATTTTGACCAAGGCATTGTTGTGACAGCTGTTTGTGTAAAAACAGAACGGACAGAACAAGACGTAACTCACGTCAAGTCCAAATAGGAAATTCATGTGTAACAGTGGACAACAAAAACTGCCGTTACAGGTTTATTTACAAGCATGTTTAATTTCCAAAATTAGTATGTTTCTTAAGAATTCTTCAGTATTCTTTTGATTATTACTGTTATTCGTCATAACCTTAGACTATTATTTTACGGTTAATATAGCGGTATACTGTAATTAATTTTCCCCTAAACATATAGTATTTTATACAAATTTAGCCACCACGAAAATTTTTAATGTAGTTGGAGAAGTCCAAAGTAAAATGATCGAAAATGTTTCTCATTCGTGAACGAAAAATGACAAGGCGTTTTACTGTCTCTGCGCGCTGTCAAAGTTAATTTTCTGTCCCATCCGGGGTTTTCGTCTTCATTATAAGGCCGCTACGGCCGTCACTAAATGAAGACGTCCATTTCAAAACAAACAGAGTTTTTCTGCCTATCTGTCTGCTGGCGTATAATCAACTGTCCAGTTAGTTCTGCCACTCGCCATTGATACGGTTCTTCTCGTATTTTGGGAAACAGAACCCACAATAAGGGGCCCTCTTGGCACGCTGGACGCGGACTTTATTTGTTATCCAACTCTCTGGCAACACTTCCATACGGTCCATGTACAATAATTGGGAGGGAGTTCATTTATCGTAATGTCTTCCGAATGTAACTAGAATATTACCTAACTAATTAAACTCTTGGTTAACGAACTCTTGACAAATTTAAAAATGTGTTTCGCTAAACAGAATAAACGCAATTATAAAGATTTATTTGGCATTTTAACAAATTTTTAAATGCCATTAAATTTGTAAGATAACTGTTTGCAATTCACCTTTCTCAAATTCTAATTGTAGCCTAAGAAACCCGATAAAGACGATCTTATAGAGTTAATTTGCCTGGAATAAATTGATTGAAACACTTCCTTGGTGTTTATATTTTAGACTTTGGAGTCTAATTTATTGGGAATATTAATTTGGTAAAATTGATTTATTTAAATATATACATTTTGACTGCTAGTGTTAACTTGCTAACGTATACACATTTTGCCACCTGATAGATCAACAGGGCTTTCCCAATTTCGCTCGGACATTTTTTGTCCCTAGGTACTAAAAAACGGGGTATCATGTCGTGGTGTTTTTGCCCGGGATTCGCCAGCCCGGAAGCCTCGGGTTCGCGGCTCGATGGTATCGCAGCTCTCGCCTGTCCGATCCTGTAGACCCGTCAACGCGCGACACGGCGACCGGGGGTGTCAGCTGCGGGGACCCCACACAAAACACACGCACACACTCACACACAAACCACCGCATCGACGCAGCGCTGTTGGGGCCCGCGGGATAACGCGTACGAAAAGAGGAGTTATAGTTTATGACTGATTTGCCTACGTTATGTAAAAGTACTGAGACGCGTTTTGCTGTCTTAATGTATCCACGGAAATAATCTATTTGAATCGGAAGTTTATTAAATAAAGTGCAGGTTAAAAAATTCTTAGTTATTTGGCTTTGTAAGTACTTGAAGTACTTACGAGAATTATACGGTGGTGTTGACTTTTGGAAAAATTATTTGGCAAGGGACAACTTGACTCAAATTACTATCATGTGTCGTATACGACACAGCGTGATAGTGCACAACGTACAATAATAATTAATTTTCAATTACTGTAAATTAAAAAAGTTATATTAACATACTATTTTTGGAGGAGATCTCAAACATCAGTAATTAAAACGTTGAAGAAAAATGAGAGATTTATAATTAATTGGTATTAGTAAATTAATTTTAATATGTTTTGCGCTCCAAAACTGGTTTTACATCATTTAATTGCGCTACATTATTCAAGAAGGGAAACATGGACATTCGGTAAAAAAGCTATTTGGACGCAGTAGAATTGAGGCGGATTGGATGATCAGCGAGGACGTAATTGACGGAATGGCTGGCGTCTGATTGGGCCACGTTTGCTGACATTTTGATTGACAGATTTGGCAAAAGCGCGCATCTCGGCGGCCAAGCGTTGCGATACTTCTACCATGAGTCTTATTGGTTGAGAAGTCAACTTTACACACACTGTGCTCAATTACTTGGAAATCTATCTTCTCCGGCCATTTGCCACGTTTGAACAGCTGACGCTATTTATTTATTCTGAGATTTAGAAACTAAGGACAGTAAAAATATTTCTCATACAGATTCAATTTTAGGATATTTAATTGATAACTGATATTGTAAATTTAAAATAAGCCTTTAGGTATATGTGTATTAATTGAAACGCAAGTGAAAAAAATTATTAAAGTTATAATATAACTTACATAACATATTAAACATACAGAACAATATTAAACATATGAAAGTTATAATATAAGTAACATTAACTTCGTCATCACAGTGTCCGAAGCCATAATTTGAGATCCAATTTCCAAAGCCTTGATTGTTCTACAAATTAAATTAAGATAACAATAATTTTTGTCAAACGCCACATGTGTAATTTCCCGCTTCCAATTAAAAACGCATTTCACGCCTTCTTGTGTTCCAACGTTTCCTCAATTGCGGCAACATTAATTGTACAAAAATAACGGCCTTTTCAGCCGGCCTAGATGTTCATTAATTAGAATAATTGCGGGTGTGCCATTGCGCTCATTACTGCACGGTCGGCGGGACGCGATTTCCCAGAAATTCGGGAAAGCAACATACACCGTGATTACACGGTCATGTTGTGATCAAGTGGCGATGTTGGTAGCACTGGGTGGGCGGCAACACTGTCGACTGGCAACCCTGCGTGATTTATGATTGGCGGACACGATCATATGTTAAGTTATTGTCACTGTATAATCATAACCTCAATCAACCATTATCTCGGTTTATTCAAATAACAATTTTGTCACGTGGTATTTTGTTGTACTCCAACAAATCACGTTATCTGATTTAGGACGACAATGTGGAAACCAAACGGTCACTACCTGTGTAAAATGAACAAACTAAAAATAAAATTGTAAAAATATTCCGACTAACTTAAAAGTTTTACATTGCAAAAGCTCTTTAAAATGGCATTAAGACTCTGCAATACTCGCCAGTCGCCACCTTGGATTTTTATTCCCATGATACTAATGCTAAATTGGAAACGTCTGCTAATATTATAGTCAAAAAAATGAATCTTTGTAATTTTAGGAAAATTTTAATGTTTTGAATTCGATAAAATTCGAAATTTTAATGGAGTGTTAATTTAGTTTTGTATAATAAATGAATGTCTTATTGTGTCAATTTGTCTATAAAGTAATACTCGCATATATAATATATTCTAAATGATTAAAAAGATAGAAAATAATTTCTAAATTCGAGTTTCATAACTCAAGTCACGAAATCAAACGAAACCCAAGTTAATACATCCCACTTGACCAAAGAGGGGCATTAATAAGGAAACGCAGTCAAGCATAAACTCAATCCCTCAATCCGAAAGGACAAACATGAACTAGACTGATTAAAATTGACACTAACTCATTCATCCCATCGTTTCCGTCTTTGTCAGAACGGCCATCGAGCAATGAGAGCGAGAGAGAGGGAGACAGTGGGGGACAGTGATGGAATAAACGGCCGAGTACACAGGAAGCTGCTGTCTTCGATTGGTAGCACTGTAATGGCAGTAATGTTGGTAATAGTGGGTTCGGGGATCTACATTGTTGATTTATAGGGCAGGATGCAGTTGATGAAGTGGCCGTTGCAGTCGCTGCGATTCCAAGGGTCGCCTCTGCGGCGCTGCAGGACAATCGCTGCACCACTGCACAACGAGGCTCCTCTTACTGCCTTCCTGAGTGGTTATTCATTAATGGAGTTATTAGTGTGACTGTGTAATTTGTACTTTTGACTACTAAAAATTATATAATATTTGCTCTTTAAACAAGCTATAGCCTGCTGAATTGCAGTAAGCATTCCCAAAAAAATCCAGGAGGGGTAATCTCGTTTTTTTTTTTAATGAAAAAGTAATTTTAAACTTATTTTGTTTGGGAAAACCCCAAAGATTTTTAATAAAAACACTGTAACAAAATTGATTCTTGGGAAAACTTACATCAACTTTATTGACACCTCTCCCTATGAAAATAGTCAATTTTGTTAAAATAGTCAAAGTTTAGATTAAATTAACGTTCAGTAAAACGATGCGTACAAAATATAAAACTAGGGGGAACATTGCAAGTGAAGATTGGACAATTGACTAATTTTTACTTTACAGAGTGGCGCAAGAAGGTTCAATCCTTTACCTCTGGCGTAATCAGAATTAACTTTGAATTTTGACCCACGAGATATAATGTGACCTCTGGAAGGACGCAGTGAGAGTGAACCGGCGCGGCGGTTCTGCGGCGCGGAGGAGCTGCGGAAGGGTGATGAAGACGTCGCAGTCGGCGATGATTAACGAGGGACCTGCAGCAGCGCCCCTGCCTGTTGTGTGAGGAAGCTCGGGTTTCCAGCATTGCGCAAAAACTCGCCAAAAAACACCCCAACAAAGACCATTTATATGGCTTTTAACCTGTCTTTTTTCGACTGGAAATAGGGATATCAAATTGAACCGGGGATAAAATGTGTGTTTCCAAAATATCGCAAAAAACGCTCGGAGGGTCACAGCCGTTCACACCGCTCTGCGATTTTCGCCGCAAATAATGTCCCCGCACAATGAAGGACGACCCGACCCCTGCGTCGCGGAATTTCCAAAAAACCGGAGCCCCGCACCGACTGCGTTCACCCGGGTTGCAGATTCGAGTACTCGATATTTCAAGGGTTAGTCTGGGAACTAGGGGTGCGGTTTTTACGTAAATAGCTAGGGCGCCGGCAAACGATTTTTGGGGTGAAACCGAGGTTAAACTGGTCCAAATGAGATGATCGGCATTGTCGCGCCTTCACGGGCGATTGCCCCAGGGGGGGGGACAGAGATAAGCCGTGATAAAGGATTACACACAGGTTCCCAGGGGTTACAAACACAGCTCCGGGTCAAACGGTTTTTAACTGTTTCCCGTTGTCTACTTGTTTCCTTCTTTAACAAGGTGAACGATAAAGGAAACGCATTATAAAAAGGAATAAACAGTTAAGATGAAATGCGTACAAAACTACAGGTTAAATAAAGAACTGTCCTGTGAGTTAAATTACCTAAAGGCAAAACTAAAGAAAGGTTAATAATAAACAGTATGAAATTGAATATTGTGTAAAATATACACATTTCACTAAGTGTATGAGTATCATGTAGGTACTTCGTTTAGATACTTTTTTTATACAGTCTCTAAATGGCATTCTTAATCAAATTATTAGATGCGCTTTCCTTTTAGCGAATTTCCCATAGGGAATAAGCTATTACCGTAGGTCTCATGGTAAGACCTAAGCCCGGGACCATGTTACTTTTTCGTTTTGAGGTGCCCAGAGACCAAAAATAATAGTCATTAAAATTTTTATATATATATATATATATATATATATATATATATATATATGTATATATTTATATATGTATATATGTATATATGTGTCCCTAGACACGATAACTCTCGTAAAAATGGTCCGATCGACACCAAATTTGGTAGAGATGTGTAATCCTACGTTTATTCGGATGAGTTCGTAAACCAGACATATCGACCTACCGGAAGGGGTAGTTTTGGGGGGTTTTGTACCCCAAAAATGGGGTTTTTGCATTTTTCATATGTAATTTTAAAAAATTTTAAATTTATATTTTGACCATTGGATTTAGCTCAAAAAAACACACAATTTAGTATTTTGAAGCTTTGCTCTATCTCCATTGGTTACCGAGATATTCAAAAGTCTAAAGACAGTACATTGTATTTTGGGGCTCCAATGTTAATCTTATGTAGAATAAGGATGTGTTAATATTTCACTTGTTAACCAATATTTTTGGATGAAACTTGGTATTCACCTTTATTTAGTTGAGATAAATCCATTTATGATAAAGAAATCCTAGTTTTTATGCTTATCATGGCAGCAAACCTGCATACTCTTTTCCCATGTTAATCATATGGAGAATAGTCAAACTCCTTTAGCAATGGACAGATATTGAAGAAACGAAGTATAAGGCTTCATATGGTCGAAATATATTTATATTTTTAAGCTATAAACCTAATTTTAGTGTTCCCCATGGCAGCATACCTGCATACTCTTTCCCTATATTTTTATCATAAGGAGAATAGGCCTAGACATTTATTTCCCTATTTATGAGCATGTGATGATATTTGGTTTACAGGTTTATCTGGCCAAAATTAATATTACTAATTTGGAAATTCGCTGAGTACGCAGGTCTGCTGCGACGGGGGGTATTCACATAGTCTGATACAATTTCAAATGAATATCAGCACCACAAAATTTTTCTCTAGAAAAACTAGTATTACTCATTGCAACCCCATATTATTCAGACCTCATTTATGTTTCGGTTTCTCCATCAATGCAGCGCAAGAATTATTTCTATAGCCTGTAATAGTTGTTTATTTGGTATATAGCTCAAACAAAAGATAACGACTGTAGAGTGTTAAAACTATTCTTCAAACACACAAAGGAGCGTACATGATGGCTTATTTTTTGTATTAATTACAAATCAATTTTCAGCACTTAATAAATTTCAAGAGTATTTTTTCTTGGTTTTGCTATTACTATTTATTAATATTATGAGAGATAGTAGAACAAAAAATAGACACAATAATGAAATCACAGAATAACAATCGGGGAGATTATTCGTTTTCTATAGAGTTTAAATGTACAGAGTAACCAATTCATTTTTTTGCGAAAAACAGGTGCCATCTCCCCAATCCAATCATTCAACACGCGGCCTATGGTGCTGGCCATGGTGCTGGCTATGGCGCTGGCTATGGTGCTGGCTATGGTGGTGGCTATGGTGCTGGCTATGGTGGTGGCTATGGTGTTGGCTATGGTGCTGGCTAGGGTGCTGGCTATGGTGCTGGCTATGGTGCTGGCTATGGTGTGTGGTGTGCGAGCGGGAGTGTGGGACAGAAGTGGCGGAGCGCCGACGATTACTCACGCCGCTCCGCGCGGCGTACAACTGAAACGACAGAAATTCTAATGGAGCACCAGCGCTGGGCAGGCGTCGGGGCATTAATCTTACGCTATTCCGGGACCCTTGTCTCCTGCTTCTTTGATATTGAACAATTGCAAAGTGAAAATATCTTGCCGAAAAGAAACCAGACTGAATCCCAGCCCGTGGTGCGTGAAGCGGAGGAGACACGAAAATATACGACCGCGACTATGACCAAACACACAAGCACATCGCAACTGAGCACGAAATCCGCACCGAAAGTCACAATATTAAAATAAACGACGAAGCATATAATAACAACACAAATGAATTCCGCACCTGTTTGTGTTACTGGTATGAAATATATGAAAAACTGGTTCTAATGAAAGATATGTTTTCATAAATATATTCAAAACATAATAATCCAAAATTATTCAATCACAAAAAAATCTTCAAATGAAACACCGTATTTTTTTCTTTCTTTTTTGGGGTGTACAAAAGTTAAGTATTTGTCTATAGTTCATCTTTAACTAAACCTGTGAACACATCTAAGTTGAACAGGTAGGCCTATCCCCTTTTATGTTTCCTGAAAGTAAATTCTAATAAAATATCCACTTCTATTTTCCCCTCGAGAAAACATTATAACAACTAATCTTCGGTTTATGTTTTAATTTTCCATGCTAAAATTCCATGGTCATTATTTTTCTATTATTCTAAGAATTTTTAAATTTTCAAATTACAGTGCTAAATAACATACAGTAGGCCTACCTATGGTGGGTCCAATGAAAGAAATATCGGTTCATATTACTCATTAAGACTAATATACGCTATACGCATATAATTAGACAGGAATTAACGGGATTGCCAGTTATTATTTTTCCCCAATCACTACGGACTAATCAATAACTAATTTGATTACGGAAATTAGTGATTTAATTTGTATCACTAAGGTTTATTTTTATTGGATTATTGAATAAAATTTTTTCTGAAGAGATTAGAGGTCATCTTCACAGTGTGAATTTATTTGCAATTGTTTGTTCAGTAGTAGGGCCTACTATGTAATCAGTGTTTAAAAAATCAAATAGATAAATTTACATTCCAAATTTCTATTTGTTAATAAATAAGCGAAATGGTTTCCCTGAGGACAACATAATCAATATTTTAACGAATATTTTTACCCAATCAGTTGATTTGGTCCGATCCGTTTTTGTTTTGAATTCTTTCATATATGTACAACAGAATAAAAACCTTTATTTGAAACATCGATCAAATTTTTAATCTCATAACTCCCACAGCCCGATCCCGCTTGTTTGGGAACTCGTTCAAATTTAGGCTTTAAGAGTCTGCAGTACCTACGCCATTTCGGTTGTCCCATAAGAACAATGTTAAATTTGAAACATGGCTGTGAGTTTGTTTTTCGTCTGAAAACTACAAACTTGATGTCATTTTAAATGTTACCATAGTGTCCTTCATGTGACGTAGAAAATTAATATAAAAAGTTATCCACTCAAATAACGAATAAAAAACAATGTATTTTAACACCATTTTTAAACCATGCTAAACCATTTTTAGGAGGTTTATTAAAAAATGTATCCGCGTCACATGAACCGATATACCATAACGGTGAACATATTCAAGTTGCATGCGAATCCGATGCAAGATTATCGAGATAACGTGTTTCAAAGACACCTATAATTAACATTGTTCTTATGGGACTAAAAACAAAGATGGCGGAGGTACTGCAGACTCTGAAACCTATATATCCTTAAAACATTTAATTGAAATCGGAAGTGTCGTTCAAAAGTAATGTTATTGGCTAGCACAAACGCCCATACTGTAGCTTTTTTATAATATTTTATCCTGACATTATATTTAGTTACTCTGAGCCTGAACCTGATTTATAGAAGAGCCTATTGTTTTGAAATGTTCTGTATTTTACAGTGTACCTACCAAATAATACAACTCTGAAAGAAACAATTACTAGCCTATATGGGAACACAACAATTTAAATTGTAGTGTAATAAAAAAACTGACTTTTGTAAACGCTATCAAAAAACAATCCCGATGTTCATTTAGTGGACAAAACTTTTAACGGTTGAAATAGACACAGTACATGGAAAAAATAGTTGGAAGATTCCCAGGTGTAAATGAAGAACGTTACGAAACCTTTCCCATTGCCACCGGCCCACCACGCTCCTCTTTAGGCATAGAACAAAAGATGAATAAAAACGAACGTTAAAGAACCCTTAGAAAAATGGGGTGATGAAAACCAAATAAATAATAGGTAAAAAAGGTATCTTAAAGACGTGTGAAAACGGTCCCTATCGCGTTTCGCATTCTGCATTTTTATCGGACGCAAAAAAGCACAAAAGGACGGGCAATAAAATAATATTCGTCAGATAGATTCGTCCCTTTGTGCTTTGCGTGGAGGACGGAATAATGGGTTCATTGTGGAGGGTTGTTCCCACTTTTGGGGCAACAAGTGGCGCATATATCCAGGGCCGTGCGCCCCGCGGCGCGCCGCCGCTCGAGTGGGGTCATTTTTGGGTCAATGTGACGATCCCTGCCCACGTGGCCGTTTGGGACCCTATTTGCCATTCAGGTTTCCCTGGATTTGAATTCTTTATTTGGGGCGCAACAGGGGGCTGTCAAATTTGTATAGCGTGAAAAACTGGGGTGAATACACAACTAGTTTAAAGAAAGACTTTTTTGCTAAATTAGTTTAACATTTTCAGGTATTCAAGTCAGACAAATTACAAATAGCGTCCGATAAAATATGCTAGTAGTTGTAGTTAATAAAGAATACTAGCCTACTGTATTAAAAAATGAGCTGTTCTTTTCATTAAATATCTATTCATGACATATTGCAAATGAAAATATTAAGTTAGTAGTAACTTATTATAGTAGTTATATAAAAGTGAAATATAGCAAAAGTGTATGAAGCCAAAAATATTCAAAAACATACATATAAGCTTGGTTCCTAAAATCTCTCAAAATATTGAGAGTTATGAGCATTAAAAAAATAATATAGAACGCGAAAATGGCAAACAAATCCGACCACCTCACTAAGATTAAGAATACAACATTTTGTCTTATTTTTTAATAATCTCTTATTATGTCTAAAGACCCTGTAGGTTAGCAACTTGGAGTTCAGTTTCGAGTTTGATCCGCGAGATGCCTACAAAAAATTTGATGGTATTAAAAGCATTCCCTTAGAGGCGTTTGTGGTACATTCCTCTTCACAAAATGTCTCTTTCGTAGATACAAGAAAAAGCCATAATACTTTGACTTTCCTATTCCAGAAAAGTGATTCGCCTTTCACATTTGTATTAGAGTTAAATCATTTCAAAGATTTGTCTCACCACAAATAAGTAATGAGTCATTCAATCTTAATGCAAATCAAAGAACCCCAGCAACTGTAACGTCCCCAGGCGCTCTGTCCCTCCGCTTCCCCGGCCCCCTGGACGCACCTCGTCGTCTCGGTCCCATGGACGGCCCCCGTCGCGGCGGCGGCGGTGGCGTCAGCGGCGTCTATCCCGGGATTGATTCCTTTGTCCACGGCGCCACACGTTCTATCTCACTCTATCTCACTGTGAAAGACATTTTAGTTTAATTACGGCCACCAATCAGAAGCGTATAGAGGCGGCGTTGACCAATCGGAGTCCGGCTTACGGAACCCTCGTTGCCAAACCCATTGTCGCCCGTATTGTTGCGGGGTTACGGACTATCTAACAGGGCCCGCGGCGCGAAGAACACAACTACCACTTTCTATGTGAAACTTTACGTTTTATCTATGTAATAATTCGTTAGACGTGGTGTAATGAGGGAGTGGACGTTATTGTGGAGCACAAAAAGCTGTTTTAAAGTGGGTGATTAAAGCGAGCGTGCTGCGTAGTTGGGTAGCGTATGCGGCGCCCCTCGTCTACGTCTAGTGTTGAAAGGATAGTTTGAAATAATCGGGCGAGGAAGACTTCGTTTTAAATGGAAATATAAACCTTTTTCATTTCATTTGTAGTATGAAACTAAAAATGTAAAATTTTCTTTGAAGGTATTTTAAAACATATCAAACCGATAAAAAGTTTTAAAGAGTTTCATTAAATAATTAGTAAAGGGTAACGGGTGAAATTGACAAATATTTTAAGAATAAACATGTACATTTATTATAGAAGCCATAGGTCCGCTTTATTAGATTGCCTTCCGCGAGTATAGGTACAGGCCTACTCATAAAACCTATGTAATTTCAGATTTATTTAAAAATGAGTGTTTATATTTTTGTGAAAGAAAATCAGTTTAAATTTAAAACTAACTAAACTGATTACCGGTTCTTTATTATTTATGCAACTTTTTTTTGAGGATGAAAGCATAACATAACTATAGTAAACAGAGCAGAACAATAAGTATAAGAATGAGTGGAAGAGATAATAGGAACAAGAGAGTTCCACGGACGATGGACGGGAGATGCCCTCACAAGTCATAAACTGTGACACAGTCTGGGCCGGGACACAGGCGTCTTTGTAGTCTGTTGACACGTTGTATAGTATAGGCCGCCGCCTCGCAGCGCACTAGCCGCTAGCCGCTAGTCGTGATAGTTGTCGTTTCCGCTCTTCACAACTATGGAAACTATTACCTATAACTGTAATTGAAAATACTTTGGTTGTGGTTTTGAGGATGGTCAAGAGTATTTTTTGGCATGTTGTTTCATTGGTGTGGTTTAAAACTTATGTATATACAAATTTAAATTAACGGGATGGTTAAAATTTAATAAAAATTCGTTACAATTTTTTATTTAAATATTCATCGGAATGTAGTGTGCAAATCTGCACTGAACAAAAAATGTCAACAGGATTCAAATTCAAAACATTTTCGGTGAAGGCTAATAGATTCGTTCCCTGTTGCAATGGAGTAAACGTGAACCTTTCAACAAGTCCGGATTGACCTTTTACAAATGCACGCCCCTCCGCCCGCCCCCGACACCTTCCGTGTCCGAATTCGGCCGTTTAGCAGCGCTGGATTGGCCGCCGCCCGTGATTGGCCAGTCGCGGCACGCGTGGCTGACGTCACCACGCACGCACGCACGCTCACGCACGTCCGGCGCGGATGTCACGCTCGCCCCTATCTGGCCGGACGCGGCCGAAAAGCAAACGCGGATCGCGGCTTTCTCGATATCTGTATTTGCGAGGTGCGGCACGTCGCCGCGCATGTTGGGCCGAAACGGCGCGTTTGTCGCTTATCGTCGCGCGGCTTCCGGCGCGTAGCCACAAATCGCTGGCCATGTTTGGGCGACCACAGTGCCTCTAATGTCCCTCGCACGGCCATCAATTGGGTTTCCAAAACCAACTTGAGGTTCATGTCCATTACGTATTCCTAAATCGCTTTCCTGAGATACTAGGAATTTGTCGCGTGCCAAGGTTTTATAAAGTATGCAACGTAGTGCGGCTAAGTTTTTAAAGTTATCTTTTGTTAATACTTCCTAGTCCTTAGAGATGAACTCTTCATATAACGTGGATCAATGCAAGGACTGTTCGGTTTCAATATCTATTTTATAAATGAAAACTCTGTAAATCCATTAAAACCTTAATCTTTTATATAATTTTTTCGATCCCGTTATTTATTTTAAATTTGTCTATAAAGCATGTATATTTTATACTCTTATTGTAAGTTTAAGAATTTAACTTAATCCTTGAAGGATTAAACTCTAATTTAGACAATAGTACTTTTACCCAAGAGCAAAATCTATTTTTAAAATATTACAGTCACTTTCAAATTCCTTTAAATTAGAAAAAAAATGGATAAAAGCGTGAATTATAATTTATTAATATTTTTAATTTATTGTTTGTAACTTATTTATTTAGTACTTTTCTTCGTAAAGCTATGAAAATTTATCTTATCACTGTTATTAATCGAAAAACTTTTTATAACCAGTAAATTTTTACGTTGTACCAAGTTTACCAAATAACCAAGTTTTTTAAAGGGTATTCCGTCTTAAGTTTTTGCCATATAACTAATCGTTGATTAACAAAAATATGTTTTGTGTATAATTAAATTTGATTTATATTATGCGTTTTACATCACAATATTGTACAATTTAGCTCCCCTAAAGTCAATCAAATAACAGCTTCCGGGTGTTCCGATGCGAATTTTGACCTCGAATATTCAATTAAAAATTCAATCTCGGAGCTTTAAATAAAACGTTGTTCCTGATTTTGTATTTAATTGAAGATGAATAACGAAGTAGCACTTGTTGCAGTTACCTAAATGTCGATGATCGATTATCAAAGATTAAAAACCCCAAAAATACAAAACAACTATACTTTGCTGCTCTCAGTATTACTTATAATTTTGTTCCCATTAATTATTTCAGTTAAAACCTTTTGTTGAATACGAAATATTTCTACTAGTCTTTTATAATATTAGTTATATTGCAAGAACCGTATATTAGCTTGTCTGTGATTGCAAGCCACGAACAAGAAAGGCATAACAATAAAATTCAAACGTTCGGCGAATGATTAAATTACAAATGAGAATCAAGGAAATCCAGGACATTAAGCAGAAGGATTTCCCTATTGTAATTGTATTCCCAATATTTTGGCAGCCAGCCAGCTATTCACACGCCCTTGGACACTTTCTATCGAACTCGCCAACGTTTTACAATGTCGGAGCACATTTAACTGTATACAGTCATCCTATCCAATATCAGAAGGCGAAGCTCATAGCAAAAACAGCAACGCAAGATTGGTTTTACAAAACGGGGTATTCAGTGACTGTGGCGTTGCAGTCGCACTACTCGGTGCATATACGAGAGCCGCATGCATGGGAGATCGGTGTCGGAAACGTTATACAAGGATCGGGTGGCTATGGGAAGCATGAGGACGGACGCAGCAGTGAAGGCTTCTCTCGTGTTATTGGATGTCTTGACAAATAATTTACTATAAAATTATTTTAATAGTATATTAGTTATAGTATACTAAAATTCAAACACTCAATTCAGTTCTGTAACAAAGTAAATCTGGTTTAAGAATTTAGGTTTAGTGAGGAAATGAGGCAATTGAAAAATTATTGCTTATTGGAAACACTCTTATATAAACTTTAAGGTTAATTTTAGTGGTTCACATTGTATGTTGTACACAGATACGGCAGGTGCAGATAGGCCTACTTTTTTGGGTGGGCCACACCCATGATACCCCATTCAACATTTCCAGCTGTAATGAGCACTTACTTAGTTTAATTAAATCACAAATAAGACCGATTCTATTGAGACATTGATTTATATTGAAAAAAGTGTATGCTAAGAAATTTATTTTCAAAAATTAGAGCACAGACCTAATGGTTCTTACTTAAGTAACAAGTAATCTACTTCAGGTCGTCCTCTCTCTAGTAAGCGCAACCAGGGAGCTCCGGCACAAAGAGACAGGAAAACTCTTCTACCTGGCGCTTTTGCCCAAAATACAACTTAAAAATGCCTTACGTCGGATTAATTCGTTTCTCGGCATTTCTCGTCGCAAATTGGTTATTGTGCAGTGTGGCTGGCCAGCAGCCCAGTGTGCCGGTCAATTGTTAAAATAGCTTCATATTGTCTGTCTGCCTTCCGTTCGGCCATCTCTCTTGTTTCTCGAATAATTGTTTCCCAGTTGTCTCAAGTAGCGCGTGCCCTCCGCCGCCGGTGTGTGTGCGTGAGTGTGCTAGTGTGTGAGTGCGAGACGCGCCGTGTGTGTTCTTATTATTAACAGCTGGCTTCGACGCAAATAGGAATACACACAATTAATTTCATAGTGAGTAATTATTGGAGCGTCGGGACGGCCAAGGCGACGTTGTTCGCGCTTTTTTGTCGTCTGGTTTTTGACGGTCTTTGTTTTCATATTACACAAGCAGGTTTTGAATTCAAGGAATAAATCAATTAATTTTGATTTGTTATACTTATCTTTATACTAATGAATTTCAATAACAATGAAAGCAAACATCTAAATTTTATTAAGGTTTTACAATATGAGGCAATCCGATTGCTTAAGAAAAACCATAATTACTTTACATGAATCCCTTCATAAAATATGAAACACCATGATTCACAATAAATATAAAGCTATTAATAAAACGGTGGCTTAATCTTTACTGGTCCTCCATTACCTTGCCGTAGAGAGAAACGTGGAGTATAGAATCAACATTCCTGAGCCGAGCCGAGCCGGGGGCGATGCGGGGAGCATATATGTGCATATGAAACATTAATGGCCTCTGTAGGTCTACATAATGACTTCAAATATGGCCCCTATGTAACCCGCTTTGACGCGTGCTGGACCTTCGTCTTGCAGCTTTGGCTCACCCTTGTACCTTCGACACTCACGACACTGCTCTTTGACGCTTCGACCGTGCTCCGAAACAGGAGACAAAGACTATACCCAGTTCAAAATAAATGTGCGGTCGAAAGACATTTCAATTCCCACATCTTTCCCGTTCCTCGCACTGCTAACAATCCAATCAATCTTATTACAACTGTTTAATATATCATATCACTTTTATGCCAATGTTTTGTTTTTTCGTAAACAATATATTCTTATTTTGACGTTTAAGATATAAAAAGAAGCACTTGCAAAGGTGACGAGGTGAATCAACATGTTCATCAGAGCTATTTTATAAATTAAATTAACATATGATTTTTAACAAAAAGGGGGAATTAAGAATGGTATTGAGGGGATTTCCCTTATGATGGAGATAGAATTTTGTCTTTTGGTAGCACATTTATTTTGAACGGGGTATAACTTGAGTGCATGGTAAGTTTTTAAATCGGATGTTTGGAAACGTTAAGAATTGAACTGCAAGGTCGAAGAATAAAAAGGAAACATTAAAACATCAGAATGTCAGCTGTGTTGGGTGGAACACATTGGTCTGTTTACTCATCACAGGGGATGTGCACTGTGTTATTATTTAACCGGACCTACACTTTTTTTGCGGCTTCATAAGTATAAATATAGCTTTGAAGTTTTCATCCTTGTTTGCTGTTTTCTAAATTTATTCGTTAAATTTTCGTTTTCTCCATTCAGTCTGTAACATAGAAGCCTCTCTGTGTTTATTTTGAGTTCTAAATATTAGTGCAACTGATTGTTATGAAACTATACCCCGTTCAAAATAAATGTGCGGTCGAAAGACAGAATTTTATTTCACACCGAAAGGAAAACTCCCTCAATACCTTCCTCAATTCCCCGTTTTTCTTCACAATCAGATGTTATTTTGATTTTGTCCTTTAAATTCAGAGTAGGAAATAGCACTGACGATCGTGTTACTTCCCCTGCTTGCCATTGGAAGTTCTTGTTACATCTCAACCGTCATAATTAGAATATTATGTTTACGAAAAAGCAAAACATTGGCATAAAGGATAAAGTGACTTGAGATATTAAACAGCTGTAGTAATTGTCAGTGCTTCTTATTGGTTGGATTGTTTGCATCAGCGGGAAAAATGGGAGAATTGAAATCTGCGTTTTGACCGCACATTTATTTGTAACAGGGTATAACATAATACGCATCGTTACCAATGAGGGGTTTCAATTATTCTTGCATAAACTCTGTGTCTTAGTAACCGTCTAAACTAGCGAGACTTTGAACATGTTTTACAGGCTTCGGGGAGTGCACCACGTTAAAAATGTTTCTAATAGATTATTGGGTAATTACTGTAAAATAGAAGTAGAAAAGCTACGAAAGAGCTAGGTGAAATCTAACCGCGTACGACCCGAGTGTCATATTGTGCCCGACAATGGACCGCCTAACCACTGAGAGGCGGCCAGTAAAGGATGGCACAGTCGCAATTTGGGCCTCTAAAAGGAGACAATAGCCTCAGGTTTATTACTTTTTACCTAATTAATACCTAATGGAGTTTTGATTGTCTGTTTAGAGGCAATCATTAGAGGTCATTGAACCCGGACAATCGCTGTACAGTATTAAATACTAACCGGTGATTAATAGTCTGCTATTCGTTTTTTGTTCGTCTCTCCGAGTGGTGCAGTTGGAATGTGAGCTTTCTATGAGTTGTTGTAAAGAAGGGTGTTGGTTAGGCGGTTTGGTTCTTTTGAATAACGTGAAATTAAATATACCGGTATCAACGTCATTGACTTTTGCAGGGGAGGGAATCCCCAAAACAATTGATCTGAAGAGTCAGATTCAATTGCGTCCGTTAGTATTTCCTCCATTAACATTTATGGAGAACCAACATTAGAATAATTTTATAATCTTTTGTTTTAGTTTTTGGAAAGGTAGGGTTTTTTCTATCGCTAAAAAATTACATTCACAAACAGTTCATTGGCAAGTCCTAAAGAGTGGAAATTTTACAGGAATAACTTTCTGAGCTGTGAATAAAAAGCTGTAGCCTACTTTTAAGCGCCTTTGCTTTCTCTGTAGACGGTATCACAATGTTGTCCGGCGCGGAGGTAATCACGTAGCTGTGTTGTCGCCGCGGTCGCCTCGCCGCGCCGCTGCCGGGCGCTACACGCAACACTCGTCCATAAACAATTGTTTTGCGATGTTTTCTCGCGACAATCGTTTATCGGCCGAAGAGAGAAAAGCATTATCCGATAAATAAAAGGGAGCTGATCAGACGCGCTGTAACAATATAAGAGCAGTAAGTGGTCTTAGTTCGAGGCGCCGACACCCTGCTGCGCCACGGTCGATAGGCCGCCGGGCCTGCGCTGCGCTGCCACGCCGCTGTTATTGTGAACAGGGAATATTTTTTATTGAGGTTTGATATGTTTGTGAGGCAGGAAAAACAGTTTAATAGAAAAAAAACTGCTGTAAACAATGACATTACATGATTAGTTTGTTTATGAAATGAAATAAAAATTTGCGAACATTTTCAATAATTACTATATTTTTATTAACATTTTTATAAGAGAGTACAAAGCAGGATGCTATTGATAAATTATACGAGGAACTCAGTCGTAAAAGTTACGTCCAAACTAGACATTTTTTAGTATTATAATAATAGCCATAAGTTTTTAACCAATAACTGAGTTATTGGTTTAAGGTCGACTTGTAAAGAAACGGTGAGGTATCCCATAAGATTAGAATATATATACAGGGTGTCTCACGTAAGGTGTCTCAAATCGATTACAGATCAACAGTTTGTAATACAATCTTGAAATAAAATCATTTCCCACTAAATTGACCCCAAGGAATAATTTTAAAATATTTTTAACGTTGTATAAGTACAGGGTGTCCCAAAAACTGGGGTTCACAGGTTCGAATCTCGGAAATTTCAAAT